>JAPMOR010087036.1:59997-107955 GCA_026543865.1 Argiope aurantia
TCTGATACTTTGTGTGTGGAATAGCCAGTTTCTGATACTTTGTGTGTAGAATAGCCAGTTTTTGATACTTTGTGTTTGGAATAGCTAGTTTCTGATACTTTGTTTGGAATAGCTAGTTTCTGATACTTTGTGTGTGGAATAGCTAGTTGCTGATGTAATTGAACGTTTACATATCTTATGAAACTAGAGGGAGTAGTGTCATAAAACTTTTTGCCTCCCTTTAATAAATTTGTCATGACAAAGAACGCCTTACACGCCATTTTTCTTAAAATAGTTACGAAATATTAACTTTTGTCTTAAATTTAGCATTTTTACAGAATCTATCCAATACCACAATCCAAATCCATGGCGACTTATTTGGTGATTAATCCTTTGCATAGGGAAAATATTTTCTCAACATCGAATTTGTTTTCCAGAAGTGTTTTTAACAATCAATTCAAATAAAAATTTTACACAAAACTACACTTGTTGCCTCAAAATAGGATGCAAAATTTAGTTTATTTAAATCACTAAAATTTTAAGATATCGTGTTCACATTCTTCTGAAATTACATATTAAAAGGGTTTCTATTTTTTGTTTGTTTGGTCCTTAAGATTTATGAAGCTGCTTTATTATTATTTTTTTTTTATAAATGGAATTTGAAGAGAGAATCAAAAAATGTACCAAGCTATGCGATGGTACAGTATGTAGAAAGCAATATGTATTCACATAATGCAGAAACACAAATCAGGATTTATTTTGATCAGTTTGATTCATCTATATTCTGCGCTAATTCATCTATATTCTGCCATGCCCTCAACCCCCCCTCCAAGTTTATATCACTTCCAAAGAATTCCCTTTGGAAAGATTTAGGGGCTTATTTATGAATCCTATTTAATTGGGCTTTCAGAAAAGAAATGGAAAAATGACAATATGATTAAAACGAAAACAAGAAATATATATATACAGTGACTAACAAAAGTGTTCGTACACCAACAAGAATCAATTAAAAACCTCATTATTTACCATTATATATTCTTATTTTTACATGAAAATTTTTTCATAGCATATTTTTACAGTTCTTAATAAAGCAGTGAAGAATAAATTTTAATTACGATGCAAATTATTTTTTTAAAAATGACTATAAATAAAATTGCACAAAAATAGGACACAAAAATGATCATACACTTTAAAAAAACATCACTAAATATGAAATTTTCTAAATTTTTAAAAATGTTTAGTATTTAGTAGGATATGATTTATTCTTAATAACAGCTTTTAAACGTTTGGGCATAGATTTATCTAAACGGCCGGTTACTTCTGCACCGATCTTGTTCCATTCTTCGATCATTACTGCTTTCAGTTGAATTTTCGATTTAATGTCGTGAATTCTTATTCGCACCTCTAATTCTTTCCAAATATGTTCTATAGGGTTTAAATCCGGTGATTCAGCTGGTGTTTTAAGGGTTTGAGGGCAATGATAGAGGCAAAAAAGACGAACATTCATGGCCGTGTGCTTAGGGTCGTTGTCTTGTTAATACACAAAGTTGTTTAAAATGCCCAATTTTTGTGCTGACACTTTTAAATTATTATTGAGATTATTTATATAAACTCTATGATCCATTATACCATCAATGAATACTAAATTGCCTACTCCAGCCGCTGACATACATCCCCTAATCACGACACCTCCGCCGCCATGTTTTACTGTTCCAACTAAATTCTTGGGATTAAGTTCTTCGTTTTATTTTCTCCATACAATGATTCTCCCATCCGACTTAAAGATGTTAAACTTACTTTCATCTGCAAATAAGACACGATTCCAATAGTTCTCTGGCTGGTTTATCATAGATTTGGCAAATTTAAGCCTAGCAATTCTGTTCTTCTGACTTACAAAGAATTTTCTTCGCGCAGAGCGGCCATGTATACCCGCATTCCGAGGAATTCTACAAATAGTTTCACAAGAAACGGTAGTTCCATTTGATTCATTATATTGTGAAGTAAACTTTATTGCACTCAGACGTGGATTTTTTAGAAATTTACTCACAATATTTCTTTGACTTCTAGCTGACAGAATTTGAGGGCGACCATTGCGAGGCTTGTTTGGAATTCTTTTTCCCTCTCTGTAACTTTTTATTATGCTTTGCACCGTTGAATGAGGTAGATTAGTTATAGTTGCAATGTCTCTAATTGATTTTCCAGCTTTAAAATGAATTATAATTAATTTTCGTACGTCTAAACTCGTTTCTTTACGAATGCGCGTCATATCTAAGAATAAAGTAAATAGAATAAATAATTATATTAAATACTGAAGTCAAACGATTTTAGTGTATTTTTCAATTAGAAGAAAAATAAGCCGCAAAAGATAGTTTTATGATGAATTTAAATAAATAATGTTTGGATGTACAAAGACTTTTGTGTTCTAATTTTGTGACATTTTTTATTTATTTATTTTTTAGAACAATACTACTTGATTTTTTATAAAAATATTTGTTCAGTTTTATTAAGAACTATTTGGAGAGGCTAATTAAAAAAAACCCAACTAATAAAATGCTTTATTAAGAAGTATAGAACACAATTTCTTCAAATTTCTTTAGTATACGAACACTTTTGGGAGCCACTGTGTATATATATATAAAGAATAAGGAAAGGTGTAGATGAGAATTATCAAAAGATAAAATTTAGGAGCATATGAAGAAAGGAATTTTTGACATACTTGCCAATTCTGAAATTGAAAAGGGGCAATGCTTAACTTATGGATATATGTACAATATATTTGATTACAGTATATATATTTAACATATTTGACTCCACATTAAGATTAATTTTCAATAGATCGCATTATTTTGAAGATTGGTCAATGACGAGGATGGCACCTGAGCTGATGCCTCCTCTGGAATCCTCCTCTCATTCCAACAAGAGGACGTTTCGTCTAGACTGATTTACAACACACCAAGCAACACTTTCACGGCGCAACTTTCAGGGGATGATATTTTTGATTCTGGAGATGTCGGGACCTTGATGCTTATTTATTTTAAACTAGTCATCACTGAGTGTAATTCTAATGATATATTAGATCTAATGTTTAGTTTGGAAATGATGCAAATTTGCATCATAAGAATAAGAGTATCATTTCATTCGACGAGAATCTATCATTTTTGCCGCAGATAGACTTGCATGTTAATCAGTTCCATAATTGTATCTTTATTCTGATGTAAATTGCTTGATATCATTAGTTACTAATTCCTAATAATTACGAAATGCGTTATGTTATTTAATTCATAAAAGAAGGGTAACGAAAACTTAATTTAAATAAGTATTATTATTTCATCTCTATTCAGACTTAATTCCATTCTGGGATGAATTGTAATAGGCGACTTGCTTTGTGGAAAAGTTCTACTAAAACAAAATTGTGGTATATTTTTATGCCTATTATGAATGAATTATTAAGTATGGAATGTTTGTCATTTTATTTATCACTTGTGATTAAAAAAAACAACAAATGCATTTAATATATTTTTTTTCCAAGAATTGTCAAAACTAACACCCGATACACCTTTGCAATAAGTATAACATTCATATGGATATTAAACTAAAATATATAATCACAATTTAATCTTAAGATAATTATTCCATTAATAAAAATTTATTAATGGAAACTTGAGCATCAAGATAGGAATGGGACTTAATTGAAATTCAACACATTCAGTATTTCTCATTTTTTTTCCTTTGTAATTTCAATTCTTAATTGGTCAATTTAAATCACGACAGAAATATAAAAACGATCTAAACTGAAATTTAAAATTTCTCTGTCTAAACAGTTTTTGGAGAATTCAAATCTTTCTTTATATACAGCTTAAAAATATTTTTGAACCAAGTTATATTAGAAAAGCCAACCTATGCGTCTGCGTCATTTATGCGAAACATACAGAGAATCTTGTCAAATACCTTTTGAACCATACAGTTTTGTTAGGGTTAGGAGAATGACTTTTCCCTATGACTGGATTTCCTAAAGCGAAATCAATTCACTGTATTGTTAAACATTCACAGACAGCACTTTGCAAATCCTGCAACAAAATCCTTCAGAGCCTTCTTCACAAAAGGAAAGACATAGACCAGAACTTCTGTCGAATCTGCTATAAGCAAGCAAGTATTTCAAACAAGAGTGAATAAAAATAAATCAAACAAATAAAAAGGATTTTCAAACACAGGAAGAGTACCGTCTTGAACAGTTGAAAATCTGCAAGAGGTAGTAGATTTTGGAATAGAGTATTTTATTTAATATGTTCTATATCGTAGTTTTCCAAAAATATAAATTTTTTGGTGAGAATTAAGTTCTAATTATTGAATCGTGAATCCATATATTTTTAATTCCATAAAGAGAATTTAGTTTAGTATATATAACTTTTATTTGTTATAATTGCTTTGAAATCTGTAAAATTAAAAAAATGAATTATTCTTAATGTTTGATATTTAATTCCTAAGATGGCAAGAAATTATTCAATTATTCCTATTTTTTCCAAGATCTGTCATAAAGTACATATGCTTCTATGTTATAAATTTAAAAAAGAGAAAGATACTTTCCAAATTTTCTCTTATCCAAGATATGTTTTTGTAGCAAAGTTATTTTTTAATTATATATTTAAATGATTTTGATATTGGTAATTTGTTAATTTATTTAAAATGAAATAAAGCATTTTCTTAAAATTTGAATTTATACAGAAATAATAAACTCTGCGTTATCAATCCAATTGAAGCATTTTCAAATTAGATCGATGCTAGTAATATATTATAGAAATTGCTGTGCGTATTTTCTTGTAATTCGTGTATGATTATATTTATTGAAATGTTTTGTTTAATGTTCCAATAAAGATATAACTAATTAGAATCTTTAGTATTGTTCAAAGATTTTCAATTCTGCACACACACACACACGCACGAATCAATTATACGAACGATATCTTATTAACATTAGTGATTTTCAGCTGCCCTTCACATGCTATGATATTCGTCATCTCGTGGATAATTTGCATTTTAATTATTTTTTACATACATGGACAATATTTTGATTTTTTTTGTCCCTTGTAAGTCTATTAGTTGTTTTTATCTTTCCTTGAATCTGCCGAGCTCTGATTTTTATTTTACTGCAGATATCGTTCCAACATAATTTACGGTCTTTCAATATAACACTCGTTCTCTAACGGAAAAAAAAGATGCCATCTAAATTTTTGATTTTTTTTTTACTGCAAACTTATTTTATGCTTTAAAAGCAAAATTTTTGTCTTTTTCAATTATTGAGTACCCTACCTTAAAATACAAACATCCAAAATTTCATTTTGTTTCTTTGAAAGCCATGACCTGCAAAAATCATATTTCAGGGAATTTAAATGTAATTATTTTGAGCAGAAACATTGAATAATTTTATTTAAGAAAGTAAATTTTAAAAATTCATGAGTATTTAATCTGAGAGCATTTTAAAACAGACCAGAAAATTTTATATTTAATTTTGGTTGGTATTCCTTTGAGTGTAATTTAGAATTCAAAATGTCAGAACACTAGATATTTATGCCATTTTTTTCATGTGATTGCATGTCAAAATTTAATGCCCGCTTTATTTTTCAATGTGTAATTGTAATAAAGAGAAATACTTATCATACATAAATAGTTCATGATCCAAAATGAGTTGAAATTTTACCTAATAAAGAATTAAAATATATGTGATTACACTGATTGATCTACAGTCACATAATTTGGTCTAAATTTATTTTGGAGTGAAAAAATGCGCACAACAGTTTTTTTCTTATTTTGAAAATTTCAATTCAAATCTTAGTAAATTAAGTATGGAGAGAGATGGCTTGACACTTTGCTTCTATAATTATAAAAAATATTGATGCATGTAATTTTTCTCCATTTCAATACTAAAAAAAATCTTTTTATTTATGCAAACATTCTTGAATTATTATTCCTTTTTGATATTATTTTCACAATTTTCTGTAATATTTTCATAATTGCAATGAAATACCCAAAATTCCTCCAATTTCTACAAACATAATAGATTGATTCTCTTTTATTGTTGAAATCTGAGGTCGAGAAATGTACGCAATTTACATAAGAAATAAAAGGAAGTTTCAGTTCGAAAAAATGCAATGTGGAATTTGTAAATAGATAAAATGGACACTTAAATTTTGAAAGATATGATGTTATTATATTTAACACAGGAAATACACACTAAATAGAGCGGACACTTAAAATTACTGTGATTTTGTAAGATATATATACTGTTCCAGGCGAAGTAGCTGATTGTCAGAAATTACTCTTGGTAGATAAAAATATTTAATTAAAAAAAGTTCCGCAAAATTATTTTTTAAAAATCATTCATTGATTTGTATAGAATTATTTCCCAAATTATTTTGAAGTCTGTGGTCACTTAAAACATCTCAGTTTCAGGGTCGGCGGATTGCATGTTCAAAACCCAATTCAAATTACCGAAACGTAAGCATATCTCTTTCACATTAAATCTATCTGGGTCAAATAACTTGCTACTGCTGAGTACACTTCGTGCTAGAGTGCTAGTTCAACTACAGACCTCGTCGTTATGTTTCTCTTATTTTTTCCCGAATGAAATAATTTATTATTTTGTTTTTATTTGAAATTCAACACTTTATTTTATAAATGTTACTCCAATTTAATATTTCCTTAATACTAGAACTCTAAAAATACTAATGTTCTTAATTTGAAAGTATTCATTAGAGCTCGAAAATAATTTTTTGAGATTTATTTAGATATGTTTTTTAGTCGAACACAAATTTTAAAACATTTTCCAATTCTTGTACTGTTTTAAATTTAGATATATTAATTTTACAGAATTTATGAAAATGATTTTTGTATTCATTCCCCGAAACAAAATGCAGCTTTTCAGTTGTTGCTTATATTAAGAAAGAATGTGTTTTTTTTGTTATTACACGACCGATAGTGAACTGAGCAAAAATATCAAAGCGAAACTGAATTCCTTTAAACCAAACGATTTATTTATATATTTCGTCGAGAAACAATTAAAAATATCAGAATTGTCATTATATTATACGCTGCATTATTAATATCCTTAATATTATAATCATTATTTTTTTCTTATTACACTATATATATATAAAATAGCGAAATATCAAACTTTTTTAAAAGTTTGATTTTGTAAACGTAATCATCAAAAAATAAATAAAAAATTAAAACATTGTTTTAGATTTTAATTTAAAAATACTTACTAAATTTGTATTTGTTTTATTTCTTATAGAAATCAAAACGAATAATATTCGGTTCCCTATTCTTTATTACAAGTTTTCATGTTAGATTTAATATTTTCCCATCAATTTCAATTGAAGTTGCACCATTTGTATAATTTGTAGTTAAGAACAAAATCAAAATTCAGCATTTTATATTTCTCGAATTGTAATAAATCTAAAACAGTTATTCTTGCAATTTATGGGAAATTTCCTCCTATTTGTCACAATTAAAAGGTCCGTCTTCTTCCTAATGCAAAATAAAATTATTCATTTTTTTTTTTTTTTGAAATTTCGAAAGCAGTACTTCGAATATTTTATTGCAGAAACAAAACTCTTAAAAGTTTCAAAATCTTTCACAATTATTCACACCCTTACGAATTCTGATTGAGAACAAATTTCATAAGCTCTTTATCTGATCTAAAATACTGAAACTAAGAAATTTCATTATCTGCTTAGACATCTGAAAAGTTAAGATTTTCTGACAGCAGCAGAACAGATATTTGCTAGAATCTATTCTATGACTAAAACCTTCATTTTGATGAAAACTTTGAATAAAAATGACGAAAAGAATACGAAAGAATAATGAGAAACCAAACGATTTTATTAATATTTTTAAAATATTGAACATTTTTTTTATTTCGGTGTAATGGGATTTAGTAAATGTTTCTAGTTGCATCATATCTGAAAATCATATTTTTTCTCTTTGAGCTAATAAGCGATTGTGATATTAATTTTTATTATTTACATTCAAATGCTTTAACATGGAAAATAATTTGAAAGCCAATAAACCTTTATTCAAATTGATATTTAAATTAAATTTATTTTAAGTAATCGGTTATATGTTAATTCGAATTCTATTCCTGTAGGTTAGCTCACCTAAATTTCATTGTGCAAAATATCTAGTGTTATAATGAGTCAAATGATGTATCTTCTCCCAAACAACTCCCAATTTTGCCCAATATTGGAAAAAATTGTACAATATTTTATTCTACAATATTGTATTAGATAATGTTTAGTTAACATAAAATATTATATTCTACAGTGTCCAATAATATAAGCTATTGTTTACTTAAAATACAATATTATATTCTACAGTATTCATTAATATATTATTTAATTAACATAAAATATTATATTCTACAATATTCAATAATGAACGATATTGTTTTGTTAACATACAATATTATATTCTACAATATTCAATAATGAACGATATTGTTTTGTTAACATACAATATTATATTCTGCAATATTCAATAATGAACGATATTGTTTTGTTAACATACAATATTATATTCTGCAATATTCAATAATGAACGATATTGTTTTGTCAACATACAATATTATATTCTGCAATATTCAAGCATATACAATATTATAATTAACATTAAATATTATATTCAATAATAAACATTATCATAGTTAACATAAAATATTATATTCTACTATATTGAATAATGCACGACATTGTGATATATAAAGGATTATATTATATATCACAAAGGCAATTATATATACAAGCAATAGTATATAATATGTGTTCAATTAGGATCAACGATTATAACCCTCTTAAAGTCTGTAGGTAGAATGTCAGGAAAAATCCTAATTCCCATAAAAACAAAAGATTGTAAGCTTCAATAATTTTCAGAATATACACATTCATATTTTTCATTTTTAGTAAGAAATTCTCTAAGGAAAAAGAAATACTCGATCGGTAGCAAGAAGTAAGTTGTTTAATCATACATCCATTTACTAGATTTTGGATAAGAGTATAAACAGAATATAAAGTAAATAGACCTCTTCATTTTATATATCGATTATGTGCCTTAATGTGCCTAATTGAATATTGCGGAAGTCGATTTCAGCGAATTGATTGAATGCTTTATTGCAATGGAAATATGTATATCATTCCTGAAGTGTCTGGAAAAATTAACCAAAACATGCCCCAATCTCTCCAATTAAAATCTTATGTCCCTTCCTCTACATAAAGGACCGCGGTTGTCTGGTGGTAGTTTCTTGGCTTCGGAACTGGAGGGTTTCAGGTTCGAGACCCAACTCCACCGAAGAACTGTCTAGTAAAAGGGTGGGGTACATGTTAAATTAGCTGGGGCGAAATGTCCTCACACTGGTGTGGTGAGGAAGTTTGGAGAGGGGGGGTGACAGCTCAGATGTCTTCTTCATCATCTGACTTGGTTCAAAATGACGAGGTCTTTCCCAAAATAACTCTGATTTTGCTTTGAAAAACGGGAAGTTAATTTAACCAACTAAACTAAAACTCCCTCTGCACAAAATTGTGTGCCATGGTAAGATGACGAATATAGTGCAAGACATTTGCAAACAATGGTAAGAAAATATAGATTATTACAATGAAACCTTCATTTTTATTCCATTTTTCGTGTGAATAGGTATTTTGGAGATTTATATCGACTGACTGAAATTCTGACATGAACCGGCAATTATAGTCACAAGATCACATATTGAGTTTCATTGATTTCAGCCACTGCGCTTATGAGTTACAGTGTTTGAATGTATACGAATTACAGATAGACTGTCAATCTTCGGAAAATTAAGTTTAAACTTTGGAGAAAATCTAATTTATGAAAGTTATACCGATGCTCCAAATTTTATTGCTTTACCCAGGTAACACAGTCTGTAGCACAAGTTTGCACACTATTCTTATTCTATATTAAACAATCTATATTACAATATTGCGAATATTGTTTTATGTCATGAAACAGTGTATAATATATGTGTGCTATTAGGGTTGTTCTATATATTTTGTAATTACCATGTTCACGTATACTTAGGTAGTGGACCCATAGACTTCCATTGAATGGTTGTCTTTCAAAATTTTATGGGAAATCTACAAATTAACGATAAATCCATATGCCAAATTTTGTCTGGCTCAAAACGTGTTTTTTCTAGGTTTGCAGGCAGATGGATTTAATTCAAAAAACATATTTTGAATTCGAAGTGGCCTTAAATATGGAGAATCGTCAGTGACTTTATTTTGTTTTTTTTTGTTTGTATTTACAATTTTTTTTTTGTCTTTTGTTTACAAGAAAGTAAAAATTAAAAATATGATTTGAAAGACAGACCTTTCGGAAACATTTTTCTTTCAAATATGATTCATAGGTTTTAAAAAAGCAGAAATTGCAAAGAGATGTATGAAACGCGGAGACTCCTCATAGTCTCCAGTTCGAATTTATGGCAGTCAAAATTTACTTCCATTTTGTATAATTTATATGCTAGAAAATAATTTTTTTTATTGTACATTTATTGCCTTATGAATTAGGCAGTTTTAACTTTCCCTATACTGCCTAATTCATGAGGCGAAACTGCCTTTCAAGCAATGTATGACACTCGTCCGAATATGTGTTAAATTTATATATTATACTATATAAAGAATGATTATTTGAAATTCGATGCAAATTTACACTTTAAATGAGAAATATGTATACCAAGTTTTATTTAATTCTTTTCATTTGGTTGTTAATGCTCTCTCTTGTATATGAGCATCAGAAAAGTTTCTTGTGAATGGATTTCATTCAATGTTTTAAAGAAACACTCCTAATTTAGAGTCGAGTACATATACCGAGTTCCACGAATCTAAATCAATGTATTTTAGATTTATCATGTTCGAAGAAAGACATAGTTCTAAAAATGTTTTTTGGACTCAGTGATGTCTTAAAGGGGGGGGGGGGTCATCAAAATCCGAGCTCATAATTTTTTGAAAGTGCGATACTTCCGATATTTATACACGGTTTAAGAGAAAGTAAAAATTGCAACAACGAATTGAAATTCCAACACAAAATTCCTCTGAACAGATTTTACTCAAAATCTGATAGAAATTGGTACATTTTAATGTAAAGACCTTATGTCAAATTTCAATTGTCTACTTCAAAAGGTTTTCTGGTTATCTTTGTCACAGACAAGCAGACAGACGGACTTTTTCCAAAAATGTATTTTTCGAACTGAAGGCGTTATAAAACGTAGAGATTAGCTAAATTCTCGAGCTCGAATTTTTTGACAATTATTCTACTTTCTTTCAACTTCATATATGAGAAAGTAAAATTCATCCAGTTGCTGTAACATTTACCATGACAGCATTATTGAAATAAAGTATCTTTAAAAGTGCACTTCATTTCCTGAAAACTCTACATTGTAGCTAAAACTTGAATCTAGCCATAAGAATAAGATGACAGGCATAAGAAGTAAAAGTTCAAGGAGCTTGTCGCAAGTCACCGTATAAATAAAACAAAAATAAATACAAGAGAAAAATCTTCCTCTTAATGAATGCTCGTCTGGAATACGATGGAAAGGTAACGCGAGAATAATGTGACATATAGTCAGAATATGAATATTTTTCAAAGAATGAATATCTTTTTTTTTAATGTTGTCAAATAAGGATATTAAAATGTTTTTCTAATCGGTAATATGAATATTTATTTTTTTGTTCCGTAAAAGCGTTTCATAATGTATGGATTCTCAATATTTAAATATTATTTAAAACTAGAAAAAAAAAAGACTTAAACCATTTGAAAAAGTAAGATTGAATACATGTTTTTTTTTCGTTTGTCCTTGATAAATCAAAATATTTTGAAACTGTAACTGTAATTTCACGTTAGAATTATGTGCAATAATATTTTGTTTGGTAAATATTATGATGGCATTTTTTTTTATTCTATTATACAAGACGTTTCTTTTCCTTTTTGAAATCCTGTCATTGTAGTGAGTTCATATTAACCTTTAATTGGGAAGGTGCGGCTAAGAGACCGCATTTTATTTACACTCGAATAAAATTTTCTAATGAATGTATTTGAGAAACTGCCAATATATTTTGCAGATATTTTTCTTGATATTTAGATATGTCTTAGAAATTTTTCAATATATATCATCAGTGAAAAAAGTTAATGAGTTGGAACATACATTTTCTTCCCAAATTACATGTTTCAATAAATAGTATTCTTGAAAAAACATATTACTTTTTACTTTTTCAATCATATTTATTTTTACAGTATATAAAGGTATATAGAAGACAGTATAATGCACAATTCAACAATTACATAAAAAATAAAAAATAAAAATTTAAAAAATTGACAATGAGTAAAATTGACCCTTTTTTTATCAGCTTGTGTGATTTTCATAGCAAGGTTTTTAGGGCATTTTAAACCTACAAGTTAAAAATTAGTTTATAGATTGATTTTTTTTATACTATGTATATCTTGGTATATTAATATATTTTATAAATTTTTCAAAATGCATTATGACTAGAAAAATTAATTATGTTTGAACATACATATCAGAATCAATTGAATGTGAACTTTCATTGAAAACCTCTTCTGTACAATTATCCTTATCACTAAAACCACTTTCTGCTTCATTTAAAAGTGTCTGGAGCACTGCTTCACAATAGGATCAGTAAATTGGATAATATTTCAAGGCATTCGTTTTATCGTAATTTGCTAAGCCTTGATTATCACTGGGACACTAACGGGGAAGTGCGGTCTTAAAGACCGCGTTCAAAGAAATAACTGAATTATTTAAAAAAAGCATCCGATGAAAGCAGTTGAAAATGTATACGTGTATTGAAGGTCAGAAATAAAAAGCTACAGGGTCAATCCAGGGTCCATTGAGCTAAATATAATAGGGGTGACCGAAAATCCATCGCTTGCGGTCTCACAGATCGCATGTTACTAGCTAAGGGTTAATATTGTAAAAGGCAATATTTTAATCTTTTGTTTAAGCATTTTTTATAGTTTTACAAAATGTTTATAAAAACCTTTTAGAAACTGAAATGCATCAATTAATTGGCCTACTTTTAATTCTTCAAGACAATGTCGATTAAGTTAATTAATCGACTGGAATGATCTCCCCAAAATGTTCTCGCATTCTCTGCAATATACTTGTCATGCCAGAGAACGCCTTACATGGCATTAACGTACACTAGTTATAAATATATTAAATTTTGGCATGAAAATAGCATTATTACTATATCTATCGTGTCGTCCTTGGGAATAATTTGGCGATTAATCCCTGGAATGCGTTAATAGTATCCAAAAATCAAATTTGTGTTTCAGACGTATTTATATAAATCGATTGAAACAAAATTAGGCACAAAACTTCACTTGAAGTCAATAATTCCCATATCAAATTTGAAGTATTTAAGCCGTGCTTTAGAAAATATCGCGTTTACTTATTTCTGAAAGTACAGACCGACAGACACTCAACCTATTGTCGAATTAGGCTAAACTTTTGACAGGAGTGTGCACTACAGATGTTAAATTTGTGTACTGAATTTTATCTATATAGCTCTAATCGTTTTGCAATTGTGTAAACTTATATTCGCATAGCCGGACAGACGGACTTTTGAAAAAATGCAGAAGATTTAATAGAAATCTGCAATTTTGGGTGTAAATTCAGAATACCAAATTTGAACTGTGTAGTTCAAATTGGTTTTGAGTTATCCTTGTCACAGATTTTCCACACATCATTTTCCAATGATGTGTTTTTAGAACTCAATGAGGACTAATACGTGGAGTTAGTCAAAATCTCGTGTTCTAATTTTTTGACTTTTCTAAACAATGGACAAACTAAAAAAAAAACCAGTTTTTCTTCAAAATTTAAAAAGAAAGAAAGAAAGAAAATTAAGAAAACTTGAAAATATTTCTACATAAAAACCATGTTTAGAAACAGTAGAATGACACATAATTCTTAAGTTTTGTTCCTCTAAAATATGCAAAAAGGTAGAGAATTTAAAATTGCATTTCTTCAGACGTTACAACTTTTATGAAGTAGAGATTTTCGTGAGCTATAAGAATGAAGCATACATACGTAAAGTATAATTTATTCAGGATTTCTTGAAGAATTCTTGGAAGTAAGAGCGTCTTCAAATGTTTTTGTGAGGGAATGAAAAATAAAAGGGAAACAAATGACAATTTAAATGAGCAACTGGTTTTTCAGTGTTAAAATGCAATATAAAAAAATATAAAGCTTACAGGAAAAAATAAATTCATTTTAAAAATGACCTATTTATTTAAATTTTAATCCTCTTTCTACTAATGAGACGCAGTTTTCTCATAGTGTTGTGATAATTAAACGATCTGAAATGAATTGGCCTTTGAAGACCATTGATATGAAATTTGTTATTCCTTTTTTCGTGTGGAAACTTGTTAGATAAAAGCATAGATGATATAAGGACAAGTGTATGCCTAGAAAATTAAAAATAGCCCACGTGTTTGCTTATATAAAATACACATCTGGCTTGCATTTTTTAAATCAATTGTTTTTATTTCTTCACAGAGCTCTTTATAAAACTATTTTTTTAGCTTTCTTAATTTCAAATACTATCAAATAAACCTTGTATCACACAAATATTGTACAATATTGTATGGCCTTGATCAATATTCGCAATATTGTACAATATTGTATAATATTAATTAATATCATATAATATCGCACAATACTGCAAAACAGGCTGTACTATCTGGGAATATATTAGTGTTATAAAAATAAAGCGTTCCTTGCCAGGACACCTTTCTTGCGTAATTAATTACCTTTATGCTGACTTATAACTATATTGAAGATTTTGCTATAAAGTGATTAGTGCAGTTAAATTCAGTATTTAAAAACGTCACCACAAATTTAAAAATATTTTAAGCTGTTCATAAAATTAAGAAACTTAATATTAAACATGGATACAGATGGCTAAAATCATACTGAATGAATAATATAATTACTGTTAATCTATAATTATAATAAAGGTGTGTGTGTGTGTGTGTGTGTGTGTGTGTGTGTGTGTGTGTGTGTTGGAACTCTACAGGCCATATCGTTTGATCGACAGCTGCAAAATTTGGAAACTGTATTCCTTGGAGGTAGGGAATGTGCACCTAGAGCAATTTTTTAAATTTTTTCATTGGAACTTTAGTTCATTAAATATTAAACAAAATATCAGCGTTTTCCCACTATAACTTCTGAAAATATAACTACACAAAATTGATATTTAAATAATAGTGAAGTTCAAAAATAAAAAAATTTTAAATGAAACTAATGTTTTTACTATAAATTAAATTTCTATTTTTAATGATTTTAAAAAATAATTTAATCATATTTCCCAATTTGTTTTGTACAAAATAAAATAAAAATTAATCAGCTTTAATTAAATTACGCGTCAACGAAAAAAAAGGCTTTTATCAAATGTCGCCATTGTATTGATAAAAGCTGAAATTTAAAAAAATAAGTTAAACTATTCTTATATATTAAGCCTAGAAAAGTGTAATTTTCAGAACGTGTCTGTACAGAATGAAATAAATAATATATTTTCAAAAAAATATGCAAGACAAAGTTTTTTTATGATCTTTTACAATATTTACATTATTAATTCAATAAATCAACTTTATTTAATACAAACATGTTTTAATGCATATCCTTTCAATTCAGGGCCCAACATTTAATTTGTAAACATTTATTAATAGACATACATTGATAAAAAAATGGTTTAAATAAGATAAATCATTGTTTTATGTAACTTGAATCAATAAATGCTGTGATGAATTAAGAATTTAAAATTTTTACATATATCCTCTTCCCTGTGAAACATATTTTAATAATTTAATCATATTTTTAATCATATTATTAATATCATTTAATCATTTTTATTATTAAAATATTCTTGAGTCGATAACGTTTTAAATAAAACGTTTGCACTCCATTCAACTGAATTAATCACTGTTATTAACTGATTTATGAAAATTGGAATATCACTATTCTATAAAAACTAGTGATTTTACACCACTTCTTCGACAGTCTCAAAGAAAGCTCTAAAATTATGAAAATATTTATTGCTCTAAAATTGAAATATTCAAACTTCATAAAATGATCCGATTTGATCGCAGAAGACAGAAATGTTTAGAAATCGGAATGTCAAGAATATTTTGAAGAATATGATTACTTAAAACCAATTGACTTTCTAAAATTTATACTTCATAATTTTTTTAAATATATTTATAAACCGAAAAAAAATATTAACAACATTTATATTCTTTTAAAAAATAAAAATTGAATTTTACAATGAATCCGTGAAATTTCTGTTCAATAATTCTTTGAGATATTATAAATTATGAAAATTATTTTGTAGTTCACATAAGACGAAAATTGTCTTTATATTAATTACAGTTTATCATTTCCAATTAAAAAAAAGATGCATAACACTATGAAAAGAATGCCTTATTAATTGAACATTCTAGCAAGTATTAATACTGGTGAAGCGCGTGGTCAGCTAAAGCGGCTATAATAATAATATATTTATATAAGTATGAGGTCGAAAATATGAAATTATGCTTTCCTGATGCTTTGTTTCAACTATGAATTTCCAAATGATTCTTCACCTAATTAATGACATTGATGATGACTAATTTATGGAAATTGTACAATGTTTACTACACTTAAATTCAGGATTTTAAAAACACTAGTTCAAATTTAAAACTTTTAAACTATTTCTTAAATGAAGGAACAATAAACTTAACAACAATATTAGAAATGGATAATGATTGAAATCATATTGACTTAAGAATAAGATTAGGCTTAATAATATTAAAATTAATTTGCGGTTTATAAAAATTACGTGAATATTATGATAGAAAATCTCATTAATTTTATAAGATTCAAACTTATAATTTTCAAAACAGAAGAAAACAATCTAAAAATTATTACTTCAAATAACGCTTGGCGAGTGTTGGACATTCTATTTCGTGCCGTCTGGACGTCTAATTCTGAAAGAAATATTTTTATCGAATATACTGACAAATATTCATCCATATTGAACAGGCGAAAACGCCTTCCATAAGAATCCACTCTTGGACCATTGAGCTTTCTTCAAGGTTCAGAATACAACGTTCCATGTCCCATAACCAAGGATTCCGTAAGAAGAAATCAATTCTCCGTATTCAGTAATATCACAGACCGCTCTTCGGAAATCCTGCAAGATAAAAAAATTTGGAGGGCTTTCATTGCATATGAAAACCCCTTGACGAATGATTTTTAGCATACATCAGAACTATTGTGGAGTACAAAACACACAGGCAAGCTTCTAAGAAGGAAGATATGAAAGTGCTACGAAAAGATTGAAAGAATTTTCAAACATTCAAAGACTACTAACTTTAATATTCGAGAAACTACAGATGGCAATACAAATCGAGGTAGAATATACAACCTGGTTGAAGTATGAGTCTAGAACATGATTGATTTTTTGAGGTACCTATATTTTTTGAACGGGTTAATATTATTTATTCTGAGGATATCTATATATAATTTTGAAGTACATTTCAACCAATTTTTTTCCTCTTTAATATGAAAAGAGAGACATAGTATGAAAATTCCGAAAGTCTAAAGTTTATTTTAAATTTGGGAGTTCAAAATGATGTTTTCCTTATTATTTTTGTTAGAATTTTTCACTTTTGCATTTTTTTCAAATGTACAAGAGAATACTTTTTTCAAAATTTAAATTATAGTTAAAATTATATAGGCGTTAAGTTCTATTTCAGAGTAAATCAGTCTATTTGTTAAATATAGATTTAATGAAATTTAGAACAAATAATATATAATCGTTATTTATAAGAGATAGTCATTAAGATATCATATATTTATCAATTTTCTTGGGGTGTTTTATTGGTCTTTTTGCATAATAAATTTCGCCTATCGAAAATAATATCATACCAAGGGTATCTCAGACATAAGGATGAAAAGCTTCCAGTATGGTGGTTCGTTCTCACTTCCCGATAGGGTGCAGAAATGTTGTGGGGTCATCTACCTCTTCCGATGGCTGAAAGTACCTACCACGGAAGAGGTTGCGCCGTGGCCGGTAATTACCCTCTAAGACTCAACATCAGTTCCTGCAAATGCTGCAGCACCGGTCTGATCGTTCAGATATATGGACGTGCTTCACGGCGTATCCGAATAGTGAACTTAGAATCATAAAAACTAATGAAGAATATAAGAAATAAATTCTTCTAGCGGAATAAATAATAGATGCAGCGCTTACGGAAATAATGCATACTTTTCCATTTCGGAAATGTTAATTCACATTGTTAGTTTTTTGGTCTCTGGTTTTGTGGAAACTCCAAGATGCTCCGAAACTTTTATAACTTAATATTTAAATTTTATTCGTATATCTTTGAATTTTATAAATAATATGAGGTGATTTATATTTAATGATTTATATTTAACACTTAATGTCCCACGCTACGTGGGAAGCTTGTAATCAGCACTTACTATCTAAGTAGATACCCACCTCCCTATTACAGCTGAAAGGTAGCAAAGAAAATACCATCTGTTAAGATAGATAATCCGAATCGTGGGCTTAAATCATGGGGAAACAACGAAGTTAAAAAATACGATGACTACCTGTTATACTCTATGCTGCTCGGGCTTCATGTATTAACATTTCATTCTTTTCAAGTATTCTTATTAATAACCAAGATTCATTTCAATATTAATATTTAATTAAAAAAAAACTAAACTTTTGTATAAAATATTATGATATACAAAATCCCTTTTAAATAATATATTTATCTGAATTTATTAATTAAAATATTTTTTTGATTTTTTAATTTGATAAAAATATGTGATGAAATAGAACTAGATGATTTTTAGAAACCTGTAAATAATTTTCTCCATATAATAATATAATTTTTTTTTCAATTATTACTTTGTATTACAACAGTATTGCAAACTTTATTCATAAATATTGAAATATGCTCAAACGTAGAATCGATTTTCCCCCCTCCCGCAGTTTAAATATGAGTCCGGTCTGATAGAAATTCGAATTACAGCATAGTCGACCACTAAGGTGAAGTCTGAATGGCTCTAATTATCTTAAAACCCATTCATCCACCACTTGCGAAGGGAGTGTGAACTGGCATCGGTTTGGCGACAGCTGCCCCCCCCCCCTATGCCCTCAAAAATTGTGTACCTAATGTGAAAGAAAGAACCTGCTTACTTGAATGGCAATTTTCAGCCTCAAAATAATCATCATTACTAAAATACAGAAATATATAAAGACATTATCTTTGCTTCCTCTATTGCAGTAAGATTCGTTTTAAGAATGATTAAATTACTATTTTAATCCCAATAAAAGGATAGTACATAGAAGCATTCAAACAAAAGAAAGTAGTGGTAGAGGAGTTGAAAGCGTAAGACAAACCAAAATTCATCTAATTCATTGAATATTTCCTTAATTTCATTCCTTCTAATTTTACAGTACTCTTGCTCATATTTTATATAAAAAAAAACTACAAACAGATAATAGACATTCCATTTTCCTGTTAAAACTGAGAATTGAATGTCTTTTCAACTGATTTTCACATAATTAAAAGGATAACTCGGAAATGGATCGCATGTTTTCTCCGATATTTAAAAAGCTATGTCATTTGGCAAGCTGAGGTACTTAGAGGCTTTTTCTACCATTTCTAATTCTTTCTATTTTTAAATTTCGTTATAATTACTGTAATCGTTTCTAATTTAAATTTAAATGGTATGAAAATTTTTTAACTTGTTATTAGAACTTGAATGTTTTGTACATGTAAGCTGTTCAGAAACTTTTTAAATGGGGGAACCGTGACTGCAATTTTCATAATAATGTGTATTTGGTTGAGTTCCTGTATATAAAGTCTTAATAAATTGGGTTAGCTCTACCTCTTGTGTGGATCACTGAGTATAGTTCTACGTGACATTCTTTGGTGGAGGCGCCGGGTAGAGACATTTCTCAAGAGACTACTCACCGTAAAGACACGACAACTTATACTGGCCCTGTGACTCGATCGAGAGCTAGAACCACACAATGAAATGTCATAACATCGAGACTCTTTTCTTCTAAGGAGGGAGCAATGCCGCAATGAAGAAAGACAGTCAAATCTCCATGGCCGAATGGTCATGGCACTGGTCTCGGGATCAAGAGACCTGGGTTCGAATCCCGCTAGAGACAATGCTATTAATACTATATGTAAATACTTAATTCCTTGATTTTATGTTTTCCTTTATTTCATGTTCCAGAAGTTACTGGACATTTCTTTAGTTTACCAGAGAGGGGTTTTGCACTTTTCTTACCGTCTCCAGAAGAGTATTCTGGAACTTTCTCTGCTTGAATAAAAGCAGAAGATTTGTCAGTTACTGTATTCTTAGTTCAGAGTTCAGTTAATAAATTGGTTTAACTCTACCTCTTGTGTATGTCACTGAGTTCTATACTATAGTTCTACGTGACAATATTAATATCATTAAAAATTGAATTTATCATCATATTTCTTAAATGGTTTTTGATATTTTATAGGTTTTGAGGTATGAATTTTTCTTATATTTTTGAATGCATTATTTCAAAATCAATAGCTTCTTAGACTGAAGTCATATATCGAAATACTGATATATTGTACTTCAAATTTTATAGAAATATCCATGTGGAATTCAACCGTACTATCAATCTATCCGTATCTGAAATAGCGACCAAAAACTAAGAACCCCAGTTGATATATAAATATATAAATTTTAGCACGAAATAGGTTACTCACTTCAGAGTACTCTTAAATGCGTTGTTTGGTCCAAATGAGATAAAATTTTAACTACAGATTATTCAGATGATGCGCTTTACATTTATTAATTAAAATAATTTGGTACAAAATTTACCAATAGATGGCGTTATTACACAAATAGCATTTATTTTCATATATTGGAAATGTGAAACCTAATTTGCGTTACAGCGTATGTCTATTACCGTTTTTCTTTGGATAAAAAGGCGGATTCTGCACGAACATTAGTTTCTTGTCTGTTCGTCATGTCTACGTTGCAACAAAATTGATGAATTGTTCTACCAGAATCAACAAAACTCCGTTGCAGCTCTAAAGGAATTCGTATGAAGCAGATACGAAGAGGTCAAATATCTCCAGGTGCCCTACGCAAAATGATACATAAATTAGAAAAACACTGTGCAATTTGATATTCTTCCAGGTAGAGCACGAACAAAATCCCGTCTTCCAACGTAGAAAATGTTGCGACCGCGCTTCTTAAAACCAGCAGTCAGTCGCCGCATAATAGTGTGAGTTTACCAATTGTTTCCCGTTTTCTGGATATGCCGCGTTCAACTGTACGAAAAATAGTAAGGCAGATTTTTCATTTATATCCATACAAAATCAAGTCTGTGCACTTGTTCAGGACGGGGGCTTAGAAATCGGCAAAACTTTTGCACTTCTGTCACTTGCTAGTATGGTGGTTGACACCACTTGGACATGGAACATTCCGTGGAGTGATGAGGCACACTTTTGCTTCAATGGGAATGTTAACACCAACAACTGTCGAATTTGGGCAGAAGAAAACTCTCACATTATCCAAGAACAACCCTTGCATCCTGAAAAAGTGACAGTATGATGTGGTTTCCCAGCTTCCCTTATCACTGGACCGTATTTCTTTGAAGAGATAACTTCAAATGGAATCCGAACCTGTTCCATCAGAGGACAACGGTATCATGATATGCTGAATGATTCTTAATTCCAACTCTACAGCGTGGATGCTTTCAAGACACCATTTTTATTCAGTATGGTGAACCAGTTCATATTGATTGTCGTGTAAAGCAATTGTTAATACATCATTTCACAGGATCACGAGTTATCAGCCGTCATTTCCCAATAGCACGGCTTCCTCGCTCCCTGGACATCCCCCTTGCGACTTTTGGTTGTAGGGTTATTTGAAGGATATCTACCATCAAAGGCAATCATCTCTACCAGATCCGAAGGAAACCATTCGGTGCCACATTCTTAACATTCCGGCAGACTCACTCTGGTCACGTCTATAGAAAATATGGACTCAAAATGAAGGACATATTGAGCAATTTTAATTTTACTTTATTTAAGAATTATAAGCCATATTAAATGGTGTTATGTGTATTACAACGCCAACTAACGGTGAATTTTTGTACAAAATTTCTTTTTACTTAATAAATGTAAAACGCATCATCTGAATCTGTAGTTCAAATTTTACCTCATTTGGATCAATAGAACGCATGTTAGAGCCCTCTGAAGTGAGTAACTTTTTTCTGGATAACCCTGTATATTGGATACCCTCTATATTTCTGAAACCCAGAAAAGTAATTTTTTTATCAACAGGAAAATCAAAATGAAACGCACCTATCACTTATAATCAACATAAGCGAGATCTTTTAATTTTTAAACTGATATTTGGGGCAATTAATGGTAAGAAAAAAAATGAAAGCATTGAAAAATAACGAGTTGGTTCGCCAAGAAAAAGCAACAACAACAACAATAATAATATGTGAACAATAACTCGCATTTGAAAAATACTATTGAAAATATCGTGTGCTCTATATTTATTTCGATGTTAAAAACATAGGCACTTAATACGATGATGAAATTGTATCGTGATACAAATGATGTTTAATTTAACAATTATAGAAATTTTGTATCTTTCATAAACATTTCTGTTTAAATTTCGTTAGCGATTTTTTTCCTTTTTGTTTTTTAATGGACAATTAAATATTATTATACATATGATTCAATCGCTCTAATTCAATACATTTTAAAAATAATATAAATATTTCAGTTCTTAAAATGTAATGATTATTAACAATATTAAGAATTCGAGTGCATAATATATGCGAAATTATTGTCAAATAGATATTTAAAATTCGATTAGAAACGGAAATTATATATTTTTTTAAGTTGGAATATATTAAAAATAAAATGCCTCAATTTAGTCACAATATTTGGCGGTATGAATTTTTGATATCCTTTGGAAAATGAAACCATTTTATCAAATTTTATTTGTTTATAAAAAATAAATATCGTTCACATGAATTATTATTTCTTTAACTATTAAAGAAATTGTAAAGTTTAAGTAATCATATCTTTCACAATATTATCCAATGTTTAACCTACTTTATATAAAACTGGGACTTCTGCCAATAACTTTTTTGAACCAAAATATTTGCTAAAAATATTTTTTTAAAAATGAATGGCTTTTAAATACAGAAAAAATTGTGAATTGCAAAGATTTCTTCTCTGTATGCACTCATAGAATAAAATTCTAAAATTCCAATAAAACTTTGGTTCCTGTAAAATATGTCAAAACTGCCACGTTCTGAAATCCATAATTCATTCTTCATAATCCATTTAGCCGTCTGCGAAGCTAAGAATTTTTGCAGGTTACAAGTTTAAAGGAAATCAATACAATAAATAAATAAAATAAATTATGAAAATCGAATTAAAGTTTTGTCTTAAATAAAATACTACTTCTGATGAATAAATTGTAAAATGTTGTGTTTTGAAAATTGTTTATTATAATACAACGATATTGGAAACCTGGAAGTGCTGTAATTATTTTTTTATCCTTGAATGTATTATTTTTCTTCGTCAAATTGGGTAACAAAAATGATTTAATTCATATAAAAATATATATCGTATTAAATATTGGCAATTTAAATGAAATTTAACGATCATGTAAATGTAAAAGAACTGTGAATTGTTTTGAAAGATATCAAATAAAAATAGGTGTTACGTATAAGTTAATATGCGACATTTTGCATATATAATAATAGGTTTCAAAATCATAAATATTTATCCATTTCATTGTACATTTTATTGAATCTTTTAAAATCATCATTTTAAATATTTTTCCAATGGGTCAAAAATCACAAAATTCCATGTAAAGCAATGATATTGGAAAAAAATAAATTTTAGAAAGTTAATAAAATTAAAATTTTCGAACGTTACATAAAGTTAAAAATCGGTTTTTTTTTCAGGTTTTAACTTTTCAAATATCCAGCGAATAAATTAAAAAAAAAGTATATTTAAAAATTAAATGAAGATTTATTATAATAAAAGAAGTATTTAAAATCACCTTTAAAAAAAGAAAGGGTAATTTAATGTGTTCTGTACGTCACCTATTTCATATGACTTAATTTAATTAACAATTGATTACCCCTTTCTGAAATATATTATTGAATTGTTATTAAAACCATCCAAGTGTACAATTTTCAAATCTCGAAAATATGAAGACTTAAGAGAATATTTTAATACCAAATTCAATCTTTAAAAATATAAATTGAATTTTTGCTTACCAGAATATATAAATATTTTTTGTAGATTGGATCTTACCGCATAATTATGAGAGTATAATTTAATATTCTTACTTAATTCAAAATATTCTTCTATAATGAAAATATTAATATAATTCATTGTCACTAAGAATATAGAAAAGTTTGCAATATTAAAATTAGTTAATAGTCAGTATAAAAATGGAAATTCGATAATAGTAGTCCACATTTATAAGCATAAAACAAGGTAAATAAAAGACTGTAAACTCTAATTTTATCAGAAAATAGTCCTACAACAGATTTAATTATCTAATCCTTAAATATTGATCTTGAGAATTTTTCAATTATTTTCCTCTTAAAAAGGAATTTAGCATGGATACATATATATCGTGTGCTATAAATTAAAGTTCTTTTTAACTTTGCTAAAATATTAACGCTAATTTCTTATGCATTGAAAAAAAAATCTAACGCATCAGGTTTTAAATATATAATCGAATAATTCAATTAGAAATATATCTGATTATATAAAATAAACGCCATGTATCTCTGAAAATTTCCGAATATTCTTCTAAATATAGCAAACCTAAAACAAAATTCCTAAGCGTCTTCAAATCTTTCAACATGGATTTCACGTTCGTAGACTATCAATGGTATCACATTCTCAAAGCCGTTACCACATCTAAAATATGTGAAAAATGTAGCAGATTTAAAATTGCATTTTATAATCCGCTTACGATACTCTGAGCTAAGATTTTCTGTAAGCCATACAAATAAGGCAGACAAATGTAAGGCCTGAAAATAAGTTTGGGTGGAAGTTTCCTTATGAATAAAATCCTCTTTAACTTGATGAATGCATTGGTTTGGGAATGATGAATGGATGAATAATGCAATTTCCAGAAAGAAAATAGCCTTCTCATATAAGTGGAGCTTTGAGTTTCAAAATTTTCCTATTTACATAACATATAAATGCATAATTTTATACAAAGTAAATTTCCTTCCTTAAAAGAAAATAAGCTGTAATTTTTTGTAAATAATGAAATAGTAAGATTTAAAGGGAATATATAATAGAAGCAATTTTAGGAGCACTAAAATTAGTTCATTTCTTATACTGTGCTAAATGAGTCGAATTTTTATTTTTCTATAAGAGTACCAATAATCGAATTTCTTTTTGAAATACGATTTCGAAAAGTATTCGCATATATAAAATGGAATAAAGAAAAGAGACTGCCAAAAAATAAAGTCAGCAGTAAAAATACATACATATTAAAAGTGTAAATTGTACAAACATCAAATGGATATAAAGTTCTGTTACATTGCATGTAATAACACTAATTTTAAATGCTTCATATTATGAAGCAGATCTGTCAATATATTAATTGTACGTCAATCAAATTGTTCAAATGTAAGTGACTACGATAGCTCAGGAACACAACACACAAACCGAATGAATTTTGATGTAGTCCTTTTAGAACAATTAATTTTTATCCAATAAATTAACCAGAAAATAATTAGAAATTCAATGTCAGACGAGTTGTTTTTCATTAGTAGAAAGTCATAGAAGGATATTATTTCTATTGTGATATTGCAATAAGTTTCTTTATGCAGAGTAGATAGATTTGGTGTCCAATCAAATTGTAGTCTAAGAAGCGCTGTCCAAATATCTAGAAATAGGCACTTATTCCAAATTCAAATAATATTTTGACTGAAGTAATACTTTTCATTTCCAGTCGTTTCAGAATATAACTCGTCTGAAAAAATATTGTTACAAACCTGTAGTGTTGATTCCCAGCATGGTTTCTTCAATCACTGGAAAGACCGTTTTACAATCCGCTCTGTTGGATGCTTATCAGGTGCCACGTCAGTTACCTCAGAATTTGGCGACAAACTTGGCGACTTAGCGAGGAATTAGACAACTTCTGCGACAAAACGGATATTACTGGAAACAACAAGAATCTTAGCAATTTAGCATATAGAAATCGAGATATACCTGATTGGTCCCCCTCTGGGAGCTATAAAAGGCCGGTAGTCTGAAGCTACAGTCAGTCGTGTATTGAGTCGGAGTTGTGTATCGAGTCGTCGAGAGGATAACGAAGCAATAGCGGAATAGTCCAGGGAAGAACCAGCTTTTTGTGGAGATCAAGCGATTGCTGAACTGAAACTGTGTGCCGAGTCCTGGCGCTTATTGTAGAAGCAGCGTCATATCGTGTGTGGAGTAGCCAGTCGTGTTGTAGTGAAACGGCCGTTGGATACAGCTAAAGCAAGGAGACAGTGGAGAATTCCAGGTATTTGGTAAAGCCTGTAGTGAAGTTGCGTGAATTCCCACCTTCTACTGAATTCTGTTTGACCGTTTTGTGTGTTTTGGTTGTTATTGATACCGATTACTACTTGTGGGCTACTATGTGTTTTAGTGTGCTGTTCTGTGTTGCCTGTATTCGTCTCAGCTGTATATTTGTTGTCTTTGTGTTAGTGTATTCGCGTTTAATAAATGTCGTCGTTGTTCCCTACGAGAAGGCTGTTTATTTCTGCATTGACCATCAAATCCGTAAAAGAACTCTGACGGAGGAATAATCCATAACAATATATATCTAAATTGTAACACAAATCTTTTATTTGAAAAAACGTCTACTCGTAAATGATTAAAAATGGAATTATGAAACTTTATCTTTATTAAGATGCGCATTAACCCGATGTTAAGATTCAGGATAAGATGCCATGTTGGTCTGCCATTCGAAAGACCGTCGTGTAAGCAGTCGCTTGACTTTACATCAGTGGGAGCTCTCATAGATTGTCTGCAGAAATTTTGAAACGTAATGCTAGCTCATTTATCGTTCTCTACATCTAACTGTGGTTCAAAATTACGAGATCACTAATAAAAGAGCTCGTGTTCATTTCAAATCATGACATTAACGCAACTAAAATAAATTGGAACTAAACAAAATCCAGAGTTTGTTTAGGAAACTGAATTTTAAATTGCTTATACTTCAAATAGGGAATAGTAAAATACATTTTTCAGCTTAATAACATTGAAAAAATATTTCTTTTAACATGAAAGCTGCTTTGAATTTCCATATTACTTAATAATTGTTTAAAACCTGGCTACTTGTTAAACTACTTGCTAAAATTCATCCTTAGCGGTCTGAGATACCGCACTCCCCAGTTAAGGGTTAATATGCTAATACTATTTCTTTATTATATTATGAAGCAAGCAATTCTAATATGTGGAATGTTGAAAAAAACTCTATGAGGGTTTAGAGGGTAGCATATTCATTCGAGAGCATGCTATAAATTTTCGGGAAGACCAACCCTTTAAATCTAGTATACATAATTTTTACTTCTCAAAAATGTGTTAACTATTTGGAGACATTAACAATACTTTCATACGTTTATTTTACTCTGAAATAGAGCGTTTTAAACTGTAAAAAAGCAAAACAAGCAAGAAGGATTTCCAAACTTAATGGCAGATTTTGCATAAATAAAAATATATTGATTAATGCTTCACTTAGATAATGATGAATGAAAGAAAGGAAAAACGAAACATAACAGCGGAAATGTGAATATATAAAGAAAGATATCAGCATAATTTTAATTTCCTCAGATCACATTTATTCTTTTTCAAATAACATATTCTTTAAATATTAAGAAGTGGAAAATAGTATTAGAAATGTTAACAAAATAGAGATGTTGATAAAAACAGAACCCTTTATATGCTGAAGACATTTGAAATTACTGTGTAAGATAGATTAATATCTTTTTAATCTAATTTTCTTTTAATATCTAAAGAACGCGAAAAGAATAGCTCCGAAAACAAGTAGTAAATATTAGTGAAAGGCTGAAATTAAAAAAATCAATCAATAATTTAATCATTTTAATTAATTTATATCCTTTTTCCAGAAATAATTCTGCATTAAATCTTGCCTCAGGATGAACAAACAATCGAAAAATTGGTGGTTAAGTAATAGGGTAAATATGGGTTTAATTTTTCCCAATGGCATATTGGAAGTGAATATGATTGGAAATAAAGGAACTTTCAAGAAATATGGTTATTTATATTGCAAAATAAAATTGTGACATTGAGATTTTTTTAAAGTAATTAATGGTGCTTATCGCCTACCTTTCTGAAAAATTTTATTTTCAAATTTAAACTTTATTTTCAAATCTAAAACTTCGCAGAATGTTTAAGATGTGTCCCTTGATTCGTATTTGGACAAATACTTATTTTTCCTCAATAAATATATTGCTATTGATTTTATATAAATTAAGAAGAAAAAAAAGATTCTAAAAATTAAATTTCTTTAATTTTATGATTGAAAAACTTATCCCCATTTAAAATCCAATAGAAATGATAAAGTTCCAAAGAATATCAAAGGCTTTAAAAATATACAAATAATCAAAAAGATGAAGACATTGTCAAAAAATCTAAGGTAACATTACAATACAGCATTGCATTTTTAAGCAAAGCAAAATAACTTTATTTTTAGAAATGGCATCAAACGTTATTCTTTTATAACTTTGCAGTTAAGTTTTTAGTTTCTTAAGATACATGCAAGGACCCAATAAGTATTAAAAATGATTCGTCATATATCTTTGAAGATCATTTAAAAGGTTATCATATTCAACAATACGATGATTTTCTTTAATTTAATAACTGCACGAATTTAAGAATAAATTTGAGATAAAAACCAGAACGGTTTATCTACAATACAAGCAAATGCGGATTTCTTTATCCGTAAGAAATACTATTGAACTTACTCAGCTTCACGCATTATTGCAAAATATTTTTTGCTTTAAATTTGGGATGTTTACTTTTTGAAATTTCTAATAAAAAGGTTAGTAATAGAGATAAATAGGCCCAATATTTGTCTTCATTACATCCTTTTTTATTAAAACTTTAATTAAAATAACACTGCAATAGAAATAGACTTAATAGTGTTTCTTTCAGAAAATAAATTTTAAATAGTTTGATAATATGCATGTGAGATGGGGGAAAAAAAACCTTTTAAAATTTTTGTTCATATTGTTACGAATTCGCAGTAATGCTTCCCTACGCATTGAGTCTCCTTTTAAAGAAGATAATTTTACAGATATAGTAATGGCTACTAAGGAGGTATCCAGCCAGTTAAAGGTATCTGGTCTTAATGATCAGTTGGCGAGTTCGCGACGAAATAATGATGAAAAGGAAGGACCCAGACTATTCGAGAATCATGACTATAGCCGATTTGGCGCTCCAATTTAATCATTTGTTCTGGAACTCTGAATGTCCTTTCAGAGTAGCTATAAAAGTGAAGTCAAGTAGAAAAAAGTTTTTCGGTAATAAAGAGAGTCAATTCAGTTGAGCTCAAGCTAGTAATTGAGCGACGTCTCTTGAGCGAGATCCCTCTGACAGCTTTGTTCTGCTGCGGTATTTTACTATATATCTTCTGTCTGTGGGTTGTTATTTACTACAAGTGCTATTTCTGTCTGTGTTTTGCTATTGTATATTCAGTTGGGATAAAAATTCCTTATCCGATATTGATCATGTTTTACATTTCACCATTAGCGTAAGAGAAGGTATTGATTTTTTTTACCCTTAACTGGGAAGTGTGGTATCTCGAACTTCTAAAGATGGACTTTCAGTCATCCATATTCTATTTTTACCCCAATCAAATGGGTTGATCCTGTAGTTTCACATTTCGTGACCTTCACTACACATACTTTTTCAACCGGTTTCAGAGGATGCTTTAAAAAAAAATCCAGCTATTTCTTTAAGCGATATCTGTGAGCCAGCATCTTCCTTTTAGTGTTCCAGTATTACACAAGGCTTAGCATATGGCTCTAAAACTTAGTCCACGAAATATCACCGAAACTACTAATCCCCTTATGAAGCAGAAACTGATTTTAGTGATGAGGATAATTGTACAGAAGATTTATCGATGAAATTTCGCAATCGAATGGTTCTGATATTATTTATAACCCTTAACTGGGGAGGTGCGGTCAACGAGACCGCATTTCATTTACACTCAAATTAAATTTTCTAATAAATGTATTAGTATGAAAAACTGCCAATATATTTTGCAGATATTTTTTCTTGATATATAAATATGTTTTAGAAATTTTTCAAAATATATTATCATAGAAAAAAGTAAATTCGTTGGAACATGCATTTTCTTCGCAAATTACATGTTACAATAAATAATATTCTTGAAAAAGCATATTACGTTTTACTTTTTAAATCATATTTATTTTTACAGTATATGAAGGTATATAGAAGACTATATAATGTAAACTTCCACAATTATATGAAAAATAAAAAATAAATGACAATAGGTAAAATTGGCCCTTTTTTTATCGGCTTCTGTGACTTTCCTAGTACGGTTTTCTAGGGCATTTTAAACATACAAGTTAAAAAACAAGTTTAAAAATCAATCTATAAACTATGTATATCTTGGTGTATTAATATATTTTATAAATTTTTCAAAATGCATTATCACTAGAAAAATTAATTATGTTCGAACATACATATCAAAATCAGTTGAATGCGAACTTTCATCGAAAAACTCTTCCGTACCATTATCCTTATCACTAAAATCATTTTCTGCTTCATTTAAAAGTGTCTGGAGCACTGCTTCATTATAGGATCAGTAAACTAGATGATATTTCGGGCCCAAGTTTTTGCGCCATCTGCTAAGCCTTGTTTATTCACTGGCACACTAACAGGGAGATTCGGTCTTAGAGACCGCTCTCGAAGAAATAAGTGAATTATTTTAAAAAGCATCCTCTGAAATGGGTTGAAAAAGTGCACGTGTATTGAAGGTCACAAAACAGGAAGCTACAGGGTCAATTCATTCAATTGTGCTAAAAATAGAATAGGGGTGACAGAAAATCCATCGCTAGCGGTCTCACAGATCGCACGTTCCCAGTTAAGGGTTAAATATAATTATTTTTTCTAGTGCTGATATATTTTGAAATAATTTCTAAAATATTAGTATATCAAGAAAATTATCTACAGGATTTACAGGCTGATTTTTATACTAGCACTTTCCTGTATGCTTTAATGTCCCCGAAAACCAATGATGCCGATAAAAAAAAGGGTCCATTTTGCATATTGAAATTTATTTTTACTTTTCATATAATCGTTGAAATTTTTATTATATTGCCTTTCTATATACCTTTTGTATACTGGAAAAATAAGTAATATTTAAAAAGTAAAAAACTGGTAATACAGAATATATTGGCTGATTTTCATACTAATACTTTCATTAGAAAATTTGAGTGTAATGAAAATGCGGTTTCGTTGACCTGACCTCCACAGTTAAATCCTAAATTTTCACTTCCCAAATTAAGGTTAAAAATATTATAGCTTCTTTCGGGAGATTAAAACAATTAGATGTAAACCTTTGTTATAAGTAACGCTAAAAATTAGAGAATTTCGCAACATAATAATAAACTATTTTGTGTAAAATTAGCATTTTAATTTAAAATCGATGATATTTTTTTCTCTGAAATATCTGAAAATATGAATGAATAACGCAAGCATTCATGCAAACTTATCATGCATATTTTATGGAAAATAGTCTCACAAATTTTGTTATATTCGCTAGAATGAAACACTGTATCAATCGAACCATAAATAAAAGTAAAGCATTCATAATTCAAATACCGCTAGGTGAATAACTGATATTATATAACGTACATGCTGACATTTTCATCTGAGGAAGCTGCACTTATTGAATATACCACCAAATTTTATTTCATCTATATTGAACGGCAGAAGAATCCTTCCAATATGAATCAATTCTTGGATTATTGTACTGTTCCGGGGTTAAGAATATAACTTTTCTTATTTCATAACCGTGGATGCTGTAAGAGAAAATCAATTGTGATAGTCGCTAACATCAAAGACTGTACTTTGGGAACCCCCACAAAAAATCTAAAAAGGGTCTTTGAGTACAGAAAGAAAACCTTGAGTATGATTTTCAACCAATCTCCGGAAATATTGTCGAGTATTAAGTACGCAGACAAGCATTGATGAAAGGAAGATATGAAAGTACTACGAGAAGATTGAAAAGACTTTCAAACGTATAAAAATTACCAAATTTAATATTTGAGAAACTGTAGATGGCAATACAATTTGAATAATATTTTTATATATTTGGACTAGAATGTAATATGTATAGAACGTGAATGATATTATCGGCGGAGATTATATTTTTAGAACATGAATGAAGTGCTGTTTTTCAAAGAATCATATAATAAATAATTTCTTTTAAATACATTTTATTTCATACCTTCTATATTAAATTATTTTCATTTTTATTTTTTCCTTAATATTAAATACTTGTTAAAATGCTCGGAAACATTAAAACCAAACATTTCTTTGTTAGATATGCAAATTTTTCAGTTAGTTCCCCCTTTGTGCATGATTTCATCAAATTATTTTAAAAATAAAATTTTTAAATGAAATAAAGCTATGCTATTTTAATAGCCTTACACGTTCTTTGTTTATTACGTAAAGGAGATAAATTCCTTGACCTAATGTGATTAGTAAGTATTCATTTATCGTCTAACTTTTGCAGTACTGTGATTTCTTTTTTTTAAAATTCATTTTGTACAGAAAGCACTTCTAAAGTGTACTTCTTGATCCTTAGTTTTTAACATTACAAAAATAAATTAAACCATGAAAAATTTGATAGATGAAAATTATTTGAAATCCATAATATTAAAAACATCTATTGCTGAAAAGTAGTTAAAATAATATTTAAAATCCCCAATGGAAAAAAATGCACAACAATTAGTTATTATTAAACTGATATATATGATTTTAAAACGGTGTAAAAATTATTGTTGGGCAAAAATATTTTTTAAATTTATTACTGAAAGATCACAAAGATATTCATTTTTAACAAATTAAATTCCAATTAAATTTTTTAAAGTCTCTTCTAGGTATATATTCCATACTTTAACCCTTTGTTTACTGAATTTTGTTGCCATCATTTTTTCAACTTCATTTTTGTACCAGCAGTTAATTTTCCTTGAATAATAATCTCAGGGAACCCAAGAAAAAAAAATGATGGAAATATCTTAGTTATTAATTAAACATTTTTAATTCCTACTTCTAGCTTATATTAAATTCTTGGGTTACAGTATTACATTAAGGAGCTCTTTAGAATATCATCAGCAAAAGTAGTCGTATTACGAAGTTATAAACCAGATTTAAATGGTACTTTTAAATAATGTCAGTCAATAAAGGGTTAAATTATATTAACAAATTTGGTAACTATAGATCACACCTATATAGTGCTAACGCAGACACAGTTCCTAATTTATTAGCAATACAGAGAGATATTAAGTTCGCACTTTCATATATATGACAATTTTTGCTTGAATATATATTACAGGAAATGCAAAACAATATAAGCTTTAAATATTTATTTAATACAGTATAAACCAATGGGGCAATGAAGATATTTACGGATTTCTTAAAATATTGATGATATTTATTACATTTCTCCTTAATGCATTTGATATGAATTTTTTGTCTCTGAAAAAAAAGACGTTTAAGCGAAATACTGACAATTCGATAATCATACTGTGCAAAAATACAAAATTAGCAGAAAGTTTTAGTATCATATTTATTTTTATTTCAGAATTTTTAATCCTAATTTAATGCATGTTCTTTGTTTTAATTCTGTGGAGGCAACTAGGAAATTTTCTAACCGCATCTTTATTTTATAAATTACTGAGTTTCATGTATAGAAGAAAAGAATGCAATGATTTAATTTTCTAACTTTTTGTGAGTTATAGTTTTTCAGAGTATCATCATGAAATAATTCATCTTTCATCATCTGAATCTCAAAAATGTTAATCTTTTTTGATTAAATCTTATATGTGGACAAAATGTTACTATAAGATGACACATGTTTCAGTTGGCATTTCGAATATTATTTTATATATGAAGTTGATATTGTTATTACTATTTTAGTCTCAGTTCTTATTTTTAAAAAAAACTAGTTTAGAAAAGATATGATAAATGCTATAAATCTTGTAGATTTGAAAATTCGAAAATCGTTTTTTTTCTCCATGAAATAAACTTAATCAAAGGACACTACATAATGCCAACAGCTTATGTTTCTAGATTTCGAAAAAAAAAGAAGCTATGTTGAATATTTTTTAGAATTAGAATTAGGGTTTACTTTTTTGTAATTATTTTTCAGATGAATTTTAGAATTTAAAGCTATAAGTATATCCAGACCTCATTGCAATTTTAGATGCATTGAGTGTACAGATAGACCTTCAACCATTTTTACTTTCTCGTATGTATAGTATAGAGAAATTATAATAATCGACAAAAAATTTGAACTCGAATTTTTTGTCGAATCTTCACATTTTAGACCTACTTGAGTTCGAAAAAATATATGTTTTAGAAAATACCTTTCTGTTTGTGACAAAGACAACTCAAACACGTTGTGAGATAAGTGTTTGAAATATGATATATGGTTTTTATATCAAATCTGCAGTTTCTATCAAATTTTGTGTAAAATCTATTCAGCGGAAAGCCGTCTGTCCGAATAAAAGTTAACATAATAACTACAAACAGAAGAGAGCTAGATATAAAAGATTTGCTACCCAGATTTAACGTCTATAGTTTAGAAACCTGCCAAAGTTTGAAACAAAACCAACGATAAGTTGACTGTCTATCGTTTTATACTTTCAGAAGCACGATAACAAGATCATTTATAAACGCGATGACTTAAGTATATTAAATTAGGTATGGAGTTTCGTAACTACAAGTGCAGTTTTTTGTGAAATTTTTTCATCAATCGATTGAGTAAAAAATTGCCTAAAGCATAAATTTGAATTTCGGTCGCTATTATCGCCAAGCCAGGGATTCATCTCCACAAAACTCGCCAAGGACGACACAATAGATTCAATAAAAATGTTAAATTCATTCCAAAAGTAAATAATTTTTAACTGTTGTATCCCAATGTCATGCAAGGAGTCCTTTGATTTGACAAGTGGATTAAAGAATATACGAGAGAGTTTTTGTGAGACCACACACCTGGTTAATCGAGGGCATAGCAGCACTTCATGCTTAAAGATAAATTTGAACGATTGTAATTGAATGATTCGTTTATATGTATTTGTATATATATATAAAAATCACATCGTTGGGACATATTGCCTCATCTACAGTATTCACCAGATGTTACTCCATGAGTCTATTTGTTTTTCTCCATGCAGAATGCTCTTTCTGGAGATAAGCTCAATTGCTGCACAGCATCAATATTGGTTTAATAAAAAAAATTCATCTAAAAAAATCTAGAATTTTTTTCCTTGTTGAATTCGGTTATTGCCTGGAAGATAGATAATTGTTGTAGTTTTGGAGTTGAATTAATCTGGAGGCACGACAGTGCCCTCGCCAAGTCGAGCAAAAAAAAATAAAATATGTGGCATGGCCGTATCATCCTTTACTCGAAGCAGTTCAGGCCATTTTCGACCTTTTATAGCGTCGTTGTGGATGAAACTAGAAGCCCAAAGTTTCAGTAACCAAGCAGGCATTATATAAACACGGTATATTTAAAATTTTATTAAATTTGAACCATTAGTTTAAGAATTATAACTAGTCAAAGTTTGTGCATTTTGTCACTGACTGACAGACCAATCATCAAAACTCCAAGACACTACTAGCAGACATAGAAGCTTCAAATCTAGAATACTATTAGTGCTTAGTATATAAATCAAGGAAACACTTAAAATATTTTGCAATTACGATCTAGTTTTCTAGATACACCAACTGCATAAATAACTTTGTAATCCCATATAAGTATATCGGATGCCGTGCCCCCAGATTACAAAGTTACATTTTCAGTGAATGACTCTGTGTACAAGTATATGTATAAATAATAAGTGCATATATATATACACACTTATTATGAAAACATACATAAATACATAATAATAATACATAAATAAATAAAATATAAAAATACAATTGAGAAAAACTGTAGCTGAAGCTCAAGAAGTAGTACCGGAAAAGAAAAAGAGGAATACTACATACAAAAATAAGAAAAGGACTATCTACAAAAAGAAATGAGATGCTATCAAAAATATAAATTGTAAAATAAAAACAAGACTCGCAACTCAGTTCTTCTATCGTAAAAAGTTGCGAGATCCATGTAATACCAAGTCGGTCAATTTATTCAGTTCATTCTTAAGGGTCCTTCTGTCTTAAGTTATTACGTAATTAGCTAACCTAACAACATCTTATAATGACCATATCAGTATTAGAAATCTTTTATGGTTTAAATAAATAGATTGACTTGGCAATCGCACAAAACAATCTAATTTAATATAATATGTTAAAGTAATCTAATTTAATGTAAAGATACATTGTGTTTCATGCGATGACCAAGTCAATCTATTTATTTAAACCATAAAAGATTTTTAATATTAATATGGGCACTATAAGATGTTGTTAGATTGGCTAATTACGTAATAACTTAAGACAGAAGGACCCTTTAGTAGGGACTGAATAAATTGACCGACTTGGTATTATATTACATGGATCTCACAACTTTTTACCATAGAAGGACTGAGTTGCGATACTTGGTTTTTTTTTACAAGTTATGTTTTTGATGGCATTTGAATCTTTTAAGAATCTTTTTCATTTTATAACAAACGTTTTTTTTTAAATTTAATACAATCGGATTCGTATTTATACATCCAATAATATTTCAACTGGATATTTTTTCAAATTACAAGCGCATAAATTGGGATACTAGTATTTTTATCAAATGTAGATTATTTCTCATATAAATTGCAACCTATGTCATGAAGATATTCATAGTTATAACGATACCATCTAACGACCCGAACTCATCGCATGGAATGGATGTTCCATTCACTCAGTGAACCATAAATAACAGTTATCTGATTAGTTGGACAAAATACGAAGCGAAATCAACTGAAGATTTCATTAATTTTGAAGTTTGATTTTTTTTTTCAAAAACACCCTCAGAGTTTAGAATAAATTCATTGAAAAATTTCGAACTGTTCCACCACAAATAATAGCACACGATAACTTATATTCGGTAAAATCTGCATCGTTTTCTCAATTTTGCTTTCGAATTTCAAGAAATTAATTCATAATGCGATTTTTCGAACTAACATCTTGAGGAAGCAATTGGTGGTCAATTTCATCGCATTTCATTATTGTAATACACAGGGCTTTTATTTTGTTTTTATACATACTTAAACATAAAGCTGAAGTTGTGGCTTGGGTTGTTCTGCATGGTTTCGACCCAATCTATTTGTCCACCTTTCTTCCTTTTCCTCCCTTATTTTTTTATTGCATTTGTCACACGACGACAACAACAACAACTTAAGCATAATTCTCGTTTGTATTTTTTTTATCATGTGAGAGCATGATTTTGTTTTGGTTAGGAGGTTTTGAAGGTCGAAATCGCGTAGGCAATGAATAAAGCATTAAATGACAATTTTAATCAACTTTTAATCGCATATATTTTTTTTATTTGCTTTTACCAGTATTACGTTATTATTATGTATCCTGCTTTGAAAGCAGATGCGTTTTTGAAAGGTTGACCTGCTTTTACCAGTACTGCTTTATTATTACATATGCTTCTTTGAAATCAGATGCGTTTTTAAATGTTTGAAGTAGAACTGTGGCATCATAGCTGTTATTTCATCTCAAAATCGGTTGAACTCCAAAAATTTGTTTGCCAGTTAGAAAACCCGAAAATGAAAGATTAAAAATATTATCATTATATAGAGAGATGGAGACCTATAGAGAAGTCTCGTGATTGTTTCAAACCGGTTTAAACTGGTTAATGAGTTAAATTAATTAAGAAAAATAATGACTTAAAAATAATGTTCTCACATGATAACTTGAAATTTGCAATTGCAGATTTCATTTAATTTTGCTCCAGTTTTCCTTAACATTTATATTTTATTTACTTTTGCTTTTCCGGTTTTTAGGTGAATTTTATAATGGACTTCAAATATTAATATAAATTTCATTAAATCTTAGTTTTAATTATTAAAATAATTGAAACCATTTTCCATCAAATTAAGTTTTAATTATTTTTATTAGAAATATTTTTTTAAATTTAAATGATTCATTCCATTGATTAATATTAATGTATAATCTATATAAAAATATGAAATATCCCGTTATTATTTTTTATTTTAAATCCTATATAGTGAATTCACAAATGTATTAAATATATCATAAATAAAATCGTTCCACTTTGTTAAAAAAACATAAGGCTCTATGATTTTATTGTATTTTTTCAGATAAAACCAAAATTAATAGACTTTATGTTTCTTCTATCATTATTAAAATAAATATTGTTGACATGAAACGTTTTTTCTAGAACTATTAAAGAAAGAACAAAATTCAAACATCTATTTCTTTCCATGATGATATTAAAACTTAACCTAGATTTTCTAAATCTGGGACTCGAGCCAACATCTTTTATTATAGTATATTTTTTTTGCGAATAGTCCTTATATAAAAATAGTAGAAAGATATTCAAATAAGAAAATACCAACATGGTAAAGAATTGAAAATAAATATGAATGAACATTAGAAACGAAATTCTCACACTTTTGGAAATATTTTTATAATCCACTTACACAAGCCTTTGGAGGTTTTAATCTATAAAACTGTTACTTATTTTAAACTATTTGAAAAATATTTTAGGTTTTAAAATTATTCTTTACATTCAGTTTCGTTATCTGTCAATATTTTTTTGCAGGCAGTGAAAATAAGGAAGACTGGTATTAAGATTGAAAATAACTTTTACTGAACATAAATTTTGTCACAAATAAAAGAATTTTGATTCATATGTTTAATAATTTTTCTTGCCTATTCTCTAATAAATAGCTTTAATGGCTTTTATTTACAATAGTTACGAAATATTCACTTTTGGAATGGATTTAGAATTTTTACTGAATCTATTGTGTCATTCTTGGCCAGTATTTTTGGGATTAATTTCTAGAAGGTCGTTTTTAATATTCGAAAATAGAATTTGTGCATTTGACACGTTTTTCACAATATATTGAAACAAATATTTAATACACAATATCACTTGCAGTCACATAATCCCATACAAAATTGGATATATTGCACCATTTGAATTATCGCATTTACGAGATTCTGAAAGCACAGACAGACGGTTAATCACTTATCGGATTTAACTCAAAATTTGATGGATGTCTATATTATAGATATTAAATCTTTTTTCCATCTAACTCTCTTTATTTTTTAGTTGGAGTTAGTTGACATTATATTCGACCAGTCCGACTTAACCTGAGACGAGTTTACTCATAATATGATAGAAGTTTACAAATTAATACTGTAAATACTGCATTCCAAATTTCAACGGTCCACTTCAAAGCATTTTTGAGTTATATTTGTCGCTGACACAGATGGACATTTTCCAGAACTGTGCTTTCGAACTGAGAGAGGTCAAAGACGTGAAGATTGGTCAAAAAGAAAGTAAAATGAATAGTGGAAGAAAGGAATGCAGTTTAATGTCTAAAATGGTTATAAAAATCTTCTACAAATGAATATACCACTTTCATTGGCCAAACTAAATTATAAAAATAAAATTTTCTATAAGAAATAACGTCTTTAAATATTATAAAAATCAGTCATGTCTCAAGTAATTATGTCTTCTGAATTAAATGGTATAGAATAAGAATATATTTCCAAAGTTATCAAACAAAATAAAAATATCCGTATGTGTAAACGAAGCAAACGATTATTTACAGTACTAAAAGACAGTTGAAAAATCGTTAGTTTTAATACTTGATTTTAATATTTATTAAATAAGTAGATGATGTCAGATATTTTACTATTAATATGGAAATCGCAAAATATCAAATATTAGAAAAAACGGAATTTTCGAACAAAGCAGATTTTGTACCATTAATTCATCACATGCAACAAATTTTTGAAATGGAGCTGTGCTGTTTTTTCTTCAATTAAAATATTAGGGTGTCCCAAAAGTTTCTTTCTCATTGCTAAAAAGATTCCGTTTTTAAAGAGGCTTGTCACTGGAGACGAAACATGGATTTTATATGAAAATGTGCATAGAAAACGTATTTTGTGTAAGGGCAATATACCTTCAACTTGCCTACACCCCAAAAAAGTTCTATTATCAATTTGGTGGGATTAGAAAGGCGAAATTTTCAACGAGCTCCTTCCTCAAGGTGAAACAATAAATTCTACGAAATACTGTCATCAACGGGATCAATTGAAAACTGCCATAACAAAAAGAGGCTAGAATTAATGAACCGACGAGGCTTTGTTTTTCCATCATGAAAACACCAGACCAAATAAATTAGTAGTAATAAACTCTTGAAGTTTGATTGGGATGTTTTACCGCATGCTGCCTAATCTCCAGATTTCGCTCCACCTGGTTATTACTTCTTTCTGTCCTTGAAAAATTATCTTCACAATAAGAGCTTTAAATCCATCAGCGAAATAAAGGGCACCTCGAGTTTAATTTCTTGTCCAAAACGCAAGTATTTTGGAAAGAAGACATGATGAGACTTCCTGAGAGATGGAAGAAGGTAATAGAACAAAAGGGTTCTTATATAACAAAATAAATAATATTTTAAACTGTAAAATTGAAACAGTAAACAGTAAAGCAGGAAAGAAATTTATGGGACGCCCTAATTAAAAAAAAATATTGTTTTTATTCTAATATTCTAAATAATATGAGTTTACAAAAAGCAGAATACAAATAATTCGAATGCAGAAATTACCTTGATTATTGAGAGCCATTAAACGTTCTATTTATTTTATTTGAGAAAAATGACCTAAGAAAACATAGTGTTTGTCAATTTCAAAAAACAGGTAAACAATAATTCTTTATAAAATTATGTACTGAGAAATGGAATTAAAAGAAGATTTAATATTCCATCAAAAATTATAGCAACGACTTTCACAGCTACATTTCATTTAAATTCAAAATATATTTCTTCTGATATTTTCGCTTTTTTTATTGCCTCTATTATTAGACAAATAATTTAAGAATCCCGGGAATTTATTTAAACCATTATCCAAGCTCGAATGATTCAAAGAGGTGATTCTAACAAATAAGGGTTGTTCGCTAATATAAAATAGTTCATAAGATTGCTTTCTCTTCTCTTTACATTCATTCCACTTTCATGTTTTTTTTTTTCAATATTGTTTTTTTAATGGTATTCCGACCATGTACTGCGAGGATATTCAAATCCAAATCATCGCATGACTTATACCTCATATTGCAATAAATATATAAAATCCTTCAAAGAAGAGTCCTATGTATAAGTGTTAGGGCACAGTCCATTTTCTATTGCATATAGCGTTTTTCGCTGTTTAAAATGTTTATTTTTACGATTACAGATTTTTATTATATCATATTATTATTGGTAAACATATAGTATCAGTTCACTTTAATTGAAAAATATCTGAACATGTTTGCAAACAACGCGTCTAAATAGTGATTTTTAACAAATTACACAGTCAGAGGTTTAAATGTGTGTTAATATCAAGTACATAGATAAAATTTTGATTCAGAATTTATATTATCGACATATCTGAATCAGCGAAGTGCATATTTTAGTTTAGTTTAGTTTAGTTTAGTTATATTAACGTCCCGTTTGAAGCAACAGTAGGGCTATTTTGGGACGTACCTCGTAATTTTGAACCGCGGTCAGATGACGAGGACGACACCTGAGCTGGCACCCCCCTCTCCACACCACACTACACCAGCGGGAGGACGTCAGCGAAGTGCATAATGATAGAAATATTTTAAAAAGCAATTTATAATGGCATCAAAAGTTTTTTTAAAAAAATATCGTTCCGTTAGATTAAAAATTAATTTATCTCATGACAAAAATTAGAGGGATCTAAGATTAATTTAAGTTTTCTTGTGAATTTTTCAGGCAAGGCTAGCCTGCTTGAAAGTAAATCTTTAGTAACCAGCCTAAAAACCAGAAATTTGCCCCTACAACAGACATTGTTATCTTGTTTATTGTATTGACATCTACTTTAGTCCTCTTTAAATCACTGAGAATGCCAAAAAATTTACCAATGTCAAAAATCAAAATGACACTATAAGCAATATTGAGTACATGGTTGGTAGAAAAACTACTAAAACCTGCTTGTTTGGTGACGACAAACGGCATTTGTCAGGCTTAACGACAAAATTAATAGGCACATTAAATAGATTGCAATCAATTTTTAAAATGTTAATTAAAAGCGCTTTTAAGAAACCGCCCATTACTGTCTTCCTTGAATTGTTCTTCAGGTATGACCCATTAGGCAAACTGATACAAATTATGGATGCTATCGATATATTGCAATACCAGGATTTGACGGCGTCCTGGCCTAGAGGCGCGTCTTCTCCGTGATCTGGGCGTCCCGGGTTCGAGCCCTGGTTCGGGCATGGTTGTTTGTTACCCTGTGCTCTATCTGTGAGGTGTGTGAAAGAGCTCCTTCCTGTAAAAAGGGGTTGTGCAAGCGAGTGTATGAGTGCCATCTTCATATGAGCTAAAGGTCAGACTTCTGCCCTCGGATGCTCAGTGGTTTTTTTCCCTCACAGGCTACTAAACCCCTCTTTCCCCGATCTCTTGGACTTGGTTTGAATTGGAGTTAAAACCAGCATTTTGAATGTTCTGCAATTATTCTAGTAATACATATAAGTTGAAATATTTAAATCTAGTACCAAAAAGACCGAACTCCGCTGGGCATTTTTTTTTATAAAATCTTATTTTTTCGGAGAATTATCAAGACTATTTAAGACACGATTCGCATACTGATTATACATTAATATTTTTTTAAACTTACCTACATATGAACGGGTTATTTAATTTTAAAAAATCATAAATGCACTTAGTTTAAAATGTTATTCGAATTGATTAACACGAAAATTGCATTGTTGCTATTGGATGTGAGCTGAAAGCATTCGTACTCTAATAATGTCATACAGCACCATGTCACAAATTTTTAGGTACCAGTAGTTTATCATTCTATGGGAACAATGGAAGTACCACAAAAATTCACTAGAAGGCGCTATATAACATTATTCAGCATAAGGGCAGATAGAAAAAGGCTCTAATAGTTATAAAAAAAAATTTCGTGCCTACAATGGTGTTTTTTCAAGACACTTATATAAACAAAAAGCAAAACCTTATCTAAATATAAAATTTGATCCAAACTGTTAGGGACGTTCCCTAGATATAATTTAAAATAATATGCATATGCAAAAATGTTTGTTTAAAGTTATAAGTTAGGAACATCACATATCAAAATATATCTAAATACAAAGTGAAAATTCGTTTTTTTAATGTGAAATAAAATCTTTCAGATCATCAAAGTGAAGATATTGCTTCCAGACGATTTTTTTCAGAAGTAGTATGGTATTCTATAAATAGTAAAATATTAACCGGCAGATATGAGGATTTTAAACAAAATTATTTTATTAAACAACATTTTGTATTCAGATATAAAAATAGAAGCATATCTACAATGTAATAAAACTTTATTTAATATTCATCAGAAGTTCTGGTTTCTTTATTACAAACGTAGCGTTTTTTCAGTATGGTTTTCCGAGTTTAAACGAAAAAAAATATTCAATGAAAAAAAAATGAATAAAATCTGTAGACATAATTAAAAATTACAGCTGCATACTGAATTAAGACATTGAAATAAAATATTCCAGACTTCTAAAATATAATGTAATAAAATATAGAACAGGACATGTAATATTCACTCGAGGAATATTAATATTTAATGAAATATATGTTGACTTGAAATATTAAATTCTTTATATACAAAAGTGGCGAATAAACTCTTTCTGTCTCCTTAGAATTAAAGATATATTTTCTTTTATCTTTTTAAAAAAAAATCAAAAATGCTAAAATAATAAAATCAAAGTTCTTGCAAATGAAGTTCATAAAAAAAAAAGGACAAAAAAATGTTTCATATGGTGAGGGTTTTTACATTGAAGCGGAACAAAGTAAAGTATAGTATATTCTCATAAGTGAATATTTAAACCGTTAAGATGTTTTGAAATATATATGCTTATTTGGATAAAAAGAAATAAACCTTATTTTAGTGCCTTCTGGCAAAAATGTGATTCTCACAAGTCTACACTGTTTTTGAACTTTCAAGAACTAATTTTTCTTCTCCCTATAACTTTCCAATAATTTTAGGTTTTTGACTATAAAGTCCTGATAAGAAAAATACTAACATGCAATAGCACCCCTCCCCCCCCTCCTCCTTTCAGCAAGTTATGCCGAAAGAAAATTTTACTGTAGTGAAAGTGAGTGCAATTTTAATGAAGACTACATATCTTTTTCTACCAATTTAATTCAAAAGGGCCGCGGAGGCCTGGTGGTAAGGTCTCGGCTTCGAAACCGGAGGGTTTCAGGTTCGAGACCCGATTCCACCGAAGAACCGTCGTGTAAGGGGGTCTGTTGCACGTTAAATCCGTCCTGTCCAAACGTCCTCCCGCTGGTGTGGTGTGGAGAGAGGGTGCCAGCTCAGGTGTCGTCCTCGTCATCTGACCGCGGATCAAAATCACGAGGTCCGTCCCAAAATAGCCCAAGTGTTTTCAAAAGGGACGTTAATATAACTAAACCAAACCAAACAATTCAACAAGATTGTTAGCTAATCTGATTGTTAAATTATCATTGAAACGAAATTACTTAAAATTTCTTGTTATTTCATAAGTCAAAAAAAATCCTTTTTAAATGCCCCTGAAAATTAATAGTTGGGAATTGAAAAGTATATATACTGGGGAATAAACGCAGATGTATCCTGCTGAAATTTTCGAATTAATGCACAAAGAATGATTTCATGATTTTATTATTTACAAAAACATTCGATTAAATGGTTTGACGGCGGAATATATTTAATTTGATTTTCCTCATAGAATTTTCAAGCAATATGATTGTCTATGATATTAAAGTTAAAAATAAGAATAAACTAAAAAAATAAAATAAATAACTTTAAAAAAATTATAAAATGAAACCTAAAAATTGCCTGGAAATGAATTTGGTATATTTAAAAATACTATAATAATTTTAACATAGAGTAAAAATCATTTCGAGATAATTTAGAAATTTACATTTCATGAAAATGTTCTAAAATTATTGATTAATTACGTTTTATTTAATTTTTGAAACCAGAAAATTTGGCAAGAATATTTCTCTTCTTGAAAAATACGCTTGCCAAATTTCATAGAATTAAATCAAAAATTAAACATTTGTGCGAAAAGTATGCAAAAAATAAATTTCATTTGTAAATACACAGGGTGTTAAGGTTGTTAAAGGGAATTAAAATATCCTGTTTCAAATGAACAGAGGAAAGTAGTCTTCAGAAATTCAGGAAATTGTGTAATATTCTTTAAGAAAGAATTGGAAATTATTTCTGAGAAAAAACTAATTTACATATTCCGCAGACAGATGGTGTTGCATTAAGAACATGCGTGTAATATATAATATTAGTTTATCATATTTTCAGTAATTGGAGGTGTAAATATCTTCGGATATCTTGTTTCCCATGTGATTATGATTCCTTCCCCCTCAGTCCTTGGATGTTAAACCATGCGATGATTATCTGTTGAGAGTATTTGAAACGTTTGAGAAGTGTTACAATTTAGAAGCTTTTCCTGTCTTTAAAAATAGCGTATCACATGTTCTACTCGTATATTTTCGGAAAGTGTATAAGTCTCCATCAAGCCATTTTGTATGGTATCTAGAAATGGACATCATTTGTAAAATGCTATGCTGCAGTTTTCCTTTGTTTTATTGCTTGTTAAAACCTGATCTTTTTTTGTATTAAAAATTATTAAAATTATTCATGTAAGAATAATTGCACTGCTCTTTAGGAAATGTATACACTAAAAAAATAGTACGAAGTCCTTTGGTGTTTCCAATGTGTATGCATTCGGAATGTGCTTGATTCGTTTAATGAGTGAACTTTTGTCTATATGTATCATTTCTTAATAAAATGTCCCATCGTGATGGTAAAACTTTCCACTTTGAAACTAAACCCCATTTCAGCCAACATGAAGTCCTCCACACAATTTGGATGACTTGTTCCTGCTGTAGGCTAATTTGAAATAGTTTATTTTTAACTATGGATAGGCTATATATATATATATATATAAATAATATACTGTAATACTGTATGGTATCTCTTAATTTATTTTAAATCCTAATTGAGATTACAAAATGTTCTCTTATTTCCAGATCCAAAAGCCACTTTTTTATTTAATTAATACTACACGCTCTCTATAAAACTGCTGAATACAACACGTTCTTACGTTCTGAACGAAGGAATGAAAATCTCTAAATTTTACATCATTCTTTTAATGATACCTAAGATTCCCTTGCTTAAGTTGACACATGGTAATGAAATCCCTATCAAAGTCCCATAGTAAAATAACTGAATGGAAAATTCCCTGCCACTTTTATTCCGGTGCCGCGATGCAGACTGACGTATATCTTACTTCTTTTTATCTGCATAAATTATGCCCCCCAGAATGAAATAAATGGAAGTTAAAATACAAAAAGTGTCTTCTTTTCTGCTGTGCATTTGCAAAATTATATGTTTATATAGATAGGATATATTGATATATATAACAGAATTTAACACTAAATTTCTAAATAAAATACATTCACCCACTCTCCCCTCGCATGCGATTCACGATTTCCGCTTCTCTTCTGTAGTTAAGAAATTGCAAAGAATGATTAAACTAATTAAATCAATTATAAATTATCTGAATCCAAAAGTAAATTATGGAAAAGTAAAGAAGCACTTCTTGATAGTAGATATTTTAAATTTTGTTCAAGTATTTAACCACACACTGAATTTTCTATCGGCCGTTCATATGCGATATTTACAAAATGGCCGCATATTTTAAAAATATTTTATTTATATGCAAGTCTGTATGTATACTGTAATATAATGTTATTGCATGCTGTAAAAATAAGGCTTAAACACATTTACCTAGAAAAATCTTAGAATATGCAACTGGAGAGTAATTCAGTGAAAATTATTGAATACGCGGCTTTAAGAGTTTAAAATATTAGACGAACTACGCATTTCGTGAATATGCTCCATTATTTACAAAAAAATATAGATATATATGTTTACAAGGAAGTCATTCGGTGTATAACTCATGTTTTGAAATAAAATATCAATAAACTTAAAAGAAAACAGCATTTTGTCCAGAATTAAATCAAATAAGCGAAAAGCTTTTATAATGGATGACCTCAGCATTTACTTGCACACGTCAACTCGATCATCTGGTCGGGAACTAAATTCTGTATTTTCTATCCCTTTTCTACAACATTAACTTTTGGTCATAAATAAAGTTACAGATTGGATGCACTAGTTCCCGAAGAATATCGGAAACCGATATCGAACTTTATTTTCTCTTTACAGAGAAAAAAAAATGATAGTTCAATTGATGGCAACTATAAACTCGTCTGATGAACAGAAAAATAGAAGGGGAAAAAATCAAATGGCAAAAACTGACTCTAACGTTTGTTAGTTTGCCTTTGTATTTAAGTGACATATTCCCGGTATTTTTAGATTTTAACCATAAAATTT
>JAPMOR010087037.1:0-12767 GCA_026543865.1 Argiope aurantia
TATTTTTTCCCTTTACAAACTTTAAGAACATTCCAAAAGTTCCATTTTCATACAAATCTCTACAAGAGGCGCACTTTAATACGATATCTTTTACAGGATACTTTGCGCCCAAGTTGCGATTACGGAAGTCTGTACGCGATCGTTCAAGTTGTCTATAAAGATGCTGAACTTTTAAATTAGATCATTAAAGTATAAAATCACCTCTACAATGAAATTCACATTATAATTTAAAAAATTCATGTTGCAATAGATTGCAATTTTCAGGACTTAGCACTGTGGTGCAAATGTGTTTAATTTCCGAAGGTGAAATTCAAAATCCATCGAAGCTGTTCCAGCAATGAAATACAAGCTTAGACTGGTATAAATAAAGAATGGAAGTATTTTGTGGAATCAGTTTGTATTAAACTGTACTTATCAATTAAATGAATCATCCATTATTTTGAAAATTTTCTCTTTGTACATTATAAGCATCTGTATATTAACTCGTGACATTTTATAGCTAACTCGTGATATTTTCTAGCTATGCATTCAAGAATCACATCAGTAATAAAACATATAATAAGAACAAAATTTCAATGAAAAAAATAATAATTTTCTACATTTCAGGATTTTAATAAACAAAAAAAATAGCCCTAATGTTACTTTAAAACGGGGCATTAATATAACTAAATTGATGATAAATACTTTTCTTCGTATTTATATTTATAGCCTGGAAACAAAAATATTTCAATAAGAAAACAAGTTATAATCATTGCATTAAAAACTATTTTTAATTATTTCTATTTTTTATTACGATATTATCAAACCTCCAGATCGATGAGCTTGTTGTTCCATGTAATTTACCCTAAATTGTTTAATTACATTAATATCAATCCCAATTAAGCCGGATCAGTTGGAGATCCAATTAAATGATTTGCATTTATTTCCGTTCCTTGATTTGATGTCTATATTTCGATAGCTGGATCTTCTAGTCTCCGAACTTCGCAATGTCCATCGATTGAGCGAAAGACGACAGATGTTTTTGAAGTTTTAGGAAATTTAAACGGATATATCGAGGAATAAATCCCTTGTTGGGTAAATGGTTTGAATGTATGTATACGTGCATGCAATCCTAGCTCCTTAAGATTTACAAAATATATAGCGACGCTGAAAGGTTTAAGAGAAATGATAGAATGGTTATTCATCTTTTCGTAGTAATATCCTGCCATTGTATTTAAGCTGACTTTTAGACAAAACCTGGAATATCTTTCATGTCAATACATACTTTAGCTTCCAAATACCTTTTGAAGATTGTCTGCGAGAAGAATTAAATAAAAGAATTTAGAAGGCATTAAAATTTACTACGTGACTATATTTTTTTACTTGACTGAATATCATTGCAGCAAATAAATGAGAGAAGACGTTTTTTTATTTGACTGATTTTTCAAAGAAAATTCTAAATTTGTAGATACTGTTTTTAGATTTGTTTTTCAAAGAGAATTATAGATATAATTTCTAGGTTGGTTTTTTAGAAGAAAATTACTAGACTAGCATCAACTAGCACAGACGTGTGAAGGGGTTAAACTAATATAATGATGTATGCTTAACATCAAGTTTAGGCGGAATAAAACAAGCGAAATGGCAGTAAATATTTTACTTTTTTTAAGTAAATTAAAGACTTTCATTCCTTCCTTCCTCAGGATACACCTTGTATCTTATTTATTTATTATGAGACATTTATAGTAGCAAACTCAAAAATCGTAAACTAAACTCCATATTTTCAAAGCATGCTAATAAATGAAATAATTTCTACCCTAAATGCAACAACCTATACCAGATCTGTGTGCACAGTATGGATTTGAGTACCTATTTTATCATAAAAACAGACAATTCAAATCAAGAAATTCATTTATTCATTACATAATTAAACGAAAGAAAGTTGATCATTATGAATTCAATTTATATTTTATTCCTGAGAAGGCTTATTTATTATAGTCTAGATTATAGCTTCGATAAGGAATATGCCTTAAATAAAATGAAATATAAAGCGAAATTAAAGAATCGTAGCGCTACACAAAGATAACGCATATATAATTTTACATGGATTTTGAAATTATATTTTTCAGACAAAGAACCAGCCACCTCCATTCCTGTGTTTCCCGCTATATTCTCTAATTCAGCTCATATTAAATAAAACCAATCAAATATCTGTGTGTTCAGAGGATAGCATAAGCTACGACATATACAGCAAATCAAGTTTTAAATTCATGAGTATGATTATAGATCGATAAATTAATCCGATTCCGTTACGAGAAGATTGGAATTTAATACCGAATCTAATTTGAACCTGGAGCCGAGTTTTGAATCCAATATCTAAATAACTTTACTTCATATGTGTGGCTCACCGACAAAAATACTCGAATGCCTAAATTTATTTAACTTAAATGTTTGAATACCAAGAAAACAACATTTCATGTATAAACTGTTAAAGATAGTTGTTTAGAATCTATTAATGTAACAAAAAACTCATAGCATTACAATACAGGATTACAAAAGAAAATTTAAAAATTTACCTCTGTCAAGATTATATGAAATATGATCGTAACACAGAGTATCAAACGCAAATACGTATATATGTTTTTGAATTGTGAAAAATAGTTTTTCGATGAAAAATTAACATATTGAAGTAATTATATTAAATCTGGAAAAGCTATGTTACGGATAGTTCTAACAATCTGAAAAATGCAGTTCTGAATATTGCTAGATGTATAAATATGATAGATATATGATTTCTAGACTTCCTTGATGTTGAATATTTGACTTGATAAAATGTTATTAAAATAATAGATATTGCGCAGAAATTATATTTTAATATAAGTTCGAGTCATATTTCAAACTTTATTAGTATCACCTTATTTATTCTTGGAAAATTTGAGTTAACATTTTCTAAACTAGGAATATCATGAAAGTTTTTCGATTCATGCTTCATTTTCATTTCCGTGGGCATTAATCCAAAAAAAATTAATTTATACGCAAGATTTATAAACTGTCTCTGCAGACAATATATTTCCACGATGAATCACAATATTGAATGGTTCTCAGAATCATCGGATTCAAATTCAGACAACCTACATTTACTCTCGGCATAGAATCTATCATTCGTGAAAAAGTTCTAAGAAGTTCTGTAAGATATTTACAAATACACGTTACCGATTTCTGTCACTAATTCATAGCTAATTCAAACAACCCCTTTGTATAGCAACTCTTATGAGCAAACAAAAGCATTTTTTTCTAGCCTTATATATATCATTCAACCTGATTTTTGAGTTGCGATCAAACTGAAATAAATTAACTTCAAAGTTTACTGTCAGGAAAAGGAAATGAATTTTTTTTTCTATCTGAATTTCGAATTGATATTCTTACATCTAACGCAACTAGATTAAAACCAGTATGATGAAAATCAATTGTATGCACATGCACGGGCAATAATTATCTTAAATTCGTGAGGCTCCCACATTCCCATTTTTATACCTGAAATATGCTATCAATTCATAAGTATACACTTTAGTGATTCCAAATGATGACACGTAACGTTCAAGGTAGTCATCGTTTGCAGTGGTTTCAGAAGTCTAGCTTAAAAACTTCCAACTATATCCAGGTAGATTCTTATAATAAAACACTTTACATTTATTAGCCCTTTCTTCTGATACTATGAGAATAATTTTTTAAAATTATTTTATACTTACAATTCACTCAAAGTAAAAATAATATCCGGAATTGCATAGAAATTTCAAAATCTGAATTAAATTGGTGGAAGGGAATAATATGAGGAGCAGTCAAAAAGTAAAGCTCCAGTTGAAAAAAGGTGCATTTATTCTAATGATAGAAAAATGAAAAATACATTATTTTTCTACATAATAACCTGGATTTCAATGCACATTTCTCAACGTTTTACAATTTTTTTTATTCCGTTTGAAAATTTCATTTTTTGGTTGTATTTGTAACAAATTTTACACTTCATCAATGACTTTTCCATCGGTAGCAAATATTTTTTCTCTTAGCTTATTCTCCAATGGTCTAAACATATGAAAATCGCTTGGAGAGAGGTTCGAACTGTATGACGTGCATTCCAGCACTTTCAATCCACGCTCCTTTATTGTTTCAGCCGTCGTACTTAGTTTCATGTAAGATGGAATACTCTGAACTATGACTAATATGTAATATGTAAAGACTAATATATGATTAATATGTAAAGTACTGACAATTTCCCCTATTTTGATACATCTGTTTCCCATCATCATACCCTCAACGACTTTCAAATCGTCCTAAGGGGTTGGCGTCGATGGGCAGCCCTACCTTTCGTTTTCATATAAAGATATTCTTCCCTGTTTGAAGCACTTTATCCATTCGTAGATCTTGCTTTCAATAAACAGCTGTAACCAAAGTGGGCTTGTATTCTACAAATAATTTGAGCACGTTTAACACCTTTCTCAAACTAAAAGCGAATCATTTCCCTCATTTCCACCTTGGTACGGATCTACATAGGAGTTGCCATATTTAACGGTCTGCTATACTCCAACAACTAACCCGGGAATAAAAGTGATACGTTATATATATGTGTCGTCAACTATACTAATTTAGCGCTTGATACCAGCAGTGTTACCAAATCCTGGAAAGGGAAATTGCAAAAGTCCCTTTACCTTTTGACTTACCTTTGTATTATTGATTCTTCTTAAGTTGCATTTAGTTATTACTTGAAGCAATACTCTTAACTTCTCCTAACCCTTAGAACGTTCACGTTTCACACATATTCCAGTTAAACCCTGCGGTATGTCCATTTTTTCTATTTAGTCAATTAGCTAAATGTTCAGTTTCTAAAATTTAATTTAATCTGATATTTTTAAGGATAAGGATGAATTTTAAATATGTTCAAACAATACCAAATTTGAATGAAATTTTATTTAAAAATTAATTTCAGCATCAAATGTCCTATAATAGGACTCGTGTACATACATAGCATTTTGGGAGCAAAAAGTGTGCTTTTTTGTGACAATCATATTTATTTCATGACATGCATCTACAATACAAAGTAGAGCCGAAACTGCTTCCATTTTTGTAATAATTTAGAAGTTTCCTATAACGATGTAAACTACATACTTGTATATTTGATTGATATTTCTAAAAATGAATTTAATGTACAATTTAGCAATAGCAATTTATTGAAGGGAAAAAACTATTATCATCCTGATATGGGAATACAACAGTTGCTATTCTGAAGGGGAAAAGAAATTTGGAAACATACATAAAAGAAACACTTAGGTTTTGAAGGACTGAAAATATACTTATTTCGTTTTTCTTAAAAAGAAACACTACATTATTATCCCCTGACTCAAAAATAGGCACAAAATAAAAGAACACAAGCTGTTTCACAAATGAACAAACATTTTCTTCCTCTAATGAGCGCCATCTATTTTTAGAAAAATTATCGTTCAAAACCCGAAGAATAGTTCCAGAAGAATAAAGAAGAAAGAACCTAATAATTCGATGAAAAACAGAGAAAGAATTGAAAATAAAAATATATTCGTTTATAATTTCTTACATAATTGTAAATAATAACTTGGAATCAGTAAAGAGCAATTACGTTTTATATTAAAACTTTTTTTTTATTTTGCAATAGTGTATAAGTAATTTTATTAAACTAATTTTATTCTTTCTTCCGCTAAGAATAAAAGGGAACCTTACATATTGAATATTAATAGAGAAAAAGTTCAGGTTTATTTAGGTAGAAATTAGTAATTTTAGGATATAAAGATTAAAATTGGGCTAACTATTCATAAATATATGTTAACTCTTTAATAATGGGCAAACAAACGTGCATTTTAAATTAATTATGACATCTTCTTTATAGTTTATGAAGCTCCTACTGGGGACATCTGACATTCCTACTGAGGAAGAGAAGCTCCAGGTATGGCGTTTTGTTATCACCAACCTGGTGGATACAAAAAAGGGGAGGAACGACGACCTCCCATCGATGACGAGACGTACTACCAATGGAGAGGATGTACTGTGGTCGGTGATGGTCCTTAGGATTTAACCACAGTTCCCGCCATTGTTACTGTTGAGGCTGTCCAGTCATTCATATTTTTCCGTGTGCCTTTAGGTGCGTCGAATTAGCCGGTTATAGGATAAATTATATGAAGCAAAAAAAAAAAAAAAACTAAAATACAGCTTTTTAAATATAAATACCGCCTGAATTTTATGAAGTATTATAACTTTCAATACAGAAGATCTTCAATTCCAGCACAAGCACAGTAATGGCCCCATCAAAACATCCCAAGCATAACCTTACATCTGATAGTCTGACCATTACGATTAATTCGCGATTTGTTTTCCTTAATTATAGCAATTTTCCACGAGATGCTGAGCAATTTAAAAAAAGTCTTTTCTCTGATATTGTGGTAAAGACAGCCTTTTATAAATTTCGTGTAGACACGAGAAAGTTAGTTATAAAGAATGGAAAAAAATAATGAAGAAACCTATAAAGCTCCGTGGGATCCAAAAAGTACTGACAAAGCATTTTGGATTAAAGTGGGGGAATGATGATAAATTGAATTTCTGAAAAAAATATTTTACGATCAACAGCTCAAAGAAGAGAAATGAGGGACTGAGATCCACAGGAATTTTAGTACCCTGCTGGTATCGTGTGCAAGACTGAAGTTAAAAGATTTTGCCAAAAGAATCATTTCTTTTTATATTTTAATTTATATTTTAAATCATTCATTATATTTTCATTTATATTTTAATATAAAAATATGTATTTACATATTTTTAAAACCCTTTTGCTTAATTTTTAGAGTTCAGATCGATCTATTTTCGATCAAATAAAAAGAAATGAACGAAGATCTTCATTCATCTACATTCCGTATCATTATACAGAAATAAAATCCTAAAAGGCTTCCAACGCTAGGCAGTTATTTTATTCCTTTTTTGATTGCTGTGATGAATACTTTTTTCTGTAAATGGTTTCTTTTATACACGATACAATATATCAAATGCAAAATCGAAACTAATATTGGGCACAGAAGAATTAAAGCACACGTTGAAGAAATGTTACAATAAAAAAATTCTGGGACTTTTTAAATACTTTCGGAATTTAAATGAATTATATCAATTCACGTAGAACACTCGAGAATGTGGCGTGAACTACTAATCTAAGCAGGTTGATACAATTCAAATACGTATAGTACATGCGCATAACTTATGATTACCGACATTCAAAATTTTCTGTTTAAGACATGGGTCTTTTAAAAAGCAACTCATAATTGAAATTACCCAACTGGTATATAGGATCAATTTAAGTGTCAAAGCATAACATTCGAGTATTGCAAATGAAATTTTATACTCCGACATAGTTCCATGTAGCTTCGATTTCGAACAGAGAATTTTAACAACTTTCAGATTCCGAAGAAGTGCAGTGGTTTAAGATACTGGATGAAATGAAAAATATTTCCAATAAGTATTTATATGCTCGTATTAACGAGGTCCTAATAAATAATAAAAATTTAAAGTGTGGTAAAAAGACTTACTTATTTTTAAAAAAAACTGAATATTCAGGAATTATTAATCTTGTTCATTAGTGTATATGTCATTGCGTGGAAGAGGTAGTTATCATCAACCATAAATCTTTCAGTTCTAAATCAGAACAATGAAATGCTGATGTAATTTTAAATAAATTTCGTATTCTAGAATTGATATTTGTAACATTTCACCATCTCTCAACTACGGCAGAGTGTAGAACGATATAAAGCATATGCGGTGATATTTATAGCTTGCCTACGACGTCATATTGGAACTAATATGCAATAAAATATACAATTTTCTGTAAACTACATATTCATTTTATGCACAGTTATAAAATGGTTCCATGATACATTTAGTTATGATTGATTGGCAGTTCCTTAGACTCACTTCCGTATATCTTCTGCTCAATAAAAGGTTTATTCACGACCGTTTCCTGATATGCTAAAATAAACCACTCCGATGTGACGTAGTTCTTTTCATGTACTCGTCACAGTATACTAGACTAGCAATGGTGGATTAATACAATCAATGAGATGATGTAAATACACCATAAAAGGAACAAATGCAAATGTTCGAAACTATGCTTTGCTTTTTTTTAGTTATATTAACGCCCCTTTTTAAAGTAACCCTACGGCTATTTTGGGACAGACCTCGTAATTTTGAACCGTAGTCAGATGAAGAGGACGACACCTGAGTTGGAATTCCCCTCTCCACACCACACCAACGGGAGGACGTTTTGTCCTGAAGGATTTTAACGTGCAACAGACCCCCTTACAAAGGTTCTTCGGTGGAATCGGGTCTCCATCTTGAAACCCTACGGCTCATGAGCCGAGACCTTGCTATCAGTCCACGCAGCCCCAACTATGATTTGCATGAACAATGATGAGGAGTAAGTTTGTTGTGTGTCTAGGATCCATGTTTCAGTTCAATATTCTATTTGTTACATAGCACATGTTGTGTATTGTTAGTTTATATGAGATCAGTTCCTTTATTTATCCTTATCAATAGATGAGTTAACAGTCAAAGGATGAGGTGCTGAAATGATTTCAGTTATATTTTATTAGATTCACGTGCATCCTATGAATATGAAGCATGATCGAAACTTAACTTTATCTAAAATGCTTCATTTTGTTCGTACTTTAATTGTATTTTGACGGGAAATAAAGAAAGAAAATAAACAAAAGCCGTATTTATAATAAACGAGTTTCAATTCATTGATTTTTAATGCCAATTTTTATTTTTCTTATCTCCAAGCGAAATTGGCATTTCAAAATAAACCATGGAATCAAAATAAGCCAAGAGCCATAGTGTTTAATATTTACTTTATCGAGTAACGAAAAGAACCTGTTAGATAGGAAATGAAATTTAGTTTTGGAATTCAATTTCGGTCATCGAATCAAAATTACTTAGGAAGAGAGTTAAACCACATGAATAGAAATGCAATGATTCAGGCAGAAAAAATTTCTCTTTACTGGATATAAGTTTATCTCATTTATGTATTTGAAAAAATAAACGACTTGGTAAATATAAAAACGTAAAAATCTGTTAAAAGGAATACTTTTATGAATTTTTTTTTAAAAAAATATGGAACCACTTAGGTAAATAATTCAGATGCACTATTAACCAACAAACAGTAAATTAGAAGAAAAAAACGAATTCGATTTTGATTATATATGCCAAAATCTGTGTGGTGTTTTTGCATGTGAAGGATTACATTGATAACTGTACAACTATTTACAAGGCTAAATTCAATAGACTGACTTTTAATAATTTCTCGTCGAATAAGAAAAATCCAACTTCATGAAAGTTTCCTTCATTCAATAAAATAACTTCGCATCTCAATCACTTCAAAGCAGGAAGAATAAATCTTTTAGAAAAGGATCCGAACTATTCCTAAATCATATTGAAACTAAAATGCAGTTAACCGAGTTTGAATAGGAAGTATATATAAAATACTTTTCCAAACGTGGAGAGTTTAAATTGAATACTCGATAGGTATAACAAAATGCTCTGCTTTATCAAAAGCTTTCAAAACATTTATTTCACGTTCTCGTGGATCTATTAGGAAATTCTGCCTTAAAAAAATTTGAATGCAAGGTCTTTTTAAGCATCCATATGTCTAGAATTTATAATATTAAATCTTAAGGTATCCGATTAAGTTGAAAACATGAATGTGGATGTAAATTCTTATTTTTCTCCACCGTATATTCGTATATCTCTTTCTCCTGCGATATCTTTATTTTGTCACTATGTCAATTAGAAGCCAAGTTATAGTAAACTATTAAAATATAAACGATGCTTATTCATAAGCATTTAAAAACTTATTTTTTGATGAGCGAGGTTTTTTTTTCCATAATTCTACTGTACGAATATCATACGTCACAAAAGTAGATTTATCCTTGCTTAATATATTGTTGATTAATTGTAAAATAGTTGAAAAAATTCCAAAATTCCATAGATAATTTCCTATAATACACACAAATTTTATTTTTAAATATTATTCTCAGATAATAGTTACACTAACATACGTTACACATGTAATGCTAGAAAGAAAAAGAAAAAACTGCAAAAAAAAAATCTTAATTTTTATAAATAAATGCAGAAATTCACTTCAAAATATTCTTTTTCTTAAAAAGTTAGATATAAATTTAAATAAATCCACTTTTATTCGTCTTTTTAACTTTATATTAATAAAAAATCATGTAAACATAAGAATATTTGTTTTTTCGAAAAAATCCTTTCTGAACCTAGTCGGTTACTTTAAACTGATAGTTTGTATTGCTAGCTGTAAGAAATTGTAATATTTTTACTTTCATTTTCTATGAACTCTATAATATATAAAAGAAATATTAAGTGATTATTTGCAAGATATATATAAGCAAGCGAACTTATGTGTTTGATTACTCATTATTCAATCACAGATCAATTCAACTTTCTGAGAACGCCATGATCAAATGCGTAATATTTTCCCATCTTTTTTAATTCACATATTTGAGATCTATAATGGTCTAGTAGTTTAATGCCAATAGGATATGATGTGACAAGCAAATTTACTTTAGGAGTCATGAATGATTCTTTAAAATAACTATTACTGTACAAATATTGAGATGAAAAATATTGGCAAGAAAATACGGGTATATCGAGCCTATGCAAGTATAGAGTACTTTTTTGAAGGAAATTTATAAATATAGTCTCTACATTTATAAATATTGTCTGACTAACTTGTCAGATTATACTAGATTAACGATGGTGGAATAATAGGCATTGAGCTGATGTAAATACATCATAGAAGGAATTCCATGGTCTAGAATCATTAACACCTAACAAGTTTTAGGTGTTAATGTTAAATATTGTAACGAAACTTGTTCCAACTTTGAGTGGGCTGAATGGCTCATTGGTTGAAGGCTATGAACTGAAAGCGACAATTCGCAAGTGCTTTTCTGAATTCAGGCAACTTGCCAAAAATTATTTTCTTATTAATTTATTTTGTGTTATTTCTCGTTTGTTCTAGAATTTTCTTATAATTTCTGTATCTTTCTTAATCTAGAAGATTCGAATCATTTCGTCTTGTAGATAAAACCAAATGTAAGGTTTAGTTAATTGAATAGTCTCGAGTTGAAATTAGAGAGTGTTATCTTTGACTTTAATGAAGACATGGTTTATCTACGCGACAATATAACAGATTAGGATACATCAGAAAGAAACAGATTATATAAGAGATTAAAAAACCAAATATAAGATATAAAGAGGAAAAAAACAGCGACTAAAGAAGAAAAACATTTTTTTTATGCTGCAGTTTTTAGAATATTAAATTAATATACAATTTTTAAAAGAATATTAATATTTATTTCAATAGAAAAAATTATTTTAAAAATACTTTTCGTATTTTGCAACCATTAAATAAATTAATTACTTTTTCATAAGTTATTGTTGATGTCTGGATGAAAAGCAGTAATTTATGACAGAAAAAATTTTTTGTCCTTTGATAATAATTATGATATATAACATGGGCCTCTTAAGTTACTGTATTGAAATAAATTTTGAAGTCAGTAGATAAATTCAGATTTGTTTTTTCATTCGAGTATTTATAACGAATATTTATATGACCATAAATGAAACGGATATCAAAAAGAATTTAATTCATCGCTTATAGAGTAGTCAAGGTCGAATAACAAATGTTTTGACCATGAGTAAATGTTAATAATGTAGTGCCATATAAAATATTTTTCAATAACCTTGGGAGACCCGTCAAGGTTCAATTTTTGCATCATTGAAAAAGCTGTATTTTTCATACAAAGTGTGCTATCATTTTCCTTTTTCAATATCCGCATATTGTATCGCTGTGTTCCCTTTTAACGAGCAGACCACTGTGAATAAAGGTGCTTTGTCATATAAAATGAGCTAACAGGTGTGCATGATCAGCTGCCTTGGAGATAAACAGGCGAAATAATCTTTACGATTTGTATTTGCAAAAGTTCGTTAATTTTGCCAGAAACACTGGCAAACTTATGTTGCTGAAAATTTCATCATATTTTTTGAAGATTTTAGAAGGAGTTTCGTAATTTTATTGGAAGTAAAAAAGTTTCACAAAATACTTTAAATGTCGAATTTTTTTAAAGGTTTCATAAAAAAAATATTTAAAAGAGACAAGTCCAGGATATATTTTGTTGGAAATGGATTACATTCCATTAGTTTAATGCTTTCAGGGACAGGAAACTTTTAAAGTTTCCCAGTAACTATGCTTATGTTTCATGTTTATTAATAGATATTAAAAATAATTAAATTGCACTTTCCCATGGCTTTTAGAGAAAGCATGATTATGACTTTTTAACCTTTATTATTAAAAATAATTGTAATAGCTTTTTTTATATTATTAATAAAATTCACCAATAATATTTTGATTTAAATTACAGGACACGAATTTAAAAGTTATAGTAAATTAATAGCATGAAATCGAAAAGTGCTTTCTTCTTTTCAAGTTTATTCATATATGATATATTATCCTTATTCCATTTGTTTGCTTCTGTCTATCAAATGAATAAATCTGTCAAAATCTGATAATTCATAGGCTGGTAAAACATAACATATGAACTTAAGACTTTACAAGGTTATTAGAGGACTAACAAGTTTTCACACACACACACACACACACACACACACACACACACACACACACACACACACACACACACACACACACTTTTACA
>JAPMOR010087037.1:12867-47461 GCA_026543865.1 Argiope aurantia
ACATATATATACACACACACACACACACACACACACACACACACACACACACACACACACACACACACACACACACACACACACACACACACACACACACACACACACACACACACACACACACACACACACACACACACACACCCACACACACACGCACACACACACACACACACACACACACACACACACACACACACACACACACACACACACACACACACCTTCTTGGTACAGTAAGTGCGGTGTTCTTCTAATAGAACACTACATGCACAAAGCAATTGCATAGCTATACAGAAACTAATTGGTACACTATTTGTAGTGAGAAAAGGTGTAAAAGTGTAGCAGCTTAATATATTGTAATTATTAATTCGCTGCATAGATTTAAATCGGTTTGCTATTATGAACATACTGAGAGCAGAAAATAATGATGGTACAAATAAAGGCTACTTTACCAGAAGGCAAAGGAACATTCATTTGGAACAATAAAAACTTTTCCAACTACGTCTGATCTGTATCTTAATGCCACAAACAACATTTGCTCTATATTTTAATGCCACAATATCATATAGACATTTTATTTTCCATAGATGCAACCAAACAATATCATAAGAAATCTGTCAAAAATCCAACATATAATTAATCCAACATTGAATTGTTTATTAATATTTTCTTCCTGAATGATATATGTTACACTAGTAGAGTGTTGTCACTATGACAAATATTGAAGCCTTCGATATATTGCAGACAAATATTGCAGTCACTATGACAAATATTGCAGCCTTCGATATATTGCAGACAAATATTGCAGTCACTATGACAAATATGGCAGCATTTAATATAAGATCCATAACCTCTCTCTGCACTTTGCAACAATTATTCTCCGTCATTAACACTCTACCCACAAAGCATGTTTCTAATGGACAGAAGAGTTAAGACAACAAAGATAATTACAGCAAATATTTATCAGTTTAGGGAGAGTGGGATGAAATCAAATCCGTTCGCTTGTATTAGCTCAAGCTCATAAGCAAAATTTAAAATAAGTAAAGTTTAAATCTTAGAGGATCTTGTGTAAGGAGAAGTCTACATGTTACTGTTATAATTCAAGACTGAGTAATGTGTAAATTTTAAAAATTGTTCTTTACATCGGGATTTTCTAAACTTCTGAGAAATAGTGATCCACTTTTTAGAAATGGAATATGTAGCAACTCAGTTCATCTTCATGATTTTTTTTTCTAAAGGCGAATAATGTAAGTTTGTTCCAAAGGAATTTGATGGACCCAAAAAGAATTTTGGTTAAGAAAAAAACTTTTATAATTCATTATGATAAAAGGTTAAAAAATGATAACAGATGGTTTCGAAATTAACGTGTACGCGAATTGAATTGAACCTTTATAATAAAATTTAAGATTAAGTGGTTAGTTTAGTTTAGTTATATTAACGCCCCGTTGTAAAGCAACATTAAAGCTATTTTGGGTCGGAACTCGTAATTTTGAACCGCGATCAGATGACGAGGAGACTAGGAGGCGAGACCTAAAGTCCTGTGTGTAAATATAACATTATGCGAAGCTCCTGACTGGAACAACAAGCAACGTCAACGTCAAATGTAGCTTATGCGGCACAGTTCTTTATAAAATGGCATCTGCTAGTTGAGAAAGTAATCATTTTTTCGTTTTTTGTCATTCAACTCCAATCGCTTGTTTGCGTATTGCATTATAATTTATGTGTTGGCACCAACCGTTATAATTTATTTGTGGGCTGACGAAAAATTTTAACCCACGTCTTATTTTTGCACGTCGCAATTCAAACCCACATTGCTACCCAACAAAATTGGCTTATAACCGACAGTTCAAGAGTTCTTGATTTAAATATTTCTCTGGGTTATTCGAAATTCTTAAACAAAATTATTTTATGAAAAAAAAATGTTTTATGTTTAATTTAAATTAAAGTTTTTCTGATGTGTTCCATTTCTCATCCTAATTTTTGAGTATTTTTCAAGAAAGAAGCTATCTAAAACAGAGAATTGATGTATAATAAATATTGACAATTCATTACATACAGAATGCCATGTATTGTTTGGCAATTCGAATTTAAATTGAATTTCATTCTCATCAGCCAACAGTTTAATGAGATTAGTTTTGGGTAATTATTTACTTCAAACAGTCTTCAGTAATTGAAACTCCTCTGATAGTGCGCTAGATTTTAAAGGCTTTGAACATTATAAAGCAATAACACGCATAAATATGCAATTTTAACTATTTGAAGTGTGCTTTTAATTATTGACTAGATTTCTTTAATTTACATCGAAATTAATGAAGCAAGAAAATTATTTCATTGGTTTATTGAGTTTGAGTGCAATTATTGGAAGAAAGATGATAAATATCCGGCAGATAACAAATTACCAGTTCAATAAAACATTAACCATCAATTATAGTTTTTTTTAAATTAAAATTATTAATAACCAACTGATATTACCGAAACTGATATGTAGTCTACCAAAATGAATTAATCACAGTTGTATAATAATATATAAACACAGCCAATATCAGTGATATTGATTCTTGATTGCTAATTCTTAATTACAAATATATTGAATTCTTCTAAAATAATTATTTTATTTTTCTCTTTTTTAATGGAATATATGTATAACAGAATTTATTCATAACAAATATTTGGAAGTAATTTAATTTAATGGGCATTGATTCAGGAAAAAATTTCATCGGATATTTATTAAATTAAAAAATATAATAGTTGTAGTCAAAGTTGAAATTGCTTGAAAAAAAAGAAAAGAAAATGTAATTATGACAAATCAGATTTCCTATTGAAAATTCCCCTGGAAGGTAACTTATAAAGTTTAATTATAGTAACGTCCCATGTTAAACCGAAAATAGGGCTACTTTGGCACGACTTCTTAATTTTGAACCGTGGGCAGATCACGAGAACGACACCTAAGCTGGAACCCCCTCTCTAAACTCCCATGCCACATCCGAGGGAGTAAGTTTGGCCCAGACGAATTTAACGTGCACTAGACCGAGGGTTACACGACGGTTCTTATGTGGAATCGGATCTCAAATCTGAAACCCTCTAGTTTCGTAGCCGAGGCGTTAACACCAAGCCACAGCAGTCATGGTAACTTATAGAATTGTTCAACAGTATGTGATTTAAAGCTGCTTGGGAAATTAGAGTGGTTATTTTGGGGATGGAGGGGTTGCGACAAACAATATTGATTTCATTATATGTTTGCAGTTGCATGAAAATTAAAGCATGGAATAAATTTATATTTTTCAGTGTAACAATGGTTGAAAAATATCACTTTTTATTAATCGCAGCTGCGAAATTATGAATTAATTATTTTTTTTGAAAGAAAGAGGACATTAAGTTATATCTTCGTCAATTTAATATAAAAATTGCTATTGCAATGTAGGAATATGAATTTACAATTTTAAAAGCAAAGTTATTTGTATTGTCATAGAAAATGTCCATTGTTAATATTCAAAAAATATTCTTTCAACTCATGAACTGAGGTTTATATCCTGTCCTTAATAATATTAACTTTTTTTTTTCATTTTTACTGTCATAAAATATTATTTTTACAAGATTCAACTTTTATAAATTCTGTAAAAGATATGCTAATTAGAATTTGAATGTTTGAAACTAATAACTTCCAACACTTCCCGTGTATTCATCAACAAAATCGTAACTTTTCTACAAGAAATATCTCAGAATTTTCTAGAGGCATTTGCTTAGAAAAATCTACCACTATTGTTATTTAGTCTAGACATACAATACATATTCTATTCGACATTCTGTTGCTAGAAAGTCAATAAATTGCGTAGAGGTACTGTATATACATTAAAGTTCAACAGTTCTTTCACATTTAAATGTCAAAAGTCACATATATGCCAATAAAATTCTTTATATAAGAAAATCTGCTGTATTTTTAGAATCAATGTATTTTCGGCAATTATTATTCATAACTATTGCAAAGTCGCCCTAACTTGTTTCACCTATCATAAAGTAAAAATAGTAAATGCCATTTTTTGCAATATGGAACTGTTGGAACAAAAAAAAATCATCTCGGCAAGATAAGGGCAAAGATCTTGCATATAAGTTACTATCTAGCAACATAAACTGTTGATGTCAGAAACGATCAAAATCAGGGCTTGAAAATCACTTTTCAATCCTAACTTCTAAGATTTTGCAGTTATCGAAAATTTTAAATACAAAGTTATTCGTCTTAACGAGACGCTAATTTAGATTACTTTATTTTTTCTACATATGTTGTGTTTTGTTGAAAGAAATTAATCTAAATAATCAGTAAAAAAACTAACTAAATAAGCTTCAATATATTGAATAATAAGTGATGTAAATTTAATATCAAAAATGTTATTGTCTATTTATAAACCAATATGGGAAAGAATATATTGCCTATGTCTCTTGAGATTTAGGAATCAATTTAACCGTATTTTTACGGGGCTAAAATGCCGAAGCATATCGAAAAGGATTTGGGTCAGAAATTTAACGATTCCAAAACTTAATGTATTTAAATCACTAACACTGCTTCAAATGTTATTAACCCGGAAAATATTAAATTGTATTAAATGTCAGTAATTTTAACTACATTTGATTGAATCTAAGTATATTGAGAGCGATGTATACAGATATTTGAATTAGGATTCGATAGGAAAGATTACTCTTACCAAAATGAGCTCTCTGTTCGATGTTTGGAAGAAAAGTCGACAATCCAACAGAACAATACAGTCGAGGCTATCTACAAAATCCCCTGATGTGAATCTTCCAAGCATTTAAGCAGCTTAACGGGAAATACACTAAAAGGAATCAATGGATTTCTCTCCTATGAGATTCAAATATGATCAAATATGAGATTCAAATAGGTGCAGAATTTGTGAACAACCATTGCTATCAATCGATCTTTTCGACTTGTTGACAATATATAAAGACACGAAGAGAATCTTTTTAGAGGTTGGAGTGAGTCCAATCAGATTTTGTGCATTTGTCTTTAGGGTCTTAGCTTTATAGCTTATTTTTATGATAGTGAAAAATCTGATTCAAAGAAGACGATTTATTTTTGGGAGTTTATTGCTAAAAGTATAGTTTGATAGTGTAGAATTAAAATGACGCATACCGGCACTATTTTAATCGTTTCTTTTTAATTAAAATAAATATTAGAATAAAATAAGATTATCTCTTCCGGTTTTAATTCAGCATGAATTCGTTTCGTTTACACGAAATTTAATTCATTCTGGCAAAAAGATAATTTTTAAATTTCTTGAATTCTATCAACAATAGAGCCGAAATGGAATTTCCAAGTAACGACAATTGAATTGTGAAATGCGACTAATTAGTGATAATTGTGCCATTAGTCATATCCATTGGAACATTTACCATTAGTCATAGCTATTAATTCACTGAAATTTTTTAATGCATGTTAAAGTTTTAAGTAATGAATGCAGAAAAGAAAAAAAAAATGTAAAGCGATCGCTTTAAGCATGGAAGTAAAATGACTTTGATCGCTAAAGAATTGAACAGAAATCTGAGAAAGAAAAACCAATGGTAAGTCAAAGAAAGCTGCATGATTATAGCCTACAAAGACATATTGAATACCTCCCAATCTTTCCCACAATATTTCTTGAGATGGACATTGCCCAGAAAGAAAAATGGCAGACGATTCCAAACAGAATTCATGTTCTTGGATGATCAAAGTCAATGTATAATATATAATATCATTCTGTTCGTCCTATCTCTCCCAGAAAATATCATTTGATATTCATTCATAGGAACTGCACGAATCGCTTGCATGCGGAAACGAGCATGTCATTTGCTTCTGTAACTCTTATTGAATAAAAGAAATGATAAATGTTTATCATTTCATGTTTATTTTGAAACACTCCTTATTTTTTGTAAGCAGTATACTTTTGGGGTGGAAATCGATGGGTTGAAAGAAAGTTAAAAAAATAATCCAAGCGCATTGAAGCAGACACAAATTTTTGAATAAAAATTAAAAACAAAACTACTGAACAAAACTAGGTTAATTATTAATTTTAGGTTTTTTTTTAATTTGCCAGATGCTCGGTTACTATCATGCTGTTGGAAATAATTAATAAAGATTTAACTAAAAATGATTCAACCCGAAGGTATCAAGTAAAGTTTTCTCTTAATTTCAAGTTATTTTCAGGCATACTAATGACTTAATTTTTTTCCTATCCCACAAGTTAATATAACGTCCTAGATTTCTCTTGAGGATTTTGTTACCTACATTGTAACATTATTATCTACCTTTCAGATCTTTCGGGAGATGTTAATCTCCATCATCTGATTCAATAGAGGTAAATGATGGTCTCACTGAAGGATATCAGCAGGCCTGGGACAGCTCATGGAAGAGTAATTTATCATGATATCAGATACCCAAACAGAAACTGATTACAGCAGAGATAAATTCGGTTTTAACAAGATGGGGCATAATATAATTCATAAGTAATTAGTAATTATAGTGTCAAACATAATACAATCACTCAGGCAAATACTTAAAATTTGAAAAAAAATACTAAGAGTTTGTAATTAAATCCGGATGATTTGTGCCAATACTTTAGGAATTCAAATCGGAACGTTCTAGATATTTAGAGGGAGCAATAATTGAAGTTTTGAGCCGTTCAGGATAATCAGGGACATCTGGTAACCTAATTTATGCTTCACAAAGCATATGCAATAAGATTATGGAAATAAATAATGATTTTTGAAACGCAGCTAAATATAAGTATATTTTATTGCTGCTGCTGAAGATACTGAAACATTATTTTCGGAAGTTTTTTTAATGTACAAGTCTCCGCTTTGGGATATAGGATGGAATATCGACTAATATGTAATATTCTGACGAAACTTTTTGTGACTGGTAAGCAAAGGGAAAATAACATTTTAATTACATGAAACATACGGCAACATCTGTATGAAGGTATAAAATTATAATACATGAAATTGAAAATAATCTATTATATTGTTTTAAGAGAATGGATTTTTTGTGACTTTATCTGGGCTTTATTTTTTTAAATTTTTACTCTGCTTAATCATGAATAATCATTCAGTTTAATCATGAATAATATATAGCTTAATCATGAATAATATATAGCTTAATCATGAATAATAAAATACAGTTTGCTCATGAATAATCATTCAATATCGTCAAACATTTCTCATATTCGGTTTGTCAGAATTTGGAGTTAAGTTTTACAGTCTTTATATGTATAGAAAACGTCTTCTTAACACTTCTATTACCACTCTCCTTTTTTTACAAAACATTTGGGGTGAAATAAAAATAATTTGATTAGAGCAGCGCACGAAATAAAAAAATAGTACGACCTACATTATATTACTTTCTACCATGTCTGTATAAAATTATATTTTTCATTAAATACTAAAAATAATGAAATAACATTAATTTTTTTTTCATTTCATTAAATTTTTAAATAACGAAATAACATAAGAACAACGACAGCTATAGTCCCGTAATGGTTTCTAGATATAGTAAAATTATTACGTGTTATCGAAAGATAATTTACAGCTACATCTAGTGACAAAAATAGGAATTAGCATTTTTATTTCAAAAAAAAAAATATTGGAGCTATTCATTCCTTTGATTTCCACACCGTACCAACAATAACCTAAATCATCAAACCCCAAAATCAAATAAACTCGTCAAAGTTAACGTTTGCCACTCTTTTACTTAATATCCATTTTAATATTTAAAAAATAGTTGATATAAGAATTAAAAAGTGATCTTGAATGTATTAAAAAGACGATATTCATCAAAATAAAGCGTTCAAATTTATTTTGATGATTATCATATTTACTATAGATCTAAAGAAAGATAATAAAAAAAAGGAAAGAGCGAAGATCATTTAGTTTCAAACATATGTCAAAAACGTTTAAATAAATTCGCACAAGAAACTAATTGTTTCCCAACTGTAGCGGTCAAATTAAGAATATGACAATCGAATAAAAAGACTTTCTCGTAATGCGGCATTTAAGCATAGATTCAATGTCTGAAAGGAATTCATAATATGGAACTATATTTACCTCACGAAAAAAAAATGCTGAAAAATGAAGTACCATTTTAAAGGCGTTTAATATATCATTTCGGAAACTTCTTAATGGATCTTTAGAGAACAATTCTTTTAATTATAACACTAATTACAGTAAAAGAACTAATACTTTACAAATAAGCAAATCATAGAAGTAAAATGATTGTTTAAAGCAATTACATCTGTAATGTACGATGAAAACTCATGAGGCCTAATTACGTTACTTAGAGACCATTTGCGTTATTAATGTTTGAATTACTTAAAATCGGTGATTTATCTAGAAGGAGTCAAATGTTTAAGAGCCAAAATGAATGAAATGATTTATAAAACTTTTTTTGAAATCTATTAGTTTAATATTTTCAAAACTTAATATTGAATTTCGAAAATATTGAAATAAGTCATAAATTGTCATTTTCGGTGGATTATCGTGAAAAATATCTTTTCGTCATTCTTTATATGTTACAATTTATTTATATGTTTAGAAGACAAACTTTTCTTTTACATTAAAACATCCAGATTAATTTTTTATGCTTACAAATCATTAAACTTTTAAAAACTATTTAGAAAAAAAATCTGCATGAACTATATTACAATAATGTATGTTCGATATGTACAACACACAAACACACAGAATGAAATATATTACAACAATAATTCACAGTAAAACAATTTCTGTATTTGAAACACAAATTGCTTAGTTAAATTAGTGTAAATATGAAAGTCTTTGTTGCGAATATGATACTTTGGTTCTTATAAGCATAGTTATATCCATTTAGTTTTTTTCTATCTCAAAAATCATCTAATAAATTTTTTAAAAAATTACAATTTTTTAATATTAATAAATGGTTTACGGAATATATTAAAGAATAAAAATAATTCAAAATAATACATTTATAAAAACAATAGGAGTGATCTCCCAGAAATCTTTCTGAAATTCTCTCAATGCTCAAATAAAACTTACGAACCTAATACAAGACCTTGAATGGTACGAGTGCTCTCATTTTTATTTTAGGAGTCTCGCGTTTGAGCAATTTAGGTGTTTTAGCATGACGATGAATTCCCAGTATGCATTTCGGACTCGATCCATTGAAATAAAAATGTGCTTCAGAACAACAATTTTTACTGCAAGATCAGACACCAAATTTCATGCATCTAGGTTATTCATTTTTGAAATATGACATTTACATGCAATCAAATGTACAGAACGAGAAACAGTCGATACTTTAAGGGATTGGATCCAAATCTACAAATGATAAAATTGAGCATCAAATAGCATCAATTTAACTCTTTGCATTTTTCGAATCATCATATTCACTGAAATCCGATAGACAATACAGCGTCTTGTAAATAGATTTCGTTGAAAATCTAATCGAAATATACAAATTTAGTATTGATGCACCATTTACCAAATTTCTTCTCTTTATCTCAGTGTTTTTAAGTTACATTTATGGACAGGAATTGGATGAACAAAATTCCAAGTAGATATATTTTTCGGAACCATTAAGGTTTGAAGCATACTGATTCATCAAAATCTCAAGATCAAATATTTTTGACGATTAATATATGTATATATATACGCAAAGTATACAAATAGAGAAAAAACATTTTCCTGGCAACTTTTTTAAAAATCCAAGCTGATAAAATAAAACTTTCCTAAAGCGCCAAACACACAGAACTTCCAAACCTACGAACTAAACCTCTCTAAATTTAGTCGACGAATTTATCCTTTAATTCTGAATCAGAATACTGTTCCATTTTCTGTCTGTAGCTTTCTCAAAGCGCGTGCTATGTAATGCCTTAAAAATGATTTAATACGGTAAGAATGTAACAAATAACGTTTGTTGAATGCTGGCCATTAGAAAACGGAGACTAAAAATATTCTTTAATAAAATGCAACGCTACAGAAATTATACCTTTCAAAATCTTCCGTCGCTGTATAATAACACTGAGCAGCTTTATTCATTACTGAAGACGGTGTATATACATATTTCATTCGTATCTTAGTTTAGGAAAGCCGTGTTGATCTTGAGTTTTAGTTAAGTTATATTTACGACCACTTTGAAATCACATAGGTGTAATTTGGAATAATCAAGGTGATTTCAGACCTTGATTAGGTTGTTAAGATAAAACTTGATACTACTATAGACGATCTTTTTGCCTTTTTAGGACATTGGGGTCTTTTAATTAGTGGTTAAAACGTGAAGGTTATTTTATGTTTAAATAACATTTTTTTTTCTGGATTAACACTAGAACTATCAATACCGTCCATTTGACGGCTTTCAAATTTCCTACTTAAAAGTTGATATAATTTATATTTTCCTCTAGAATTCTATGGCGACTTTTAAGGACATAAGAACAATCACATATTTCTATTCAATTTCCTCTCAGCCATTTTAACTTCCATAATCAGTATTACCTATACAGAGATCCATCAAAATGATGTCTTTAGCATTTTCAAAGTTTATAATAATTTATGTATCATCTATGCAATGATGGCATCAATACGTATTTACATTCATTTTTAGATATTTTCCAGAAACATTTGAATTATATATTTTTAATTGCCAGAAGAACTCTAGCGAATATAGTTTTTGCAGAAAAGAAGCTTCTTCCCAAAAACAAGAACAGAAAGCAGTGCACTGTATTCCAGACAACTCAAGAAACGTCTGAACGTAAATCTTGCCAAATTCGATTGTGCAAAAAAATCAGAACGACTATTATATCTGTAATGCATGTAACAATATCTTTTCGGCAGGTGTTCATCTATGAGAACATGTATTTGTACCTCAGGTTCATTCAATATCAAATGTGATATACTATAATTACAAATACTGACTGTTTTTTCTTGAGTTTCTTATTAATAATTAATGAATTATATTAAATGTGGTTTTTGTTAATTTATAGTTTTCTATATACATAAACTAAGCCAAAAATTACAGTGAAAGCCATGATGATCAAACCTCTGTCATTTTGATGGATGTGGTATATAACATCAGAAGCTCTAATCTTAAAAGTCGGCGTTGTGCTTTCTATGATAGAAGGAATTTTGATAAAATTTCCAGAATTATTGATTTCTATTCCTTTTTCACTATCTTCTAGAGTTCCATCAATTTCTGTGGGCTTGCACTTAAAAAAGAGTTCATTTCAATTGACCAAACGCACAATAGAACGTATATGAGAATTCAGAGGATTTCATAAGAGTATGTTGAACAGGTATATATCTAATACCTGTATTAATCTTCATTTTCCCAAAGAATGCAGTAGTAGATTTCGAAATCTAAACTTATAGTTTATTCCTGATATTGTCCTATTTTTTTAAAGTAGTTGCGATAAAACAAAGGCTTTTTTTCTGCAAATATCGGTTGTAAAACATCCACTGAGTATATTTTACCATTTGTTTCATTCTCTTAATTTTAATTTCCCATTGTTAGAGATTTCTGCGAGTTATAACCACTTATTGAAGCATTTCTTCGCATCCACAGAAAATCTTTGTAAATTTGTCTTTATAAATAATAGACCTTTATAAATAATAAGTTTTCTTATTATAAATAGACCTATTTTTGTTGCAATCATTCAGATAGATCCATGCTTCATCAAAGATTTCGAGGAATTTCCTTTTATCAATTATAAAAAAGTTTAAATACGGATTCTACAAATTGTTGGGCATTCAGCCACGTGCCTTGGCAAAAGCTTACTAACATTGTTTTTTTAGTATTGTTTAAATTATTAATCTTAATTGTTATTTTTTTATTTATTGTTTCTGCAGACATATTTATAGATTTTTCATTCAATTTCTGCGTAAGCGGATTTTTCCCATTACCAACGATTTAACTTCAAAAAGAACTGAAACAATAGAAATATTTTTTGGATATTTGTTTGGAGTCTTTTTTCCATGAAGAAATGCTAACTAATGACTTCTCATTTTCCCATTAATGAAGTTGCTCATTTTGCACTTAAATTTTAATGCTGTGTTTTTTCACTACGTTTTTGAGTTGTGGATCATTAATATTTTCTTTGAAAAGAGTAAAAAATTATTATCTAATATGTAATCTGTTTATATGCGATATTTTGAAAGAAAAAATTTGAATCTAAAATTGATTTAAAATTTATTTAGACCTAAAGGATCTTTAGAAAATATTTATAAACGCCTATATATGTTGCCTTTAAATCTTATATTAACAGGAATGAATATGTTTCTTCTAAAATTGTAAAAACATTTTTTAATCTTAACTTGTTTATATTAGTGAAAGAAGAATAAATTTGAATCTAAAATGATTTGAATCTAAAGGATCTTTCAAGAATAATTATGAACGCTTATAATTGTTGCATTTACATCTTATATTAACAATTTTCTACTGTATTCATAAAATAGGTGGTTGTATTCAATTTATTCACCTAAAGTCAGATTTAGAATAAAAGGAAGACTCTGCAGCGAATATTCTAATATGGAAAAATTAGAAAATGGTATGGACGACCTTTGTACATGCTCGATAAGTTGTACTTCGATTAAAAAGTGATTATCATATGTTGGACTTAGTAAGTGTTGTATGAATTTTTAAATCAATCGAAATGAAAGTACTTTCGTAAAAAAGGATGTAGAGTCTAGTTAGGCAAAGAGAAAAACCAATTAAAGGTTTAACATGTATTATATGTATATTCGATGGAGTATTCTATTTTTAAAGGTACAGTCGGACAATTTTCTGTAATGCAAGTTGTTCTGTGCCAATAAGTTGATTAAAAAACTATTCAGAGTAAAATGTTCTGATTAGTTTAATGGATTAAAGTTAATGGAAAATTGTATAATAGAAAAGGATTATTATGGGATGAAACTCGCAATTTTGAGTCGTGGATAGATGGCGATACACACACTAGAGCTGGCACATCAATTTCTAAATTTTAACCTAAGATCAATAGAATGATGTCTATCATGAATGAGGCTGGTACTACATGTGCCATACCTTAAATGAAGTTTTAGTTTAGTTATATTAACGTCCCATTGTAAAGCAACACAAGGGTTATTTTGGAATAAACATCATAATTTCAAATCGCGGTTAGTTGGCGAGGATGACACCTGAACTAGCCACTCCTCTCCCAACTTCCGCACCACACCAACTGGAGGACGTTTGGCCCCGTTGGATTTAAAGTGCACCAGACTCGCTTACACGACAGTTCTTTGGTGGAATTGGATATAAATCATGGTTTCTCGAATACGAGATCGTACCACAGGACACCATGGCCCTGTAATTTAAGTATGAGGGAAGTATTTCTTCAGTTGCAGAAACATGTATTTCTATTGCATGATATGGCTAATATTTCATTGCATTAAACTTGACCCAATATTTTTCGGTTTGAGAGTACCAGTTGGCAGTGCAAAAAGAAGTTGCGGTTATTTCTGTCACAATTGTGAATTTAACTTGTTAATTTAAAGTCTGAGACGTTAAAACAATTTACAAGATTATCGGCAAGAAAATGATACGTATAGTTAAGCCATTTGCAAATCAAAATTAATAGCTTAATATGAATGTTATTTTCTTTCAGATACAATACCAACAACCGATGGGGCATCTTTCGAAGCGAATGTTCGAGCTCTAGACGAAAGTCTGAATACAAAATGGAAGATTCATCATGGAAAGGATCAATAATGAAGTAATTTTAATCTTACTTGTTTCAAAGTAAAAAAAGAAAGGGATGAAAAACATTTGGATGCTATTTTCTATCAGAAAATAACTTAAATAATTTATCCATGACAGATAAAAAGATTCTTACGGATAAAAAGTTTAAGTGAATTTCATTCATTTACTGATTCAATCCGTATTAAATGTGGGAACGTGCAGGATATTTTTTTTTTGTTTCCGATGTCAAAATAAAATTTCACGTGACTCATTTTTCCCCCTAACATAAAAGTTTATATTTTCTACTTCAATGTAAACGCTTTGATAATAATTTACACGTTTCTATTTCTAGGCAAGAAAAACAATGTAGGGTTATTTTTTAATACCATTGAATTAAAACTCGCAAAATGATTTCTTTTTTACTTTCTTGCATGCAAAATATACAAAAAGAAAAGTTTATAATTATCAGAAAATTCGAACCCCAGTTTAAATAAACTGGAAAAGAAGGAAGAAAGTTTTGAGAGTAACATTTACCATTACCTTCCCGAGATTGAAAAAAAAAAACATGTTTGAAATTATGTTTGTTTACCTGTAAAAACGGCAACTCAAAAACACTATGAGATAGACGAAAAATGATATTTGAACTTTACACCAAACTTGTAGATACCGGATCAAATTGTGCACAAAATCAATTCAGAGGAAATTTATATGTTCGGTTATCCAATTACAAGTAGTCACAATAACTACAAAATGTAAAAGCAAAATTGATAAAGTTTAGTGCATAGGTTTAGCCTAACAAATTTAAATCCGTGTCAAATTTGGAGCCAAATCTATCAGAAGGTTGACCATTTAACTGTCTATACATATGCAATTGCAATCACTCAAAAACATTCAACTGAAACTCGGTATGGGATCTCCTTACAAAATTTGTAATTCTTTGTCAAATTTCGGTTTCCCTTGGCCTATAATTAAAAAAAAAAATCCAAATTGCACACAACCTTTTTTTTCACGGTACTATACAGCCCAAAATGTTGATATGTGTACTCTGAAAAAAATATTAAAAATAACTGAACATTCGAAACGTTCATGGCCTTTCGAAAGATTACAATCCATTTTGCTAGGAAAAGAGAGACGGTACCGTCTTTTCGGAATCTGCGAAACAGTTACGAGAAGACCACTCCTACTCGTTCTTATAAAAAAATCAGGTAATAATGCTTGCCTTAGTAGGGAATTTAGATTAGCGGTCTGTTTAAAGCATTCTATACCGTAAAACAATGAACTAGTTGTAGTCAGAACTTTAATTTACCAGCTGTAGTCAGATAACGACTACAGCTGAGCCGATTTTCTCTTCTCACATTATAAAGGGGAAAATATGATATAAAGAAATCATCTATTCCCAAATCGCTATTAAAACTAAAGTTGAAACAAAAGAAGCGGATATATATATATTTCGAGATTTGAATATTTCATCCAAAATATATTTACATACTATTTTAGGCTTTATTCCTCAAGACCGTATTCTAAAAATTCATTATTAATTATAAAACAGCAATAACTTATACGCAAAAATTTCAATTAATGTCAATACAATGTTGGTAAATATTGGTGCACTTACTAAAAGCCATTAAAACCAATTATACAAAATATACTTATAATATCTTAAAAATTTATTAAAATTAGAGACGATTAATTGCATGTAAATAAAATCTGTATATCTGAGAAAAATAATCTTTAAAATTGTGTAAAATATTTTAAGCGATAATGGGTTCAAAAATAACAATTAAATTGAGGAATAATTTAGGAACAGATTTACATTTTAATATAGGAAATGTTATAAAAATCATTTTTAGTATATAACTACTTCTCAACAATAAGTCACATTTGTAGGTATTCATTTAAAGATTTGCCCCATAAAAATATTTTATTTATTTCTTTATTATAAATTCACATTTTATAAATGTTATACTTACTTGAAAGCATTATTTTAAAATGAAGTAACATCACATTTTTATTTGGCGGATGCATTTTTTTCTATTTTTAAATAGACATTTGATAAAATAAGTCTTGAAAAATTTCTTGAATTATAGTATGTATAATTAGTTTCATTTCATCAAAATATAAAGAGCGAAGATTGTGGAAGAATAACGTTTAAGAGCTTGTCATGCGTTAATTCTAGAAAATTCAGTTCTAAGCATGCTGTTCTAATCTGGCGCTTTGACAATAATGAATTTGCATTGACAATAATGAAATCATACTTTTTAAATAATGTTCGGTAAAAATGTTTCAAATAAGATTTTTAAAAAGTTAGAATTCATAAAACATTAAAAAGAAATTAAGTCATACTGACTGAAGGTGTTAAAACTGATGTCAATTTTTCAACAAAAAGACTAGACTGAGATGATCTAACATTGCCAGAGCATATTTTATCTGAATAACCGATATTTGGAATCAAGCATCTCACATTTCCTGATTCTATATACATCATATTATCTTAAAACAATTTTTTTTATAGAAAAATGAATTATATACTGTTAAAATTAAAACTGCTGGGTGACAAAAAATGATATTCTAAGTCTCCAAACTGTTCTTCAAAGCAATCAGAAAAAAATATTCATTATACGCTTCTACGAAAATTATGCGCTTCTTCATTATACGCTTCTTCCCTATCAGCGAAAATAAGAAAATGTTTTCGGGAAAACAACCTTTCTACAAGTGCATACGACACAATTCAGTGTTAAGTATATATTTGTAGAATTAACACTGGATTGAAAAAAAACTATTTTCAACTGCATAAAAATTCCAAATATAATATGCAAAAAGTTGGAAAACAATGCATAATAGCTTGAAAAAAGTTCAAAACTGGTATAAGTTTTATCCTTTTGAATGCATCAAATTTGAAGTCATGGAGTTATCCCAATCATCTTTAAACACGATGCTGTAACCACTTCATTATAAAATCTGTTCTTGTAAGAATCGTTTGAATTTGTAGGACTTGTATCTTGATATTTCTTAATTTGACGCATAAAAATTTTAAAATGTCGAACCGAACTATGTTATTATATTTAATAACTGAATATAAACGCTTTATTTTATGGATTAATGATACTAGATTTTTTTTTAATTCGGATAAAATTAGAGATGGATTGCTAAATAGGCAGTTGACTAGGATCGCTAAGCTATGAGGAAATCTTAAGTAGGTCGATTAAAAATCTTTATTTTCCTAGTTATCAAACAAAATAATTCGCTTAAATATTACAAATTCTAAGAATTATAAAATATTCTGAAAATATTAAAATTTAATGAAGTGTAATTAATCCGATAAGTACCATTACACACACTATAAAACCGAACCTTTGCTCCAATAATATTTTGCACTAATGTGCATGTTGGAAAATCTGAATTCGTAATAGAGAAATAAAAATCAATGCATATTTAGAAAGCTACAAAATTTTAAAAAAAATATTTACTTAAAATAAATCATTAACATTCTAAAAATGTGTTGAAATGAGAAAAAAGATTGAATAAATAATTAAAAGAGGTATTACTAGTGTGCATTGCTTAATGCTGCAAAATAAATAAATTCCCACTCTGAAAGATAAATTGGAATTTTTTTTAATACAATTTTTCAATAAAACTTATTTTTTTAAAAAAATTGAACATGAAGAAAATTATTCCGCAAATTCAGCTCTTTGATCACTAAAGCAAACGCATTTTTTTTATTCTTTAAATTTTAATGAATAAATACATTGAAAAAAGTCTTTCCCCCGAAAAGTTATCTAAATATAGGTGCGTACGGCAAGATTTTTTTCTATTCACTTTTTCGGTTATAGTAACAAAGGGAATATATTATATATATTAGAGTACAATCTTTTAGTTTATTCAGTTTAATAAAATAATTTAAATAGCAAATTAGATTGCCTATGAAGTTAGGAAGCAAAATAAAGCACCTTTTGCAAGATCATTTAGCTATTCGAGAAGTATATAAAAAATCGAAAATATCCCACATTTATCAATTGCAACTAAAACTTTCCTTTGTATTCGAATTTCATCCAATTTTTAATACCTGTATTGATAATAATTTTTTTTACAAATAGATCTTGCAGCATAATTCTAAATAATTATAATATTTTTAATTAATTAAAGCATACATTTGTCATTACTAGAAATTGCATTACTTATGTATCTTGATAACTAAATAGTTATTTATATTATCAAACTATTACAACAGTAAATCATTTATTAATTGTGAAAAAAATATAAAAATAAATATCAATTGTGAAAGCTCTTATAATATAAGATATATATAATTTATATATAATAGTTTATATATAAATTATATATAATAGTGTATATATAAATTATGAATTATAGTTTAAAGTATAATTTGATAAACACTTATAAATAAAAATTATTAATTCCGAAAACTATTAAAAACAAAATATATATAAATTGTTAAAACTATTATAAACAATTAAATTGCAATAAAAGATAAAACTATACTTTAGTAATTAGAAACAAATTTACTTACAAAGTCTCAGATCACAGCAGCACAATTCAGTATTTTTTACCGGAACGGCTTACAAATAAATACTCCACAATGACAAAACACCGCATAAAGTTCAATCACTCCAAACTTTTCACCCCGCTCACTACTTGTTAACCACCGAAAATTTCACAAGTTCACATTTCCATCACTGCAAAGAAAGTTTCCAGACAAATCCAATTTCTTTCTAGTTTCATAGAAAATCAACAAATCAATGTCGGCAAATATTTGTTTTTAAAAAAAATTAAAAACACTGGCACAAATTCGTTGCCCAGTTTTATCCGGACACTATTCCGGGAGAAGTCCGGGAAAATATGTAGCTCAGTCAATTGTTTCACCGATTGAAGGGAGGGCGAACGAACAACTGGGCTGAAGAAGCGGGTTGCTTTTGGCCGCAGATGATTCAGGAGTAATCGGTCGCCAAGCAAACCTCGCCAGGCAGCCGCCAAATGTCTGATCCGGTTGCCTGATTGCTCTGGGTAATCCGGAAAGATGGGTAGCTTCAACAGGGAGCTCCCTGGCATCCGGGGGAGATCCCTTGATGAGGAATGAAATAAATGGAAGGAAGGATGTTTCATTTATTCATGCCGATTTATGGCTTAATTTGCCTGGGTCCATTTATCTTGTCATTTATTTTGCCTTTTTCGGTATAATATTCGGCAGATGATCCCATCTTCATCAAAAGTAGAGAAATATATGAAACAGGAATCGGGGAGAAAAAAATTCGTTTGAAAAATGTAGTTATTAAGTACTCACTTGTGAATCGAACTTTCTGAAGATGTTGATATTGCAATAGTATATGAAGTTATTACTTAAAGTTATTCTAAAGTTTTAGTTGAATCCCATATTTTTCCATTTTAAATATATAGGGACCATCTTATTAGAAATCCATACTTATAAAGGGTTGCCAGATAATGAAATTGATAAGAAAGAGGTCTAGGTTTTTATTTTTGAACTTCATACTACCCCAAACTGAATATAATGATCTTCAAAGATAGATTTCAAGTGATTCAGATCTATATAGGATCCAAAAAAGGGATATTAAATTATGGGGACAATCCCTTATACGATAGTTACATAGCAACGTTAAAATATGAATTGGAGCCATACTCTATAAACTTTTAAACCAGTGTACTAGAATCTAAATTATGGGAGCAATCATTTATACTATAGTCACATAACGATGTTAAATATGAATTGGGACCTTATTCTATAACTTTTAAACCACTGTGTTAGAATCTAAATTATGAGGGCAATCCTTTATACTATAGTCACAAAACAACTTTAAAATACAAATTGGGACCATACTTTCCAAATTTTCAATGCATGTAATATTATATTATGTGTAAAATAGTGCATTTTCCAAAAATCTCAGATCTTGGGATTCGATATATTATTAGATTTTCGACACGAAAGGTGAACTTCATTGAATATTCATCATGCATACGATTCTGATGAAATGTAAGATTAAATGGGCAGATGGTTTTCACTTTTAACTATTCTTAATGGTAGGAACTTTGAATTAAGTCCCAAAATCGTCTTGTAATTGGAATTGTATGAGATGCTGGATTTCTATAGAATATACCTACTTTTACAAAATGCTTGGCAATTAGATGTAAGCTATGAAATATGAGAAACATTATATACTTTCCCTAAAAAATTGGCATGTTATAGAATGGCATAGCTGGAAGAAAGTACATAATAAAGCAATTATTCAAACAGTTTATTTATCAGAAACAAAGTATGCACAAAATATCATCTTCAGCATCTTTATTACTATGAGCACAGAGAAATAGAGTTTTTTGATGATCCCTTGTACATGCATTTATATCACTGGTTCATTTTAAACACACGCAACAAGTAATAGTATCGGGGGGGGGTTGTTAATCATGTCATCATAACGTTGGTCTAATCTAACATCGTCTATATTCATCTCAATCAATGATTTTGAAACAAGGTCTTTTTCTTCAATCGTAGATGAATTTCATACTTTGTAAATTTGACATCTTCAATTCAGCGCAAACGTTGAATTAACAGAAAAAACCTAATATAGATGAAAATAAATCCCGCAGACTTCAAAATTTTTAATGATATTATGATCTTGTGGGTTTAGCTTAGTTTGATTATATTAACGTCCCGTGTTTTTAAAGCAACAATAGGTCTATTTTGGGACGGACCTCGTAATTTTGAAGCGTGGTCAGATGACGAGGACGAGACTTAAGCTTGCACCCCTCTTATGATCAGGGTGGGATTCGTTTCCATTAGGAATTTTCAGGTACGCGATAAACAAAAGATATGTAAGTCCACTTTAAAAAATCTATTTTAATATTCATCACTATTTGAAGGCATAGTTTGGTGAAAAAATGAAGAATAGTAAGTTATACTCAAGGGATTTAAATTATGCTAAAACGAACCTACAACTAAGTGTCCAGTTAACCAGTTGGTCCTCAAAAGTGAATAGTGAATAATAGTTAGTAATGATTCAGTATTAATATAAATGCTACACAATTTAAACCCTTAACGAAGGCGAAAATTTAGGACTGGGGAGGTACGGTATACGAAACCGCATTTTCTTTACACTCAAATTAAATTTCCTAACAGAAGTATTAATATGAAAATCAGCCAATATATTCTGAAAATATTTTTATTTATATATAAATTGTTTTAGAAATTTTTCAAAATATATTATCAGTGAAAAAAGTAATTGTGTTTTACATACATTTTCTTCTCAAATTACATGTTACAACAAATAATATTCTTGGAAGAAAGATATTATTTTTTTTATTATTTAAGACTTGAGTCTGACAAACACATTTCTCGCATTGTCTGTGAACACAATAACTAAAAAATGCTTTGAATTAGACATAAGCAATTTGATATATGGACGTATGAACAAATTTATTGATTTCTGTAAAATTTCGAACAAACATTCAGACTTAGAAATTCTGACTGTTAGAGTACAACTGAACTACAACCCCAAGATCTAGTACACTGGTTTAGTATCTAAAATATAGGTTCTTATCAAATTCTGAATCTAATCTGTCAAGTGACTGAACGTCTGCCAATGTGTATTTTCGCACGCTTGTAAACACAATAATTCTTAAACGCAGTGATTTAAATCTACGTAATTCGGTATGTTATCTGCTGATTATAAGAGATATTTTTCTGAAATTTTGCTTTGAATTGATCAGGAAAACGACTTACATACATATTATCCCGATAGATTCAGTAAAAGTCTTGAATTCCCGCCAAAGATCTATATTTTGAAACCTTTGTTCTTTAATGTCATACGGTGTAGTGTGGAAGTTTGGAGAAGGGGTGCCAGCTCAGGTTTCTTCCTAGTCATCTGACGGCGATTCAAAATTACGAGGTCCGTCCCAAAATAGACCTAGTTTTGCTTTAAAATGGGGCGTTAGTATAACTAATATCATACAAGGTATTCGCTGTCTTACAAAATGAACACAATTTTATGCCGGATGAGATAGACATAAAACATTTATTGGAGAATGTAGATAAAGTTCTGAGGAGACCGCACCGTACAGTGAAAATAAATAGATTGGTTATTTAAGGTTGTCGATGAATTAATTATTTATTATGAGTTAGCACTTATCATTTTAACTGTGTGGTTTTCGATGTTATTTCGATGTAAAAGGCAGATTCTGTTTTGAAATGTTCACTTAAATTCCTGGAATTTTGAATTCATAGAACACTTCAAATATTTGTATATTATAGTCAATTTCAGTATCGAATTATAACATCTTAATACATTGATTTTAAAAGTACTTTAATTTAATTCACAAACTAGATTCTCTCACCACAGTTAATAGGTTAATCAATCTGGTCAAATAATTTAATTGTAAACATGTTTAAGTTATTTGCTTCTAAATTTATTTATTGCTTTCATATTTTTTTCGCAGTTATTTTCTTCCCCTATGTTGCAATAAAAATATTCTGTAATAAAATTTTCGGGCTGCGCTTATCATTATGATAGAAGGACTAAATTAAAATTATTTATTATGATTTAATACGTTTGCTGTCATGATGATTGCCTGCGATTCTGTCCACTATTTAATAAGATGCTTACTTATATGCTCTCTATTAATTATAATAGGGATGAAAATATCTATTTAAATAGTATAATGAATCACGGATGATTCACGAACTGAGTAAGGTATTAAGACAAGGAGATATAAACGAAACTTAGGCTTCTTTTACTCTCACCCAATTCTTCATTGACTAAGAAAATTTAAGTCACGCGAAAGTGAGTGACAAAATCAGTCAACGTGTTAAGAAGAAAATTACTGACTATAGCCGATTTCTGAAATTTTCTTACAAAGTAAATGTGTACTTTTAATTCTAAAATTAATTTCATAATTAATTTAAAAATCACTAATGTCACATCCGAACGTCATAATAATAATTAATATTATTAAGAGAATCAAATTAAAGGAAAATTCAGATTCTCAGTAATTTCAGAGAAGAGGTGAAACTTATAGTCTATTCTTGTCAAACTTGAAGGAAATTAAAATATAAATTCAACAGCTTTTCTTAAACTAGCATACTTAAAATGTTGATGGCCCAATATAGTTAAGCAAAATTTTTAAATTAATTAAATTAAATTTTAAACAATTAAAAAACTTTTATGTGTTAAAAATACTATCATTTCTGTTGTACAGTGAGTAAATTTCTTTCACATTATTCAATGCATATAGTTTTGAAGCTTGTAACTAGTCATGATTATTATTTAAGTGGCACCCCCCCCCCGATAACGTATGACTGAAACTTCTGATTTTCTGTCTAATAATAAACTTATATATTATTAATTTTTAAATTATAAATTTTTTTATTTGTTTTAAACTTTTATATACTTAACTATTTTGCCTTTTCACACTTATACCATAGTTGACGTATTCTGAGATTTTGTTGTTTTGGTAATTAAAATTACATTCGCTGTATATGATTATAATATTTTTAAAAAAAATTATCAAAATATTATAAGTATAATTGTTATTTTTCGTGAGGGTGAAATATGATTAGAGATCGTATAAGTTCAATGGTAATACACATCTTTTGCACTCTTAATTATTGGGTTTATAACATAAACATGGTAAATATATTCTTTTTCTTCAAATTTACTATAATAAATAATAAAAGCATTTCCTTCAAACAACATATTTAAATTTAACTTCTAACTTATTATGAGAATAGGATCGACGATCCAATGTATATCATTGCTAATAGATTCCATACCGTAAAAAGATAATGTTAAATTGATTTATAAGATAATATAGGGCAGCATCCATAGTTGTTTGGAAAATAGAAACAAACAAATACATTTTGCTTGTCACTGTACGCTGCATTTGTCTTGTTTGTACGATTAATAATGATATATTTTATTCTGCATTGTTGACTTTAAAGTTCTTACTAGAAAAAATAAAGTATTTAAATCTATATTATATATATTAAATCTATATTATTCAGTTATTGTTCACTATTTTTCTCAAATAAAGCTACTGTTGTCATTTCACATAAATCTGGTTTTTTTTTATTTTTTTACTCATAAATCATATATTAAATATCTGATTTTCTTAAAGATTTTTTTTTATTTATTCAAACAATAAAAATCAAAAACTTTTTAAATGTATTTAAAAAAATAAGATATCTATCTGTTAAACATTCGTAAGCATTATTGCTATCATTACTTTATACTGAGTGGAGTGTGGCCACGATATTTATAGGATTCTCTAGTGATTTAAATTGGTAACTGTACTACAAATAAATTCTGGTTTGAGGCCAAATAATCCGGTTTCATATTTATGCTTTTTAGGCGAATGACATATTTTTATGTATATATGATTCTTTGAAATTTAAAATTGCAACGGGAGTTTTAGTTGTACATATCATAAAAAGATCAAGTGATTTTCACATATATTTAATATGTTATTTACTTAATTTTAAGGTTAAAAGCATATTTATTAATTCTAGAATAACTTGTTCATATAAGTTTTATAAAGATAAAGGACGGCAATAATTTATTGAAATACTAAAGTAATTCTGTGTTCATGGTATCCATTCACCATTACATTGCTATAGGAAATATCTGCTCTGCGGACATACGGCTAAAAGTACAACAGGCATGTTCAATAAAATTGCTATGTAATATAATATAGGAAGCTATATTCCACATGGAAGAATGGAAAATGATCATAAAACACAGACGAAGTACGTATGAACACAGCATTTGCTAGGAATAGCAGCAGACAAACTGTAATAGCACTTACTAAACAACCGCAAAAGCAGGATTCAAAGATAGATCAATACTTTAAAGATATAATTTATTAGAATACTCGACGCAACTGACTACTGACTTTATCTCTCAAGTTTTTAATGTTCCCTTAAAAGGGCATAGAAGTTTCTGGAAGGATATCGTATTTTCTCACCTAATAATACATAGTCGAAATTTGAAGAGAAGTTTTGTGAATCTTAATTTTTGTCTCCAATTTCATTGCCAGGTCATTAAGTTGTCTCCATGTTGGTCACCAAGGCCGGGGGTCACTAATTTAGCATCAATTCAGCCTTCATGAAATAAAAGAAGGATGAGAGGAGAAAAATGCTTTGTTGACCGTTAAGGTGTAAAAATAATATTTTTAAAAGCTTTAAATATTTTTTTTAAAGTTTGCACAATATAGATTGAAAAAGCATGTATAAACAAAACTATGTTAAAAAATCAAATAGTTATAGTTAAAAACAGTCTATAGTTAAAAATCAAAGGTGTTTTAAAAATTTGACATTTTTTTTGCTAGATAGATGTGTTAAATCAAAAACATTTTACTACAAAATTATTATAATTTAAAATTTTTATAAAAATTATTTTGATATCGAAAGTTATTTACAAACTTAACAAATATATTAACGGGTTCTTAAAGTAAAAAAAAGCTATTTTTCTTTCCATTCTTTATATACTGCGACTTGACTGATAATTAACATGAATTTATCGAATTTTTTCTCCCATAAATAGATTATATTATCCCTTACTTCACTTTGTGAGCCAATAAAACAAAAGTGAAACGATTTTACAGTTCAAATTGCTTATTCTTTAGTTTCGATGTGTTAAATACATTGAGAAATTATTTTTCCAAATTTAAATAAACGAAGTAAGCATAAAATTATAATTATAAATATTTTAGTAAGAAAATTTTTCCAAAATGATAAATTTGTGAAAATTACATTAATGTAAACTATTCAGACATAAAAATGTATATTAATTCCCTAAGAATGTATGTATAAATAAGATTATAACAGTTTTGTAAAGAGAACTATACAGACATCAAAAATATTGAATATAAATACAAATCAAATTCTTTAAATATTGCCAATAATGGTAATTTTCCAACCAAATAATTTTCCTCTTCTTTCCACAATGATTGCGCCTCCAATACTTTTATCCTCATCGGAGAAGCGGCTTTCAGTTGTCCAGTAACATCAAAATCGAGTTGCAGACGATTTCTCGATGAATGAGCCATTCATTATATGCCACTACGCCTACCAGTCCTATTCGATCCGGTGAGATCCACTGTTTGCGACATTCAATGAAGCCATCCCTCCCCCTCCGCCCCCCTGCATGCTTAATGACCGTTACGGGCTAGGTCCTTCCAACCCTGATCACCCTCGAATTTACTGAAATATTACCACCTTCGGCTTCGAAACCTGCCTCTCGCAGTAAATAATCGCTTAAGAGTATGCATTGGAAGGTTTGCCCCAAACAGTGGACGTTTATTAGTCCGGTTCTGGAGGTAGTGTAAATATATCCACCAACTAGGTGCATCTATTTGAGCATCAAGATTTCAAATGTATCCAGAAGCCCTTAATGGAATTGCTAATTTGTCACCCGAAACAATGCAATTAGAAATGTGTTCTATTATTCAGGTATTACCTCTAAATATGTTAGACATGCGAATGTATAAATTACACATTATCCTCGTGCAGTTAACTTAAATGGATCATTCAAAATCGGTATTTGTGTAATTGGATGCGAATGGAGTGGTTATAGGTTGTATTAAATGCCTTATATGATTATTAATTCTACAAATGAATGTGAGATCTGCCGATGAAAGAAAAAAATATGGGAAATGGTTTAAATAGATTAACGTCATGTTTACAGCGATACATGGACTGTTTTATAATCATGTGTAGTTGACATGGTCTATCACCCGAGATATTTCCCTCTATAGACTTCAGCATAGACGGTATAGACGATCCGGATATTTCAGATATAACAGTATGATTTTCTTATGGCAAAATGTTTTTCAAACCGTTTTCACTCTGGTTTGGAAATTATCAATACGATTCTATACAGATGCCAAACTACGCAGTCAAACCTGCGTCAAATTACCATTATATACACTCTTTCATTTGCTTATTCCTCAAAATTCTGACTACGGAACTTTGAATTCTTAAACAAAAATGCGAATATACTCTGTCCGAAAAACATAGACAAAAGTAAAATATACAATTTTATGATAATGAGATGAAATATTAGGACAAAGAAGCAAACACTGAATCACTTTAGAAAATAATTTATCCCATTATTATAGACAATATTTGTTTTATGGATTGTGTTTAACCTTCAGGAACAAATTTAAAAATTTTAATATTTCATCGAATTTCTATTACCTTTAATCATTTCTGATACACTGCCTTATATCGAAAAGAATATGTTTTGAATTACCTCTGGGAACCGTTCATACCATACTTGCTTTATTGCTGTTTAAATGTTGGTAATCGAAAATTATTGGAGTCTATTTTCATATACTTATAGACTAGATATCCCCACACATTCTCAATTCAGTGTGAATCCGGATCCTAATGCTAGACTATGAAATTAATATTATTCATTTTGAATCACATATGTGGCGAGTTAGATACATGAGTATATGGTCCCTCCGCGAATACTATATTGGAATAAAATAGTTCTCTAATATTTGCTGATAGCCTTAAGAGCTTCTTTTCTTGTTACAAATTGCCAAAACAATTGTTCATTAAATTCAAAACAGCCCATCATTACTGATACTCCACTTTACTGACTGTTACTAAAAAAATCAGTTGATTTTCTGAATCATGCCGAAAAAATTTATATCTCTCTGGTCCATCAACTTTTTCTAGTCACTAAATATTGTTGCCAGCCATTTATCGCAATAAGACATAATTTTCTTTGTCCAATTTATTTGTACTTTTAAACATGGTTACTTTGACATTTCTTTAAAGATTCTTCGTTTAGATTCCAATATTAATACAAAAAATACTATTCACAGTGATGAATGGTATTTCTTGACACTCCAAATTTTGATACAATTTGTCGGAATGATACATTTATCTAAATGCTATGCTTACAATAATTATATCTCTTCGCATAAACACCATTCTTTGTTAACCATGTCATTTCTTACTAGACGTCGCCATGATGCAAAATTCCATGTACACTTTCGTTTAAAAATCTTGGAATATCTTTCGAATGTTTACTTTTCAGTTTTAAATACAACACTTCGATAATCTTCTTTGTTGAAGCCTCTTTACATCTAGACATTTTGTCGAATTTATAAAAATATCGATTTGTTTATTAAAAACATGCCGAAGGATCATTCCAAATAAAAAGAAAGGAAAGCAGATGATAAATACTTTCAACAAATGTAAATAAATAATCATCTGCTAAAAAATATCAAAATAATAATGTTTCTAAGTGAAGTCAGACGTTGTCTATATTTATAGGATAAATGATTATTATTTTTAACGGTTTTTATTTACTTTCAAATATTTTTAACAAAATATCAATAAAAAAATCTGAATCATTTCTGAAAATGCTTGAAAGGCATTTTAACTTAAGATGCCATTTTTGATTTGTGTCTATATTTCTGAGACAGTGCGTAGTTATAAAATATTCACAAATGTAGTATTCGAGGAATATTTAAGAATATTCGTGTTTTCGTAGAAAAGGAAGCATAAAATAAAAAAAAGAGAATATAATAAAATTAAAAAGCTGCATCATAAGGAAAAGTAAGTAATAATATGAAGTACTAATCGGTTCTACTTTTCTAAATTTAAAATTCGAAATTAGATTTATATCCTCAAAAGTATCGTTTCGGTGATATTGCCTTTTAATACGGTACAAGTTGAAATGTTTTATTATTAAAATTGAAATGTATTTTTTTCAATTTTAAGAATAATGTTTTATGTAAAATAAACAAAATTAATATTTTTGAATTTTTTTTGTAATTAAAAAATTATGGACCATTAGGGTTTTATTCTTTAAACTCGTTTGTCTCAAAGATTTGATATTGGTATAGTTAGCATAGTAAAACCTTATTTTTTTCGACTGCCGCTTTTAATGTTTTAAAATTTTCCTTATGATTAAATATCCCTTTTTCGCAAAAATTAATGACTTTATTTTTCCCCAGTCGTAGAAAATAATAATCTAAATTTAAATTCGAAATAATCATGATGGATAGACGCCCAGTTCTTAGAATCAAGCTTTCGTAATTTCTATTTCACTGTCTATATATTTCTATTTCTCTGCCTGTAGCGGGTTAAGAGTATGGAATATTCTCATAGACAGATAACATGATTTTCAGTTTTGAAGTCACAAAAAGAAGAATAGACAAACCTTCAGCCGGCAGAAGCACTTCTCCAAAAATTTCTTTTCATGGGTTGTAAGAATATTTGATTGTAACTTTTTCGTAAGTGTTTGATGAAGAAATAAAACTTAAACCATATTTTCAAACATTTAAATATACTTGAATGTGAGTATATATATATTTGAATGAAATGCTTATAAATTATTTATTCAGTGTGTATTTTTGATTAATAATGAATACAATGAATAAAATAAAATATCCGGGAAATTGATTTATATTTATCATAACCGGTAATTATAAAACATTTTTCATAATTACAAATGAATAGTATTTATACTTTTGAAATCAAAATATAAGGTAAAGTAGACTTAGTCGATAGCCATTTTTCATCGTCATAAATTAATTATTACTCTGAGTGCTTTTCATATGAAAAAATCAAATTGCGAAAGCGTAGACAAACAAGCGGTCGACACTTAGAAAGATTTATTTTGAAATTTGATAAGAATATCTATTTTAGGTGTTAAATATGTGTACTAAATTTCATCCATTTAGTTCAAAACGTTTTATAGTTATAATATAATTTTTAACAGCTGAATAGATTTCTGCTGAATTAATTTCGTTCAGAAGGAAATGGAAATCTACAACATTAGTCTTAGGTATCGAACGATGCTCTGCAACATTAGCACTGAATTTTGTTCGTATAGCTCGAAGCGGTTTCGAGATACCGTATTCGTATACAAAAAGACATACATAATGGTAAGAATAAGTTTTTAGAACTCAAAGAGGTCTGAAACTTAAAGATTCGAAGTTTTTGACAGTTACAATATTTTCACTTAAACCTTTTATTGCTAATAAGTTAAAACTCATCGTAAGAGTGGAATGCAGCGGGTAGACGCGATAGCTGGGGACTGAGCTTGTGCCGAAAAGTATACACCGAAAAATGAAAAGAAATGTACACACCAAAGGGTTTTTGATGGACGTATATATGCACTCATAGCTGACAAAATGTTAAATTAAGAAAATGTAAGAAGAAAATAAAACCATCTAGCAACTTTTCTAGATATCTTGCACATTATATTCCCATAAAAGGAGAAATTTCAAAATATTGTTCATGATTTGATGAATGGTGGCAAAGTCAAAACTATACTGACATGAAATAAAGGAAATAAAAAAAACTACTTATTTCTCGATTTCAATTATTTTGGAGACGATGATATTCCGAGTGGAAACATCGGGAATAAAAATTGAAAATGAAGGTAAATGAAAATGAGAAAATGTTCTAAAGACAATAATATGCGAATTTAAACCGTCAAAAACAATTTTTATGATCCACTGAACGGCGTTTTTGCTGTTTAGAATGGAAAAATAATTCAATTACGTCAATGATAAAAAAATATGCGCAAGTAGTTTAAAATCATTAATATTATTTTTTATTATATGGTATTGATTTTTTTAAATTTTGAGTTAACCAATGAAAAAATTTCAAACCGAAGTTCTTAACTGTACCAAATAAACTTTTAGTTTTACAAAAATAATAATAATAATAATAATAATAATAATAATAATTAAAACAGGATTTTTTGAAAACGACTTAAATAAATCAATTAAAATCTTAAAGAAATAAACTTAATCTTAAATGGATTTTAAAAGATTTCAAAAGGATCAATGCACAGCAAAAAGGAATAAAATGAATTCAAACATAGTTTTGATTACATTAATAACTTGCATCTGAAATCAATTAGATGGGAAAACAATGAAATTTTCAAATTTTAACTTATTAGTTTAATCTTTGGAGATACATAACGTATAGAAATCCTTGAGGCTATTTTAATTTTTTTTGAAATTTTCCATTGTCTTTTATTTATAAAAGAATACACAGGAATTTAGGAAACTTATAGATTCCCGAATAGCAACTGGCTATATTTTTAAGTGTGATTCTGCTGGGGAGAATTATTTATTGGTTAGTCACACTGTGCGTTTTGAAACTGCATGTATCCCTACAGTGTGCCATCATGTATATCAGGACATGGGAGATTTCCTGCATATTTCCAAAGATTTGGAAGAATGCAGGAAAATAAATGCATTTGTGAAGAAATCGGTACTGTTTACCTCTTTTTAAAGGAATGCATTGAAATCTCAAAGCTAAGGAAAAATCTGAAAGTTGTAAATAATGACTTAAGTACAGTACTGATGGTACCAGGTAATCTTAATACTCTGAAGGACATGATGTCAAAAATTGTAAGTCTTTTACCAACTGCTTCATAGTTTGAAAGTGTTCGGTTTTCTGTTGTTGTAAAACGAGAATTTGAAGAAATATTTCGAATTTTGCGGGGATTTTCTCTTAGTGATGTCCTGTTTCTTGTTTTATAGGAAGATAAAATCGAAAGGACAGTAATTGATCACTTTGTGGTCAATTACTTCGAAGAGAATTTCAGTTTGACAAATCGGTCAATTTAAGGATGGACAATGATTTAGATAGCTGTCGTCCACAACAAATTTCCGTCGATACTGCTTTGTTCAGTGGTGGCCGGGTGGTCGGCTGTACACAGAAGAAGAAGAAGAAGTGTGCCATGATGTTAGATTATTTTCAACGAAAAGTCATTTGGTTCACAAAATATGTGATACTTTCCTCTAGAGCTCGAATCTCCGGTTGATTTGAATGAATGGACCTTGTCGAACTTCAACAACTGTTTTCCTTCCCCCTCACTCCCTTTACATTGTCGATGGGAGCCCTTTGTAGTGAGTGAGAGGAGAACCACTTGGCTTTTTGTCTAGTCAAGAATGGGAAAACGTGGAATGCAAAGGAGGAATACTTCATTCCTTTTTACGTGGATCTGCAAAAATAAATGAAAAAAATTATATTTCGATTATTGATATTTTAAACGAGAGAGAAATGTTTTAGATATAATACACAAAATATTTGGAAAAATATAATGAATTTAGAAAGTCAGCTGGAAGAATTTAAAGATTACTTACTTATTTTTTTTGAATAAAATTGTCTTTTTTTTAAATTCTTAGCATTTCGTGAATTAAAGTAGACTTCAAATTTAATTTCAAAAGATAGGAAACACATTATTCTTCCCGATGATGCACGCTTTTTACACATATTGCAATCGTCAAAAATATGAATTCGACAATTTGATGAATCAACATTGTTTTAAACCTTCCTGAGTTCGAAAAAGGCATTTCTTTAAACTTCCTGTTTGTTTATGACAAAGTTCTTTGAATTTGGTATAAGTTCTTTATACCAAACGTTTAGATTTGGTCCAAATTTTGAGTAAAATGAGTTTAGGAAAACTCTGTCCGGTTGTTGAATATAAGTTAATACGATAACTAGAAAATAAAGAGAGCGTGATAGATAAAATTATCTACGTAGATTTAACATCTATAGTGTAGATATCTATCAAACTGTGATAGAAATCCTACAATCGATTGACCGTCTGTCGATCTGTACTTTCAGAAATATGTAAGCTCGGCAACTCAAAAACGCAGGGATTTAAATATATCACACCTGGTACAAGTCTTTTTGATTACAAGTTCACTTTTGTGTCAAATCTTTCTTTCAATCGGTTGGGATAGAACTTGTATAAAACATAAATTCAATTTTCATATTAATTGATCATAATTAATATAAAATTATACCAGGAATTAATCGCCAAAAAATCATTAAGGATGACATGACAAATTCAATAAAAAATGCTAAATTCGCGACAGAGTTTAATATTTCGAACTATTGTGCGTTAATACCATGTGAGGCGTTCTCCGAGAAAACATCTTTATTAGAGAATATGCGAGAAAGTTTTGGGATACTTCTTCCACTGGTTTTCCATAATCATTAGAAAAGGTATTTAAGATAAGTACATGAGAAAAATCCAAATAAATATAAAAGTTTAAATGAAAAACATAATTTAATTTTAAAATGTCCTGCGTTGAATAATTATTACCTGTACCTAGTCCAAATTTCATGGCCTTTTGCTATTGTATTTGTCTGGATCCCCCATCAAGCATACATTAAACACAACACAAATAATTCCTTTTATAAGTATAGATAATAATGATTTTCAGTATATTTGAAAGCAATGTATTTTTTTGGAATTTTTAACAGTTTATGTTGGATGCAATTTAACACATCATTTATTTGTCTATAAAACAGAGAATACATTTATTCTTCGTTTAATACTTCTTATGAATCAAAATGTTTAAATTAAATTTGGTTCTATGCCAATTCTTTTCGATCACATTCGAAATATTTACCTTTTAATACTGTTTGTGCTTTATAAATGTGTTCATTGCGGCAACATAAAAGCATTTAAGTTTAAAAATTTTACTTTATTAATAAAAATCAATGATTCTGCTTTGCTGTATTTTAAAATATTTAAATTTACTTATTGTTGAGTAATACTTCAGGAATATTTTTTAATTTACTTTTTTTATTAAGTGAAAACTATATACAGGGTGTCTTAAAAAACCTTTTGGCCGTGGCTTTTATTCCTGAAATATTGATCTTAGACATATACTGTAAATTACAAAGTTGCGTTAAAAAAGGTGCTAATTGCTATGACATCAATTAAAGTTTTCAGTGAATTAAACTTTAAAAAATACAAAATTAAAATTTTTATACGGACTCTGTTTAACAAAATTCCTAAAGTGTAAAATGTAACACATCCTTTAATAAGGTCATATACGAAATTTATCATAAAACGTCTCACAGATATGAGACTGCAAACTAAATGCTGACTTAAACCACTTTTCGATGTCTGGATATGAGTTCGCAAAGAGAGAAAATCATGTCGGATGTTCGTGTTTCAGAGGTCGTACAAAAATTAGCAAGGAAAGTAATGATTGAATCAATAAATAATAATTTTACTATTTATTTGTTCAAATATATTAAAAATTTGTAGAAAAAATAACTTAAAGGAAAGATTACTTTAAGGAAAGATCACATAAGATTTTTTAGAAGTTCACTGGCTGTGCTATTCTTAAGTTATTTTCTGTAATTCGTGATATAAAATTGTAAAGTATTTTTTAGGAAGCATAGATTTTAAAATTCGTATTTAAATCTAAAGATATGAAGCATATTTAATTTTCTTATGATGCATTCCGGCGTCGGGTCATCTGCACTGAAGCTGCAAACATTTGCATTTTAATTTGTGATTGACCCTTCACCAAATTTGTTTTAACATATCTTTGAGAATTTTTATGATAAAATTCTGAAATTTTATGAATGACCTCATTAGAGAATGGGGTACATTTACTCACTGGGAATTTTTTTGTACGGGATCTGTATAAAAATTTAAATTTTGTATTTTTTGAAGTTTAATCCCCTGAAAATTTTAATCGATTTCATAATATTTTGCACCTTTTTTACGCAACTTTGTAATTTACATGTCTAAGATAAATATTTAAGGAATAAAAGCCGTGGTGATTTTGAGACACCCTGTAAATCTATTAAAATGATGGAAAAATCCAAATTTACTGGGTATTTTTTTCTTTTATTCGGGTTTCTATCTGATTTAGTTTGATTTCTCATTCTGAAAATTTCTCAAATTTTTTTAAAAATTTTTTCCTGGGTTTGAAATCGAAACTCTAATTTATATAATTTTACTTTAATTTATGTAGCAATAATTTTTGCCAAAGTACACCTTATATGTCACACATATTCTATTCTTTCAAAAGTAATAATAATAATAATATATATATATATATATATATATA
>JAPMOR010087037.1:47561-74934 GCA_026543865.1 Argiope aurantia
TTTATATATGTACACAAATATATATATATATTTGTACATATATATTTGTACATATATATATATATATATATTTATATATGTATTATATATGTACAGCCTTATATATGTACACAAAAACAACTTGTCCTCATCTAGGTTAATATTATTTACAAAATTCACACAACAGTGAAAAGTTTAATCATTAAATAATTCCTCGATCGAATCGAAGAATAGAAAAAAAAAAAAAAAAAAAAAGCAAACAGATTGTTAGTTCAAACAGCTACTCCAGAGGCCGATATGGAAATCCACCGACCTATATCGGGTGGATTCTAGCATAGAAACTCGAATCACACGGAGCTTCTCACAAAATTAGGAGCACCTTCTTTGAACACCGACGTCTTTTCGAATTTCCTTTGACCCCTTTCAAGACTCTTCCCTCTCCTCTCTTTTTTCTTTTTCTAAACAAAAATCCCGCATTTCATTTCAGTCAGATCTCCGCCTCTGACATTCTCATTGGTGAACTCAAACTCTACTCAGAAAGGCTTCCTAAATAGTCCCCAGTTGATCATAGGAATGTCTGTAAATAATCCATCTTTGCAGCTGACTCTTCCCGAGTACATGCTAATTATAAACAATTCACAGCTAACACAGGCCAAAGTCCCCCTGACTTCTATACTTAACTATAAAGGTCTTTACTTGAAAATTTGAGGAGTCTTTTCATAATGGAAAGAAGTTTAACATCTGGAAGGTTTGACGTTCTTCTCCCTTGGAGATATGATGGATCTTTTTGAATTACGAAACACATCTGTCGTCCTTTATCTGTATACAATTCCATGACCAAACACAATGACTTTACTAGTGAAGAGGATCTCCATCTGGCGGTCTGGTGGTATGTGCGGGGAACGGAAAACTTTAGTATATATATGTATATATATAATTTAATTTGCTTCTGGACAGTAGAACTAGATTTAATTCTTCCATTCGCCTTTTGAAGTATGTTAATGGTTATTCTTAAATGTTAATGACTATTCTTATTCATTTTAATATTATATTTTATAGTTTACGAAGTTCTAAAATTTGCTGAAATTTTTGGTTTCTTGCATTCCTTTAGAATATGAAACATATTTCAATGAATAGTTGACTTTTTTTGTTTTCGAATCATTATTCTTATAATTTTACTTATCACTGTTGGATTTACATCAAAATTGCAGACCATTAATTCTTAAGTAAGTGATGCATAAAACTAGAATTCGGTAAGAAGAAGAATTGAATATTGAGAGAAAAAAAGCATCCACAGGATTGGGCGCTTTGGTAGATATAAAAATTGAAATGATTTATACTTGGTGTTCGAAATGATAATCGAATTGATTTTATGAATACTTAGCTAAAGTGTTACTGCGCTTTAAATAGTACCTTATGATTTAAACAGAAACTTCATTTTCTTTACATTAATCCATTAATCTTTCAAAAAAAATTACGAAGTCTGAAGTAGCTTTATTGACTATTTTCTGCGAACTAATTGATATCAAAATTTGATACTAATTTACGCTTTGAATTCGGAAACTGCGTACTAAATTTCATTTATCTAAGCTGTTGCAATTTTTGTTTACCACTTTTGCATGTATGAAAAATGTATGAACAGAAAGATTAAAAAACTCTTCGTAATTTGGTTAAAATATTTATGTTAGATACGGAATTTGTGTGCCAAATTTAATTCGTCTTGCTCTTTACATTTATTATATTCACACGTACTAGAATAATAGTGGGTCTAACTCCTGTTGATTGAATTTCCTAAACAAAAATCAATAACTTTGTTTAAAGATATGATTCGTTTAAGATCATAAATTTCACCACTCTCGTTCAAAGTGTTCTTGAATTTCTATGTTCCCCAATGAAGTAACATGATTCCAAAAATGTGTGCGAAATTATAGAGGTTAGAAACGTGGATATTTATTAAAATTTCACCTATGAAATTATTAGAGTCAAAATAATTTCTGGTTTTAGGACATGTATATGAGAAAATAAAAAAAAAAAATACCTGCACATAAAATAAGAGTTAAAATTTCAAGTGCAAAATAACACCTGTACGAACATAAATCGAAACAACATAAATGAAAAAATAACAAAAAAATATTTCATTATTACATATTGAAAACATAAAAATCATATTTTATTCATTAGTGTCACATGTATTATGATTTGTATCAAAATGCTTCCCTTTTTAAATGCACATCAATGCATATTAATTTCGAAAATGCATATTGAATATTGAAACTACAAATGAAACTTTTATTTTCATTTGCTTAAAAAACAGGAACAAAAGATCATTCTTAAGTGGTTCGTTTTTAACTTATTTACTCTGATAAGACTTCTGAGACTTATTAAAATTGTACTCTCTGTTTCTCGAATCCCTTCAATTAATGAAATAAAAAAGTTCTCAGAATAATAATTTTCTTAAAAGGAGAAATGTAAGACTGGATAAAAATGCGTTTGTTAATGGATTTTTAAATGAAACCGAAAGAAACCTTAAATTTGAGACTGTCACAGCGAATTTTAATATTTGCTACATCTTACTTAATTTCAACTGTAAATAGTTGCTACAGATTTTACAAAGGGTTTCGCAAAATAATTAACTGATTAAATTCTTTTAAGAAAAACTTTTTCGTTTAAAAATGTTTTTCAATGATTTAATGGAAGTCCATTAAGCAATTGAAAATAAGCATTCGTTTTGTTTTATGACGGTGAATACCGAAAGTTGGAAGTCATAGTCATTAAGATATGTAGGATAAAATGTAATTAATCAGTTTTTATTTTTTTGGACTATAATTAGTGGGAAATGCAGAGCATTTTACAAATACTGAGAAACTTTAAAAACAATTTTAAACAATTCTCAACGGAATGAATAAAAAGGATGCTGCTTTTTCGGAAAAACCGATATAAGATTGATTAGTTTTTTATGAAGCAAGAATTTTTTGAAACTTATTTATAATTCATTTTAAGTCACTATATTAAAAAGTGGAATTTTGAGGAAATTCTAATTAATATTCTTAACATTTTTTGATCGAGGAGATTTATTGTAAGATTTTACTAAAGTTTAAAATTTCAGAAAACAGTATTTACAGATAAAAATGGTATTATAACGTTATATTATGCAAATACACAAATTAACGCTTTACGTTTTATTTTCTTAATAAAACGAAATCTGAAATTCGTTTTTAAATCAATTTATTAGGAATATATATTAATTTGTGTATTTGCATAATATAACGTTATAATACCATTTTTATCCGTAAATGCTGTTTTCAGAAATTTTAAATTTTAGTAAAATCTTGCGATAAATCTTCTCGATCAAAATCCAATGCACATGTTATGCTCAAATATCTATTTATATAAAACGGTAACATGCGTGGCACAGAAATCGGTCCTATTATTTTTTCTCAGATGGCTACCGCCAAATATCATCAAACAACCATAAGAACGCTTCAAATACTTTTTTTTTAAATCTCACTTTAGACTATTCCATTGAAAGTTTTTACAACTCTGTTTAATCCGTTGGATCACTTAGCTACTTATTGGAGGCTAAAAAAATATACTTAGAAATGTTAATTAGAAGGCTCGTCGTATCACAAAACGACATTTAGTCTGAGAAAAAAAATGTCAAAGAAATTGAGATGATAAAAATGGGGGATGGATCCTAGCACAGTCCACCTCTTGGCGTCTTTTTAAATTCTCGCCAAATGAGTGGCGATAACGTCGCCAATATAGCAACCTAGACGGATTTTTTTAAATTTTATTTTTTAATTATATTTATTTTATATATTTATTTTTTATTTTTATTTATTTCTTATTTTATTTTTATTTCTTTCTTATTTTATTTTATTCTTTCTTTTTTTATTTTATTATTAAATAATCAACCTAAACAGATTTCTTAAAATTTATTTTAATTTAATTTTTATTATTATTTTTTTATTTATGTTTATTTATTATATTTATTTTTTATTATATTTATTATTATTTCTGGCCTTCAAGTATCATTTTTTAATTGAAAAATAATAACAAATATTCAATTAGTAGTCAACTTGGCGAGATTTCTAATAAGTCGCCAAGAGGTGGGCCCATCTAGGATTTTACCAAAATGGGTTATAAATAAAGAGTTTTATGGAGGGCGAAAATAAATTTAACCGTCGCCTGACTGGTAATTGCTGTGACATGTCTAGTTAATATAGTTAAATATACAACATACAACGAATGTTTAAATTGTTACGAAGAAATTTAATTTAATTTCATCTCCCTTCAAATCATTCTATCGCGTGCTGTTGTCAGTATTAACACTGAAATAAAAGTTTGCATTTTTGGGGCATTAAATCTGAAATACATTTCTTAGTTCATGAAATAACTCAATAATCTATGAAATAATTAACAAAGCAAGATTATTTATTTCATGAAGGAACTCGAAAATTTATGAAATAACTTAATTATACACTTTAATGGTCACGTATACACATTTCATTTCACACGAAATGTAATTAATTGTAGAATGATTCTATTAAGTACATATTATTCTGTATTATTAAATAAAATGGTGAAGTTTTGATATATGCTTCCCATGTTAATATTTTAACAGTCAGAAAAGTCACGTATATTCAGGACTATTAACATAATCTGACATTATTGACTTAGGGTTTATAAGAATAAATTTTAAGTTTAAGATGGCATTTCTTCTGATTTGAAATTCAAATATAATCTAAATTTTTCTTATTTTTACTTAAATTATTTTTTATCACAGCAAAATTATATGAATGCAGGATACTTTGGGAACAATAAATTCCAGTACATTTGTAAATAAATCCTTGTTCCCAAAAAACGGAATCGAATTGATTCTTTCTGAAGATAAGTTTTTTGACGTTTATGAAGAGAGAAGAAAGTTGTGAGAGCATTTTATTGCATTAGGCCCCATCAAAAAACGTTTTACCACTTTTATTGCTTCGAAAATATATATCGGTCACTCAAAACTACAATACAAAATCATAAATTTAACGCGATTGGCCTCGCGGCAGTTTTTATTAGACTTTATTTTATAACACGATATATAATTTTTTCTTGAACATTTCTTCAAATCTCTTGCAGACTGGTTTACTTTGAAGAAACAGAGAAAACTTGTCTTTGATTGGAGATTGGAAAATTTGGTCGATCGAATAGAAATTACAGATTTAAAGATGAAAATATTTGTAATTCTGTTTTATAAGGTTATTTAGTTTCATATTCTCAAAAACTACGCTAAGATTTTATTTTAGAGCTGCCATAAACATTTGAAACGCTACCGTATGATGTGGGTCCTACAATGGGCAACATTACCCTTTCCAGGTTTCTGATATATGTGCATAATTTCGACAAACTAAAATAGTTGGCAGGATTGAAGACTGAAACACTTCGAAATAGTCATTCGGCATATATATAATATGAGATAAGTCTCATTTGTTTGATAGAATCGTAATTTAATGGTAATTGTAATTTGTCGTTCGGCAGTTTCATAACTCACTGTTTTTCAATCCCGCAGCCGAATGATCTGCTACATTTCTACATAAATTGATTGTTTAACTGCTTTGAGATCTTCGGACAAAATCTACAGTTACTTTATAATTTTTGGATTTAGGGAAATATATTTTTTAATAAAGAACGATTAATTGATGAATTTAACTCTAATGCAACTTATATTTTAAAGAATACGGGGGAAAAGGAATTAGATAAAAAAAAATGCTTACTTTCGCAAAAAAACAACAAAAAACAAAATTAAGATTTGCTCTCTAAACTATCCTTATTTGTTCCCAACAGCTAAATTTCATAAAAAAACCATTAAAATTCCGATTTGTGATTTGTAGCACTGGCAGTTATAATTACTATACAACAATTCTTTAAATATTTTAAATTTTTTCTGGACAAAATCAAAAATGAAGATAACTTTATAATTAATAGTAACAAAGACGTTTTGGATTTTCTTAAAGATAACAACATTAATAAACAATACTTTTGATTTCGAAAATTTATACACCACTCTGCCTCGTGAAAAATTAATAAATGTGTGTACTTTTATGTATGACGAAAATTTAAATGAATCTATTATTCCTAAAAATAACTAGCTAAAATTATGTAATTTTAATATTACCGAAAATTGTGTTAATTGTGTTAATAGCTAATGATAAAACAATAGTTGATATGTACTATAAAAGGGATGAATTCAACTTAAAAATAACGAAACTTGTAATTATCATTCTAATCTAAACTCTAAAATTTTCAAAAATTTAACTTGTAATAACAAAATTTCCTATATTGAAGCAATAAATAATCCCATTAAAAATTTAACTAATAATGAATTTTCCAGAAATTAATTCAATATTAATATTTTGATTAAAAAAAATTTATTTGGGATTAATCCTTTGCCTAAAATAAAATAGACTTTCCGTTGCTTATTAACTAACTCAATAAATGGCGCTGAGACCCTCCAATTATTTTTACGTTAAATGACGTTAGCAAAAACCGTTTAGGGCGCGGGAAACAAGAATGGGGCACCTTATGTAAAAAATTTGTTTGCCTGCTGCTGGTATGTTCTTTCGTTTTTGTTTCCATTATCGATTATGAGAGTTATTATATGGTTTTTTTATGTTATTGTATTTCTGTTATTAGTGGTCATATTCTTTCAATTTATTGTTTTGTTTCTTTTCCATAAAAATAAAAATAATGTATTTCTTAAGCTAAATTTCAGGGGGTTTTCCGGTCCCGAGAGTTCAATACTGTTGGACAAAAGTCTGTATTCCTAAGAGAAAAAATCCCTTATTTTGAATCCCTGCCTGAGGGTGACCCTTGAGGAAGTCTTCAGGCCGGATTCTTATTTTATTTGGTTTAATTTTCTTTCTTTTTTCCCATAAGCTTGGTTTTTATTACTAATTTTATATATATATATATATATATATATATATATATAAAGAGAGAGAGATAGTTCCTAACATCGAACATACGAGCATACTTTGCAAATCAATTGCTTAAAAATTTGCATTCTAATTTTCTTTTTATTTTATAAATGATTCCACAAACAAAGCCAAAAGATTTACAATATTATACCATTTCATTCTCTTCAATTTTCAACTTTTCTTCTTGTATTCATTTATATCTCAATCAAAATAAAATAATTAAAAATAATGCATGTCCGCGTAATTAATCATACCATTATTTTTTTTTTTGCAATCTGCCATTAAATAATTATAAAATTAATTCTTAATATATAATTTAATCTTTTAAATTAACTCATAATTATTTGACTACTGTATTCGTTTATGTTTTAATGTAAGTTAATTAAAATTAATTTATTTTAAATTCTATTAAAAACCTTAATTATACAACGTTTGAAAATATTTATTTGAAATGAACTGAATTATAGGATATTTTAATCACCCTATAATAATGCTAAGTATAATTTAGAAAACATCTGATATAATTAGTAATTTTATAACTAGTTTATTCATATATAAAAGTTACTGAATACGTTTAAAACTGTTATTTAAAAAAATTATCAACGTATCAGAAAAGGTTATTCAGTAATCCAATATTTATGACACTTTTCAATTTATTTTATTTTCAGAAATATTTGAATTGAACCCAAACCAAGAAGAAGAAAATGAATTCCTTACTACAATTTATGTTACATTTTCTTCATTAATTAATTGTATTCAAAATCCCAGAAAAATTAATTTCCTGACATATATTATAGTTGATAAATTATATTTTGTTATTTTAATGATATATTTGAGTGGAACTCAAAATTTAATTCATAATATCAAACTCATTCTTATTTAATTTAAGCATTAATTGAAGTGCCGTGAGTAATTGGAGAGGCTATCCAAAACATTCTTCCCTAATAACATATTCCTTAATAACCATGATAACATCAGATCGCCTCCCAAAACTTAGGGCTTCAATCTGTGAAATACAACGACTTGTCAAAATCCCGAGTTCGAATTTTTTCTGTGATTTCTCTTCGTGTTCATAAAAATAACAAAAAGTAGATTAAAAATGCGCCATTTTATAACCAATAACCAATTCTACACTTCTACACTACATTTATTCTATTTAAACCCAGAATTCTTTTGTTAACTTTTCATCGCATCTAGTTTTCATAATTGTAATCTCATCAGACCAATCGCTAATGTCAAATAGTTACAAAACTTTATTTAAAGTAACCAACGAAATTGCTACATTCAGTTCCCGGTCATTACAAGGCACGAAGAGTTTCTCTTTTCGAATAATTCTGTTTGGAAAATAATTATCACAATTTGTAGAAAAATGCAACAATGTTAAAAGTGCCATTTATGAAGCTCTGATAAAATTGGTCAATTGGAATAATCGAATTGAAATGAATCTTCGTTATCTAGACGAAAATTAATTTATCTATTTATAAATATCAAACTCTGAAAGACCAAAGTATTTAATTTTACGGTTATTAAGTAAATTATCTGTGTGTAATTGAATTTTCAGATTTGTCTAGGTAATTTGAAGTTCTGTGCTTGGTAGAATAATTGGGTTATTTACAATCAGAGAAATGAATAGTGAAAGGTGAAATTTCGAATTATTACACAATTTATTTCAGTTCGTTTGTTTCACTTTAACAGAGAGATTTTAATATTTGTAGATTATTTTTAAGGATTTCTGCCCCTATCCCAAACATTTCTCATACATTTAAAAATAATTTTTTAAGGTAATAGTCTTTCATTTTAAAATGTTAGATGTTTTTGAACTAGCCTTCTATTTATACAAAGTAAATAAATAGAATAAAATAAAAAGATTATTGCCTCAAAAAATATAAAAACATGAGAGATGGGGGGGATACTATGTAGAAATTACGGAAAGTGGTAAGAAAGATTAAAATTTAATTTTTCTGTCCGTATTTGCAGAAACGGAATTTTTAAAATTGGTTATTAATTTCATTTAAATACATATCTCATTGTCATTCCGATCTGAAATCATCATCAAATGAAAAGTCAATGTTTTCAAACATTATAATGAGTATTGTTACAGACCTGTAATTGTTGCTTCCAGCATGGTTGGTTCAATCACTAGAAAGAACGTTTTACAATTAGCTCTATTGGATGCTGATCGGACACCGAATCAGTTATCTCAGGGCTTGGCGACCGAATTGGTGATTATTTGGCGACTTGGCGAGGAATTTGGAGACAAAATAGATAGTACCGGAAACTTTCAGAATTTTAGCGATTCATCCTATAGGAGCCGGTATATGCCTGATTGCTCTAGTACCTTCTCTGCCCGCCTCTAGGGAACTATAAAGGGCCGGCAGTCTCAAGCCAAAATAAGTCGTAGTCGTGTATTGAGTCGTCCAGGAGATAGCGAAGCAACGATGGAAGAGTTGAATCAGTCCAGTGAAGCTCCAGCCTGGAGTGGAGCTCAAACGATTGCTGAACTGAGCTGTGTGCCGAGTCCTGGGGTTTATTGCAGAAGCATTATCGAGTCGAGTGAAGAGTAGCCAGTCGTTTAGTAGTGAGTGTGTAGTTGGATACAGCTGTAGCGAGGAGACAGTGGCAGGACTAGAGAGACTGTAGAGAATAGTTACGCAAATTCTCTCCTGTTACAGAATTCCGTATGGCCGCTTTGTGTGCTGTTGTTGTTATTATTTCCGATTACTGCTTGTGGGCTACAGCTTGTTATAATGCGTTGTCTGGGTTCATCTCGGCTGTATATTTGCTGTCTTTGTATTCTTATCTTCTTGTTGAATGAAAGTCGTCGTTTGTTACTAAAGGACTGTCTCTTCATTGACCAACAAATCCGAAAGAACCCCGGAAGCTCTGTAACAGTATGCTTCTTCTTCTTTAAAAACAATCTTAAATAATAATCTAACAATCAATATGTAATAACCCCATACTATTACATATTTTTTATTTCAGTTCATTTACTTCATGCGTGCAAAAATGGAATTTTGAATTGTTTATTAATTTTACTCTAATATAAATAACAGATTATTGAAACGGATTTACCCAAATATTGACATAAGATAATCCGTAAGAAATAATATACCGATATTGAATTCTAATAATCCGGTTCCCATTTAAAATTCAAAAACTAATTTTTTGCTTAGATGGTTAATTTTTTTTTCAGAAGGTTTATAGAAATTCCCTCTTTAACATTTCATGAAGATTAATGTTTTATTGCATTTAGAAATTAACAAACAATGGATTTTGTTTAGTTTAATTATAACAACGTCCCGTTTTAAAGCAACACTCGGGCGATTATGGGACTGGGCTGGTAGTTTTGACCCACAGTCAGATGATGGGGGTGACACCTGAGTTGCCAATCCCATCTTTAAAGTTCCACACCACACCAGCTCGAGGATTTTGGCCCCAACTGTTTTAACATGCACCAGACCCAATTATACGACGGTTCTTCGATGGAATCTTTGGATCTCAAACCTGAAACCCTCCGGCTCCGAAGCCATGCCTTTACCATCAGGCCACCATGGCGCTTAAAAAAAGGGTTACGTTTTTAAAAAAAATATTTTTAAAGAAACTTTATCAATTTAATTCAAATATAATTCAAAAGAGATCTCAAAAAGTTATTACATATATCTTATCTTTTAAAATGCTGTAAGAAATAACGAAAGAAGTTGATATTGTAAAAGGCAAAGAGGAAGCATTTTTTCCTTATTTTGAATTATTACTTGTTCCCTGAAAAGCATATCATGAATAACCTTTTCCAAATTCACAAACATTGAATATCTCATGCTCTTCATTTTAAATAATGATAGCTATTCATAATAAAATGTGAAACATAGTACATGTTCATAAAGAAGAATAAAGTAAAGAATTATATTGCTTTACGAGAGAAATAGGCTTTATGTCTAAGAAATTTGAGCTTAAAACCATCTTAACTATAAAACAAATAATATCTTACCTTCTCCTCCATTTTTAACAGATGTCGTATTTTACATTTTGTTATTTAAGCCTATATTCTTCTGCATGCAAAATAGGTTATTAAGTCGACAACTTATCGCTATACCATACTTATACAACAACGTAACTGAAAAATTTTACCTTTTGTCTATTTTTAGAGGCAGATAAGTATTGGAAAATAAATGTGATTTCTTACTCATATTTTAATTCAAGCGAAATCTTAGAGGTTAAAGCATCCGAAAATTTTTTCATCACCTAAAATATTTCTTCAGCAAACTATATCAGCATAACGCCCTATATATTACATAACTAAAGATACTGCAAATATTTTCTCGTTTTCGCTCAAATAGGAACATAAATAACATATGTCCTATGAACTTAATCCTAAAAATGCGATGGGAAAATCTCGGTATTACTTTCCTTCTATGAGCAGAAACAAAAACGGTTTTAAAATGGGGTTAAAATGTTATTCTGGGATATATATTTGGAAGAGAAAATATTTAAGATATTGAACCGAGAAATATTTCGAACTCAAACATGCTTTTATTTCTCATAATATAAGCAAAATAAGATTTTGCATGGCTAAAAGGGGTGAGCCGCGTTTTGAAAAAGAAAGAATACGTCTTTGTTGTTTTGAATAGCAATCTTTATTTTTTGGTTTTCCTTTTACGAAATGTCCATTTATTCCAGTATTTCCGTTAGCGCTTTTATTATTAAAATTATCGGTCATTGCAGGTGAAGATAATTCATACAAAAATGGGTGTTTTACTTTCATATTTTAAAGCCATCTCTGTATGATTTTAAAGTAGATTATAGATTTCCGTAAACAAAAAATAATCTTTTTGAATAAATTGAAGCGAGTCAGTTTGGTAAATAATTAAATTTTATACGCCCACAAATGAAGTTTTCTAGTGATATGATGCTTTAAATTTTTGAAGTTATTCCGAAATAGTTAGTTAAAAAAATAAATAAATAAAAACGCACAAAATTTATAAAAATGTAAAATAAAACTTTTTTCTCCTCAGAGAGCCTTTTTCTCTTTAAAACTGCAACGACGAAATTTTTAGAAACTATTGCTAAATGTATTAATTTCATATTTACGTTAACTTTCTTTTCAATAAAGAGATAAACTCAGCAACAACAACAAAAGAAATTGCAGAAGTTTCAATAGTGCAATAACACATTTATCAAACTTGGTAGGTGACATTGCATTCACGATAAATATCAATTTTTACTATTATACCTTTTGATGAATCTTACAATAAAGTATCTTAAAATAAAAGTTCAAACGCTTTTGTGGATATATCATTCATAACACATATATCGACTAGCTTCTTGAAAATATCGTTATAAATTATTACGTAAACCCTGTATTGCATGAATATTTATTTTATAACAATAATTATATTACTGTATATTTATTTACAAACATAAGGAGTGTAAATACATTAATGTGTAATATGTAATTGGAATTTGGACAATATAACTGAAATGTTTATATCGAAAAAGTTTTTTTCTAATTTCATTTGTAAAATACAAAATTATTTTTAACAAAACATTAAAAACGTATTACAAATTTTAAATCGGATTCAATATGATTACTTCCACGGTGTTTCGTTGCCGTAAAAATATTTTAATCAATGCCTAATAGCATAGATATAGCAATTGACTTAAATGAAAGATATGAAGAAGGTTTTTCCGATGATAAATATTACAAGTTCAAAATTTTACCAAATTATATGCCAATATTTGGTGAAATGTCATGGAACATCTGTATCACATACTGTTTCTGAATAGAAGATGTTAATTAGTTATATAAGCATTCCGTTTTAAAGTTAAGTTCCGTTTAAGACTATTTTTGACAGACTTCGTAATTTTGAACCTCGGTCAGATGGCGAGGATGATACCATTTTGAAAACAACATCAATAACAATAAAAAAAATGGTCATTATGAATGAATTGGAATGATGATGTGAAAAGAAGAGTTTTTATGAACTTGTTGAAATGTTTATAAGGAAAAATTGAACGTATCTCGATGAAATGAAAACACAAGAACTAATATCAATAAAATTAGATCACAGTGCAGAACATGCATATTCTTATAAAATGCGCATTGATGACGGATATTAGTATTACCAATATCTGTAGCGAATTGCACTATTTCACCGATTTTGCTCTTGTGCCCAAAAAAATCCCATAAAAATTATTACATACACAAATAAATAAACTTCAATAACTTTTCCTCAGTCGTAAGTTGTACACATGTATGATCAGAGTAATTTTTTTTTTTTTTTTACAGCACTAATTAATTTTTTTAGAACTCCGAGCCATATATTTCACTGCTGTCATACATCGAATTTTATTGAATTTTGTGGTATAATTTATCATGTAAATATCTCAAAAGATCGGTAATTCCCTTTTCTGAAGACTAAACGACTTCTTTTCTGAAGACTAAAGAACGAAAAAGACTTCTTTGACATGTAACCAGGTGAGATCCCATCGAAATAACTCACTGCATTTAGATACACATTTGTGGAAGATGATATTCAATGCATTTGAAAACCATAAAGCTCTATAAATATTTTATTGGTTTAAGAAATATTTTAAAATGTTCTCTATTTTAAACAAATAAAATAATTTAAGTCCTATAAACTCTTCTTCAAAAAAAATAAAAAAATTTATAATTTTTTTCTTTCAAAATATTGCAGCGTTACTGCTTAATTATTTTATTTTTTATTCTTCATATTTCTCATTTATATTCTCTTTATAGGAAATATTTCTTTTCAAATCCCAAAAAATGTGAAATAGATCGTGATGTTAAATTTGTATTTTCGTGTTTATAAACTGACATTGCTTCAAAAGATAAACATGGGAGATTAAGCATATTTTATAAAATAAAATATCATTCAGATATTTTTCTATCTTTGTACAAAAAGGTTTATAATATCAAGCATATCTATTTAAGTGTTTATAAATATATATGTCTGTACAAATCTGGACAAAAATAAATACGCATTGTTCAGACAAAAGATTTTTGAAATTTTTATTGCTTTGTTTGACAGACATTTTTCATTTCGGAGAAATCATTATTTTTTTAAAAAATTCAGCGTTATTCTGGGCTGTGGTTGAATGGAATGTACATCATTGTATTACATTTTATTAAAATTGGAATATTCTTAATGAAATTAAAAGAAGTCTCTTAAATATAATCACTCGAAATATTTGGAACATTTTAAAAATAGAAAAACCAGTTACAAATTTTTAATATCAACACAATATTTTTTATGCTAAGCATTATTTAAATTCCTGTATATTTTTCAGTATTAAGATTTTTAAAAAAAATGCTTTTATGTTTATTTTATAATCATTCTGGCATATCTGAAAATTCATTAAAATAAGTATTATATATATATTACAGATTATTTATAGAATTGTTCTGGTTTAAAATGTAGAATATTAATAAAAAATAATTTTCTCGAATAAGAAATTTTGTATAACTGATTAAAATATCGAAATGAATTTCCAGGAGTTTAGTCAATTTGATGTCTGTTCATTCAAAGCTTTGTAGTTACTCTATGGTTTCCCACACTTTTTTAAGTAGAGAAGAAGATGATAAGCAATAAAGACAAAAAAAAACCCATAGAAAATAATAAATATAAAGAAATTTTTGAAAGCATAACCTCTATAAAAATGATTTAAAAAAAAACGATTTTTCTTTAAAAAATTGGGAGATCAAAATTAAAATAATTAAAAAGAACTACTTGGAAAAATCATTTCTATCAAAATTATAAAAAGAGAAGAACAAAAAATTGTTTATTTCATTAAAAATCTAGAAGACAAAAATAATGGTCAAAATAATAATACAGAAAGATCCTTAAGAAGAATTCCACTGGAAATATTACAAGAAGCAAAAAAAAAAAAAAAAAACAATTAAACGATCATATTATAAAGATTAAAACGATTACGATTCGAAATTAATGAATACTTTCCTAAATTTTCTGCGAGACTAGATTTTGCAATTTTTGTTCACTTCCAGAATTTTCATTAAAAATTATTTTTTCCTACAAAAATACTAGTAAAAGTTATTTTTTTAAAGATTTTTTTTTTGTAAAATGTCTGATACTTTTTCAATTTTTTTTTATCACATTTTATACGACAGTGTCAAGAATTTCAATTATTTTAAAGGATCTATTTCTGCAAACATCTCTTTCTTACTAATCTTTTCACTTGGATAGAAAAATAAGTCTCTTAATAGGTGCTCTGATGTTTGTTTCTGAATCTGAGAATCTCATCAGACGAGACTTTCTTCTGAGCTGAATCTCTGAAAGAGATCTCCCCTTTAAAGACAAGTAATAATCAGAGTTAATTTTCTGAGAAATTTTAAGGTACTAAGCCTTCCACTTTTCAATTTGTTCTTTGGAAGTCTCTTTAAACTAGGCTTTTCAGTTTATGCATTTCATGCCTTTGATGTTACCTTTTCATACTATACTTTATACATAAACAACAGTGAATATATATTTTCAAAGGAAAGGAAAATATACAGCTAGTATGTATTAAAAGATAGAAAATTTGTTAGTAATGAATAATGCTGAAAAGTCGTATTAGAAAAATTATGAGGTCGTCTGCTTTTAGTTCCCTAAGATAGTCATATTAGTGAGTTCTGAAATTAATGAGTAGTACAAAAGGCTATGAATGAACCTTTGCTGTGAGTTGAATTCAGAATTGGGGAATATATATAGAAAAATTACTATATATAAAAAAAGAAAAGAAAAAGTCAGTGTCTTTTATGATATATGTGGTATTATAGGATGTGAACAATTCATTCTCACATATCTTTAAAAAAATATTGAAAATGTTTCATAAAATAATGTTCTGTTTGTCGAACATCAAGAAATTTTTAAATCATTTTGACTTAGAAATGAAATTGTTTTTTTAGTAGATAAATTTTTATGAATGAAACTTTGTATATATTTAGGAACGCCAAATTTCCACAATGAAACGGGCCATTGGAGGAATGAAATAAAATCACTTCAATGTTTGAGTTATTTTTAGTAATGCTTCTTAATGTATCAACTTTAAAATTCTTTTCTCGCAATAGTAGAATATTTAATGAATTATACTTCATATTTGCGTTTATCAGCCTCTTTGGGAAAGTGGGTAGGCAAGAATAGCTCATTTTATTAGAATTTTATTGATACACCAGTTCAGTTTAGTTTAGTTATATTAATGTCCCGTTTTTAAAGCAACACAACGGCTATTTTGGGAAGCACCTAATAATTTTTAACCGAGGTAAGATGGACATCTGAGTTGGCACCCTCTCTACAAGGTTACACACCATCCCAAGGGAAGGAAGTTTGGCCCCGACGGATTCAACGCGCATTGGACCAATCTCTCTCTCTCTCTCTTTATATATATACTAGCCGTCTTTGGCGACCAGCCGGTTCGCCAGTATTACCGCTCGCTACAATTTTCAATTAAATATTTTAAGTAACTGGTCTCTTAAAAGATTCTCAATCAAAACATTTTTAATCTTCATATTTTGGTAGTCATACCAAACTTATCCTGTTGTTTAGATCGTTTCGTTCAATTTACTATATATATTTTGCTAATTTGTTTCATTTCCGGTAAAACTTCAACTTTACTTTAAAGTGTAAATGATTAAATTGCAATTAATATAAATATATTTTTTAATAAAACCAAGCGTTTTATTTTATTTATCATCTTTATTGTTTTTTTTTATTTATTATTATTATTGAATATGAATATTGCAAACAGAATCGCTCGGTATTTAAGCCTTATGTGAACTACAAAATATTTTTCATAATTTATGTAATATCTCAAAGAATAATTCAACAAAAACTTCTCAGATTCAGCATAAAATTCAGTTTTTAGTTTTGCTTTCTAAAGGATTGAAATGAAATCAATAATAATATTTTGTTCTATCCTATAAATATATTTTAAAAATTATGAAGTCTAAATTTAATGCAGTAAGGTATCATATTCTGAGAAATATTGTGGACACACCAAATTTTAAATAAATGAATGAATGTTTCTATTTTCCACGATCAACTAAGACTGATTTATGATGTTTTGAATGTTAAAAATTTAGAAAAACTCAACATTTTCATAATCTTAGGCCAATTTATCTTGAGAAACCTGCGCGCTGATTGACGTATTTTCTTTGAAACGATCGATGGAAAATCTAAAATTATCCTTTTTTTATTGAATAGTGATATTCAAATTTTCATAAATCAGTCAGTTTAAGTGATTGATTTAGTTGATTGGAAATTAACTCTTTTTATTTAAAATATTAGTGTTTCAAGAACATTTTGTTAATCGTTATTTCCACAGCAGAAAATTTATGTAAAATAAAAAATTCGTTATTTATTAGGGCATTTATTGAATCAAGTTACATAAAATATAATCATTTTCCATTTAGAACATTTTAGCAGATCTGTGTCTTACTAAAGGTTTACAAATTATCTGTGTGGCCTTGATTTGAATGGATATCCTGTTCATATTAAACAAAACTTGCCTTAAAATAAAACTGATTTATTGGATTATTAGTATAGAGAGTGTAAACGATCATAAAATAATTTTTCTTGAATTTATTTTTCAGAAAAAATAATATTTCATATTTGTTTCATTTCCTACAGACACGTGCCGAAAATTATATTTTTGCTGATTTCATTTCCAAAAAGATTAATTTTATTTTTAATTGGAGCTTTAATCAATGTGATGGCAACACTTTGAAAAAAAACTAATTTTTTTCCCATGAATGCGAAACGTGCTCGTGCAGCTTAAATTTTATTTTTATTTTGTACGAAAAAAATTGTTGAAAAATATAGTCAAAATATTTATTTAAAAATTCATCAAAAATAGAAATTTAATTTTAAGGTTAAAACATTAGTATCATTTAAAAGATAAACTTTTGATCTTTAACTTCATGTAAAAATATTTTTTGTGCGGTAATATTAGTAAGTTATAGCACAAACACGCCAAAATTCCGCTTAATTTTTATATAAATAAAATTCTAATTAAAACTTCGAAAAACTAACCCCCAGGTGCACATTCCTGGCCTCCAAGGTATACACGTGTCAAATTTGGTAGCTGTAGGTTGGATGGTCTGTCTGTAGAGTGCCAACACACACACACACACATTGAGTTTTATTATAAGTATATATATATACGTGTGTGTGTGTGTGTGTGTGTGTGTGTGTGTGATATGTGTATGGGTGCTTATGTGTGTATGTATGAATAAAGTATCTTTTGCCAAATCGCATTGTTCTCTTTTAAAACATTTTAGAATAGAAATTTGCAAATATGTTGCAAAAACTGAATTGAAACTCACCAACCGAAACAATTTGTTTATTTTATTATGTATTTTATGCTAAAAAAATAGTTTTTAATTTTGTTTAGACTTTATAATAAAGAATGTGTTTTAATATGATATTTTTCTATTTCTGCAAAGATTGAAACGTAGCATCTATAATAGTGTCGTGCTTTTCTTTCCATAACGTGAAGGAAGCTGCTATCAGTTCTTTTTGTATAAATAAATCCTCTATAAATAAAGTTTTGAAATAAATAATATTTTGTGTAAGTTTTTGATGACATGTTTGTAATGTTTGAAATATATCATATTCTGTTGGCTATATTCTAAAAATCCCGATCTCTATATCTTCCTGGAGAAAATTAGATTATTATTAACGCTTTCAATAACCCATTTGTTTTTCAGATATTGCATTTTAACTAACTTTGAACCGGATTTAGGAATTTGTTTTAACATAAGTCTGATTTTAAAAAATGTTTTAAATGAATCGGAATGACGAAATCTAAACAACATATAAACCTCTTAACTTTTTTTTAGCGTAATCACTTCTTATTTTATTGGATTGATAATTAATGATGTAAGCTATCCACCTACATATTCAGTTGCTTTTCAAAAATGTTTCGTATAAAGTATGTCACTGATCGTTTGAGTTAAAGTATGTTATTGAATTTTCCTTTTATATCATCTTTTCATAAATAAATAACTATACAACTGAATTATAGAGCTGAAATTAAAGTTGAATCTCAAGTAAATATTTCAATTTAAAATATATTCCTAAATCAAATAACCAGAAAAACAGTTGCTTATAATGTCGAGTAAAAAATCTTTAGCAGGCCATTATCCATTGAAATTAGGGGGAAAAAACACATTTTAAAGTTTTTTTTTGTTTCTTTCTAATTTTGCCGAGCTCAAATTTGAAATGTATAGCATTTGAAAACCAGTTTCTCTTAGTTGCTGTCAGATACATTTATATATATATATTGGTATACTTTTAAAATTAAATTAATTACGAAAATTACAGTTAGATAATGAAATAGTTAACACTTACATTTCCATCATAGTCAAAATGGGAAAGAGAATGGAGAATTTGTACCTCGATTTTTTTTAAATCTTCAATTAATGAATAAAGAAACTCTTAGAGCATTAATTTTCATTAAAGATAATTTGTAAGATTTTGATAAAAATTATTTCAATAATATTTTTTTAATTGGAACGCCGAAAGTTTATCAATTTTGACATTGTCTCCATTCTTTTATCATTTATTATCTTTTTTCTGTACTTCATTAGCAAAATGATGGTTTAAATTTTAGAAAAGATATTCTGAAATAATTTATTGATTTTATTCAATTTAGAGCAAAGGCTTCAGCAAAAATATTTTTATATTATTGGAAATAAATTTCAAATGTGTAACCGATTTTTTATGGCAGTAAGTATTAAAATGAGATAATTAATTAAAGAATATAATCATTAAGAAATACAACGAAAAAGAATTAATTAATTTCTCTTCTTTATATTTATTGCTGTAGAAAATACTTTTTTTGGATTTTTTTTCGATATACCGGTAATTCGCATTGTCATTCCACGTTAATACCAAATTATAATGATTTGTTCAATACTAAAACCCAAAAATAGCTTCAGTTGAATTCTGAATTTTATATTAAAATATGAAATTAAGCAGATCAAATCAAAATAGATGCATCCTTATTACTTATATTGCAAGATACTATTCAAGGCACACACGCACGAACACACACACACACACACACACACACACATATATATATATATATTCAAGCATTTAGAAGAAGTCTCAAGACTCTCAATAATAAATAATTGCTATTTGAAGAATTTTGAGATAGAAATTTTTAGTCTTAAATTTGAGGTGATTATATAAATACTGTGAGGAGAATTTCGCCAATTTTAGAATTCGATAACATGATTAACTGTCAAAATAATCAAGGAATTCTAGTTGAATATTGTTTATTAAGAGATCAAATTCTATTTTTTAAAGATTCATAACGTGAAGAGATATAATCCTAAAACCCTTTAGGTTTTAGATATCAGATCCTTGACATTATACTTGATGTGATAACACACATAGAAATCTTATTATCAACTGTTAACAAACACAGAATTTCAGCAATCGCAATTTTAAATAATGCGCAAGTAAATGACTTTTACCTTGTTAAATGCTTATATAAATAAATAGTTTGATCAGTATTTATTTATTTTATAAATAATTTTTATCTTGTGCCTTTTTTATGGTTAGCATTCATAGTTATTCTTTTTCAGTAACCTTAATATTCCCCTTTTTATAATGGTTAATTAAACATTGAAATCCTAGTATTTAGAATATAACAAAATTGGTTCAAAATAGACACAAAATGCTTGCTTATGAAGATAAAAAAAGATCCGAAAAATCTATAGTTAGAAAATAGAAAACTGAAAAGAAATACGTTTCAAGAAATATGATCTTTAAAATTGTTTCGATAAAATAAATAAGACTTACAACTAAATCAAATGAAATGTTATTTTATTCAATAAATTCATATTAAAAATAGTAAAAAAAAAGATCATATGAAAGGTACATATTAAATTTTAAATTTTAAACGCACTAAAATAATAGACAAAAGTAGGCTCAAGATTAAAAATACACCGCAAAGCAATGCATTTTTAAACGACAGTGTTTAAATACACTTTCATTTTTTAAAATGTGGTCTTGATTTACGTTATATAAACAAAAATATATAAAGAAATTAGGTTTAACAATATTAAAAACACAAGAGTATTATATGTGAATTTAAATAATAAAAGAGTATTTAACCTTCCAGCTGCGTATCCTGCGATTTCCGCTGGTTGGTAATCAGTCCATTTTCTGTTGCATCTCGCGTTTTTCGCAGTTTAGTGTGTTTATTTTTAAGATGACAGAATTTTTATTACATCATAATATTTTAGTGTAACATATAGTATCAGTTCCCTTTCTTTGAAAAATATTTTAACTTATTTGCAAACATCGCATCTAAATAGTGATTTAAAAAATATCACAGCTAGATGGTTAATGATGAAAAAGGAATTGATACAAGTTAATGATTAAATTTTATTGGAATAAATTATTAAGAATCAAAGAATCAATTGATATTGCTAAAAATCGAATAATTTAAATTTTAAGAACGATTTAAAACAATGGAAGTAAATAGGGTAATTCTAAAATTACGAGGAAAAAAAATACCTTAAATATTTTACTGCCATTTCACCGTCTTTATAAACACTTTTCTAGATACTAAACAATACTGATTTTGAATTCTTCAAAGAATTTGGAGTCGTATAAATTAAACAATCAAGAAACATTTCAATTTTATGTATACAGTAAATAAAAGTAATTTTTCATTTGACTTTAGAATGTTTCGGCTCCAAAATTTATTAAAAGAAAAATAATATGACTGCCATGCTATAAATACATGCCACTTTAAAGAAAGAAGTAAACATATTTTCTATTTCTGAGATACTGATTTCGATAGTGTCTCTATATCTGTCGCTATGGTTGGCTCTAAGTTACTTTGCAAAATGAGGACTAATTACATTTTAAGTTTTTCCTTACTGAGATATTCAATACACTTGTAAAAATTTACAACTTAGTATAATTTGAAAATACTTCTTTGAAACCGAAGTTTTGTAGAACTTAATAATTAACCATTTTTTTATCTCGATTTTTTAATATAAAAAATTAAAAAATGGTCATTAAAATTGTTATTTTTTAAGGTTGAAAATAAAAAATGGTAATTTCATCTTTAATATGTTGCATGAGAAAGCAAATATATATTTTTCAAACTGCATGCATATAAAATAAAATATTTAATAAGTTGATATTTTACTTAATCAGTTTAATAATATTTTAATGCGTTTTATTCTTCATATATTTGATAAAAACAATCTTTAAAAAAAAACAATCTTTTTTTTAAAAATCTTTCTTTAATATTCTGTTAAAAAACAATATATTGAAAATATAGTTTGTAGAAATCGATTTTTATATATAAATTTTCTAAAATATTAAAAATGAAACAAAATATTTTCCTGGCTAAAAAATTAAAATTTACTTAATCGTAGGATAATTTACTGAAGGACAACTTGATGAAATCCCCAGTAGATTCTTTCAAAAAAAATTTTTTGTATAATCAGCCAGAGTGAAAAATTCAAAAGTTAGTGTTTGAATAACTTGGAAAATTACTCTCAAAAATTGCTAATGAAGCGATCATTACGCGAACACAAGTTCATTCCTGAAAGGCATGAGCAATAAACTTCCTTACCAGATAAATTGCCCTGAAGCGTAAATTTATGTTCCAATTAAGATGAAATTTAACACAAATATATGAAAAAAGGAAATATAAAATAAGACATCCAATGGCTTCTTCTTCTTCTTTTTTTTTGAAAAGAAAAATATTTTTTAAAGGGGAATATTTAAAATATATATATATAGGGAAATTTAATGAAACTGCTAAAATTTGAGCATTGATTGTATGTATTTTAAAAGCTCTTGGAAAAGCTCGAAAAGAAAATTATATTAGATTTTTTTCATCATTTTTTATTATTATATTTTTATTAAATCCCTCCCTTGTTGGTTTTAAATGATCCCATGCCATTGCAATAAAATTATTTAAAAACAGTTTATACTACCTGCCAATATAGCTAATTGACTCCATATTACTCTCCGTAGAGTTTGTAGTTCAATTTAGAATTGATGGTGAAACTATGTTTGATAGAACACAGCATATGCATCATTGCTAAATTTCAAAGGAATAATATCTTGTCATGTATGCCTGTCTATAAAACACTTTTAAACACATAAACAAAGACGGTTAGTTTAGCTAGACATGATAGCACTCAAACATCACAATATAGAATTATGACTATATTTGGATTGCAGCATTGTTATTTATACATATTAAATTCAAGTATATTTCCTGTTGTATACAGAATGAATGAAATCCATTTTAATTCTATGTTTTTCGAAAATTGTAGTTATTCAGATATATTTCTCAGATATAAGAAAAAGAAAGTAACATATATAATCAACTAATGAAATGATAAAAATGGTTAAAATACAACAGTTTTATTGAAATTTCAAAGTAAGCCAGAGCTAGTAGAATTTTTAAACCAATTTTATTGCCTGAAAAAGTTTCCAAAGATCCGTAACAATGTTATGTTAGTCTTTCAAATGATCATGTTTTATTAGACCTTTATCAAGTTATAAGAAAGGGTTAACGTAAACCATTTTAACTATTTTATTATATGTCTAGTATATTATTGGATACTCCTCTCAAAATCTAGATCTCCCTTACTTGGCGAAAAAAATGAAGGTCATAAAAGTATATTCGTCTGCTATAAAATAAAATCGGTCTTATTATATTTCGAGCACAGTAGAAGACTTTTTCTCGTCAAAAACTTGAAAAAAAAGGCAAAAGCATTTCATAGTTATATAAGAAATTTCATTTTATTGACTCGGTTTTTTAAAAAAATACAATAGAAAATTGACACATAAGAGTTTTAAAAATTATTTCCTTAAATGATATTTACTTAAATATTTCGCAGCTCTATTATATGGTAAATGGGGATTTACATGTTAAGAGTACAGAATTCAACCTGCTCCAAATATAAATAAATCTATGAATAAGAAAATTTATTTTTACTCCCTCGTCTATGAAACTATACAAAGAAAAATATTGTAATTATCGAAAATGTTCACTTGAAGGTTTATAGAAATCTCTACAATTTAGATGTCTTCTAGTCCAAAAGAAATTTTTTTAGCTACACTTATCTGTATGTACACAGAAAGGAAAAACATGATTGAAGTTTGTTAGGTGAAATTTGGCAATATTTGAAGATTTATACCCAATTTAAGTCCTTCACAAATGGTATGCTTATTATTCCATGCTAGTTAGTTATACAGCACGGAAATTACAAAGGATAAAATGTTTTCTAAATTTGGTCTATACATAACGAATCTAACATATGCATTCTTATCAAATTTTACACCATAACCATCAATGTTAACTGATCACCAATTGACTATCTATCAATCAGAATATTTGAACGCATGTTGACACGATAAACCAGAAATGTAACGATTTAAATATATGGAATATGTAACGATTTAAATATATGGCAAACGATCTTGTTAATGAAATTATATTTCTATGCCAAAATTTAGAATTAATTTACAGAAAAAAGACATACAAAATACATATTTAGTTTTCTTCATTATACTACAAAATATAAAATGCTCATATGCGAAATTGAAAAAAATATATTAATATTTATGGTGTTTATGGTTTTGGTCCAAAGTATCAACCAAACCATGAATCAACAATGGTTTGGGTCCAAAATGTTCACATGGAGGAAAAAAATACACTTTAATTAGAGCATATGTAAAAAAAGTTCATATAGACTATTCCTGCTAGCTAATACAGGAATTTTCCATGTAAGTTATTGAATCTTGTGTCTACTCTGACTTGTATTTAAACACATTAGTTAGTTTTAAATAAATTAGGATGATATTTAACCCTTAACTGGGGAGGTGCGGTCTACGATACCACATTTCATTTAGACTCAAATTAAATTTTCTAATGAATGTATTAGTATGAAAAACTGACAATATATTTTGCAAATATTTTTCTTGATATATAGATATGTTTTAGAAATCTTTCAAAATATATTGTCATTGGAAAAAGTAAATGCGTTGGAACATATATTTTCTTCTCAAATTACATGTTACAATAAATAATATTCTTGGAAAAAGTCTATTACTTTTTACTTTTTAAATCATATTTATTTTTACAATATAGGAGGGTATATAGAAGACAATATAATGTAAAATACAACAATTATATCAAAAAAAATGGCATTGGGTAAAATTGGCCCCTTTTTTTATCGGCTTGTGTGACTTCCATAGCACTGTTTTCTAGGGCATTTTAAACATACAGGTTAAGAACTAGTATAAAAATAAACATATAAATTATATATATATACATCTTGGTATATTAATATATATTATAAATTTTTCAAAATACAAATTTTAAATTACTTGGAAAAATTGATTATGTTTGAACATACATATTAAAATCAGTTGAATGCGAACTTTCATTGAAACTCTTCTGTACAATTATCCTTATCACTAAAATCACTTTCTTCTTCATTTAAAAGTGTCTGGAGCACTGCTTCATAAAGGGATCAGTAAACTGGATGATATTTCGGGCCCCAAGTTTTAGTGCCGTCTGCTAAGCCTTGTTTATCACTGGGACACTAAGAGTGCGAGTCTTACAGACCGCGCTCGAAGAAATAACTGAATTATTTTAAAAAGCATCTGCTGAAATCGTTTGAAAAAAGTGCACGTGTATTGTCAAAAAACAGGAAGCTACAGGGTCAATCCATTCAATTGAGCTAAAAATAGAATAGGGGTGACAGAAAATTCATCGCTAGTGGTCTCACAGGCCGTACGTCCCCAGTTAAGGGTTAAGAGTATTTTATCAGATACGCTACGCCGTTTTCTTTCCTTTATTTAACTTGAATCAATTTTGACTTTAGAATGATATAAGAGATGGATTATTGCAAGTGCTCAACTACAAGTAGAAAATGAAAACGTCTTTTATGAATAAAATACATCTCCAATGAAAGATGATAGCTGTGTGCAAGTGAAACAAAAAGTTTCGATTTGATTGCTTAAAGTAAAGAAATTAAGTGAAATAAATTTAATAAGAATATATTTTAAATAAAGTTTAAAAAAATGTCACTAGGAAAATAATTTAAAAAAAATCTAACTGAAGTAATGAGCTGAAATTTTCATTTAGCACATCTAAATCTAAAAATAAATTTAAAAAATTAAAATGAACATTATTATTTTTAAGTCATTATTTGTCTTAATTAATTCAAGACTTAATCGGTTTGAAACAATCACGAGACTTCTTTATCTCTCTCTGTATCTAATATATAAAAATCTCGTGTCACGGTGTTTGTGTTCGTACTCCTCCGAAACGGCTCGACCGATTTTTATGAAATTTTTTATGTCTATTTGGTAGGAATGAGAATAGGTCGTAAAGTATATTTCATAACACTAGGTAATTAGGGTGTTCCTATCCACGTTCAACGTAAGCTGATGAGATCAAAGCTTGCTTGAAATCATCGCCAATATAGCGTAATGTTGAAAAAGTCCAGCTAAAAATAAACTTGCGCGTCCAAATGCTACAAGATCCATATGCTGACACATTCTTGGACCAATTGTTAGATATCGGTGATGGAGAAGTTGCTGCCTTTGAAAATACTGGAGGTATAATATTGCCCACTAATTTCTGCACTGTCGTTGATTCGCAAAATGCTTTCATTGACCGCATATTTCCCGATGTACGTACACAATACATAAATCATGCGTGGCTGGCAGAAAGAGACATTTTAGTTATTTTACTTCTGAATTTGAACCCACCACGGCTGCGCAATGGCACGCGATTGGTCATTAAAAAATTGATGAAAAACGTTATAGGAGCCACCATTTTGAATGGCAAATTCCGAGTCGAAGATGTTTTATTACCACGAATTCCAATGATTCTCAATGACGTGACAATTGAAATCAAACGTGTTCAATTTCCTATTAGATTGGCATTCCCAATGACAATCAATAAGTTGCAAGGCCAAACGATGTCTGTTGGCGGCTTCGATTTGGGCACACCATGTTTTTCACACGGATGCTCTCTCGTGGGCAAACCCATTGAGCTTATTTACGTTGGCTAAAGACGGACTGACAAAAAATATCGTACACTCTATTGCTCTTCGAAATAAATATTGATTTTCTTTATTTCATTTTTATACTTTAGGATAAAAAATATATTACTTTTTTCACTTTACATTTAACTTTTAAGAGATCAAACAGTGTACATGTTAGTTACGTTCATGAAATACATTGCATTGAAAAAAATGAATGGTTGCTGTTGTTGTTTTTTCATCGGCGATCATCGTCTACAGTGCTCCATTCCTCTTTCTGTCATAGATCTCATCTCCACACACTTACAATACATTTGTTATTTCTTAATAAACAACCAAAATATTCACTAGAAATAATTTATATGGCAGA
>JAPMOR010087037.1:99199-110617 GCA_026543865.1 Argiope aurantia
CAACGTTTTATATTAACAGATTACATCTCTGCTAATAACAAAGAAGAATAGGTGTGGGTATTCAGACTATAGGCCTAAAACTACCAATACTGGTACAACTTTACTTTGGAGGATTTGCACAAAATGGAACTATTTTTTTAACTTTTAGTGATAATTTTATTTAATTAAAATTAAACAATATTTTGTTTTTCTACAATAATTTCATAAAATATTATAGCATAAAAATTACTTGCATATATTTTTTTAAATGCAAAAATAAATAAATAAATAAAATAATCTCTTTATAGATATAAACTTACTTACTGATTAATTTTACTGGAAATTAGTAATTTTTATATCTGTTTATTGCTTATTTTAACAGTATATTTCATGCTTGCCATTGAATGCAAAACCCTTTCATCATTTCATCAAATATTAAATGGCATGAATTTTTCAATGATTAAAGTCAAAGGGCAAAATTTTATTTCATGAGTTATAAGAAATTGAATCGGCGATGTTAGAAGATATATTAAGTAGATATTTAAACTTTTAAAATTATTAAAAATCTAGGTTCAATCTATTCTCTTTACTCTGTCTCTAACTACACAGCAAATGGAACATGTGTAAGGCTATTAAAATAGCTCGGTTTTAATTTATATCACAACTATATTGTTGAGAGCAGAGTGAACCTCTAAACTAAACATGAGATATTAACCCTTAACTTTAGAGGTGAAAATTTATGACTTAACTGGAGAGGTGTGGTCTAAGAGACCGCATTTTCTTCACACTAAATTTAAATTTTTTAATAAAAGTATTAGTATGAAAATTTGTCAATATATTCTACAGATATTTTTCTTAATATATAAATATGTTTTAGAAATTTTTCAAAATACATCATCATTGAAAAAAGTAGTTGTGTTGGAACATACATTTTCTTCCCAAATTAAATGTTATAACAAATAATATTCTTGAAAAAACATATTACATATTATTTTTTAAATCATATTTATTTTTTCAGTATATAAATGTATATAGAAAATAATATAATGTAAAATTCAACAATTATATGAAAAATAAAAAAAATGGCAATGGGTAAAATTAGCCCTTTTTTTATCGGTATCATTGGGTTTCGAGTGCATTTTAAACATACAGGTTAAGTAGAAGTATAAAGAATTAGCATATGAAATTTGTAGATATTTCTCTTGTTATGTTAATATATTTTAGAAATTTTCGAAAATAGCACTAGAAAAAATAATTATATTTGAACATACACATCACAATCAGCAGAATGAGAACTTTCGCTGAAAAAATTGTTCTGTACAATTATCCTCATCACTAAAATCACTTGCTGTTTCATTTAAAATTCTCTAAAGTTTTGCTTTATAAAGAGGATCAGTAGATTGGAGAATGTTTCGAGCACCAAGTTTTAGAGTCATGTGCTAAACCTTGTTTAAAACCGGAACACCAAAAGGGAGGTGCGGTCTCACAGATGTCGCGCCAAGATATAGCCGAAATATTTTTTTAAATCATCCTCTGAAACTGTCTGAAAAAATGCAAGTGTAGTGAAGGTCACTAAACAGGAAGCTACAGGGTCAATCCACTCGATTGAGCTAAAAATAGAATAGGGGTGACTGAAAATCCATCGACCGCAGCTCACTAGTTAAGGGATAACCAATATTCCCGCCGAACCAGTTGGGTGTCAAAGATAGCTTGGGAGAAAAAATATCAAATGCTAGAGTTAAAGGTTAACAATAAAAATTACGATTAAACAATGTAATTAAGTAACTGTACAAATTGAGACATAGATTATTTTATATAATTTTAAGGCAAAAAATAATTATATTGACGAAGTAATTGATATTGTATTTGATTGCTCTGATAATACTTTCTGAAAATTTTCAAATTTATTAAAGTATCCTGATTTTAAAAAAAAAATCGATAAAATCATAAGTTTCACGCTTTTGTTCTGAGAATTAAAATATATAATGCATTATTTATATAATTATTATATACTACTATAATTTTAATAAATTCTTAATGTATAAATATAACTTCAATTTCAATCAAAGCATAGAATAAGAACAATTAATACGGCTCAAATGAATATTGCGAAGAAACTTTGACATCAAACATAATTAATAAATATAACCTAGCAGTTAATCCATATTACATTTGAATTGATATCTATGCAGATGAATTTCAGCAATTTCCCTCGAATCACTGAAGAGCGTCACGTCTTTACACTAATGTTTCAACTAGTATCATTCCAGCTTGTATTTAATATCACTCAGTGGTGTTCTATCACTATTGGGGGAACGGAATCTAACCAGAGAACATCGTAATTAATCAAGCAGCCGTCATAATCGAATAACCAGTGGTGCGGGCATAGATCCCATTTTATATCAAGGACACTTGGTTCCTCGAGTATATGCTGTCAGGAGGCGCCAGTTCCAGACAGTTTGGGTAGGATAATGATTGTAGAGGGGGATCAATGACTGTTTACAAGAGTGATGGACGTAAAATTCCTCAATTAAATGCCACATGCTACTGTTTATAAGCGTTACTTTTCTTTCATCTGTATTGTGGTGCCATTTATTATTTCACTCACATCCCCACAAAGGGGATTTTATTTATTATCTTTGCAAAAATGGTCTGAATAGGGAACAAAATAGGAGTTTTAAAGTATGTGAGTAGAATATATTATAAAATATATTGTTATGAATCCATGATATTGCTACTCTGTACAATTAGTATGAAGTTTAAAGACTAACCTTCTCTATGTCGGCCATTTGGCAACTTTGGTGATAAAAGTTTTTCTTGGGAAAATTAGGGTGAAATCTCTTTTGAGGGTCGAAATCCACAGGTCCTTCTAGAAGATATACTGTTGAAATACTATACAAGATGAAGAGGTCAAACAAGAAGTCTATTTTATTTTTGAATTTGTTGGTGATAGTAGTACGCCTTTTTGCTCTCTGAGTACTGTCGTGTTTTGCTTCCTTGCATGCTTGTTTATATTTACATTTTCTGTTCTTTGTGTATATCTCGAATGTGTTTACATGGTCTGCTTTTTGTGGGATAAGAAAAAACTTGTTCGCTGCCGCGCATATTGGATATTTTTTCACCGCACACTCTCTAAATGCATTTCTGTAAAAATATAATAATTTATTAAATATTTAATATATAAATTATATATGAAAGTCTAGATCTCAGGAATATTCTTTGAGAAATTAATAAGCGTTGAATATTTAATTTTTCAGGTTTGATAAATAAGAATTTCTAAAAGAACTCCTATATTTTTGAGAAAATTGACTTGCATTCTGGGACATATTGTCGAAAGACTTAAATATAAAATCAAACTACTTTTTTCTAATCTCCAGTTTTAAAAGATATACATTTGCGTCTTATTATTCCAACCGCTTTTCTTAAGCTCCTTTTCAAAACATGTCATACAGCCTAAAATTTACCTTATATTGTTTTCATAAAAAAAAACAAAAAAACCATAACTGAATATTTTCGCTTCATGGCTATTGTTGGAGGATGAGAAAGCAAATATTATTTTCTGTTTACTTTTTGTTTTCATATCATCTCAGTAGCTAACACATGCATTATATTTTCGATCGCAGAAAAGTCCATATTTCTACAGCTTGCTTCATTAACCTATACAATCCAAATATATTATAGGGCTGAATATGTTGAAAATGTTTTCGTCTTTCCGCTCAAATGGGTCATATAAATAACAGATATTCTGCAGTCTTAATCCGAAAAACGCTTTTGAAAAATTCCCTATGTCTTTACCCTATATCCCTATTCTTCAGGAAAAGTCCTGAATAGAAACAAGGAGATTTAAAAATTTGATCTCATTACTTTTCCTAAAATTATATCTATTAAGGAGAGTATATTTAAAACGCTAAATCTAGAAATAATTCTATCCTAAAATTACTGCTAATCCTTTTAATGTATGCTAAATAAGACTTTGCTTGATCATGAAAATAATCACGAAATGTATAAAATAATGTTATCTATGTTTCTCTGCTTTTTAATGTTATTTATTTCTATTATTTTAATGGTTATATCACCTTCTCTTTATGCTTTAATATGCTATATTTTTAATTTTTTATGATTATATTGCTTTCTTTTTATGTCTTAATATGATTTGATTTTATTACTTTTACTGATTATATTATTTCCCCTATGTGATTTAATGTAAGATATTCTGATTTTATTGATTACATAAATCTCTCTTTTTTGTTTTAATATGATTTATTCTTATGATTTGATTAAATTTATCTCTCTATATATTCTTTAAAGAATAATGTAAATGAAATCATTAGAAGATCTGGGCTCGAAATTTTAATGAATTATCATCTCTTTGTTAAATCTTAAAAAATAATGTTTGGAATTTGTTTTTCTTTCAACATGATGATACAAATATGCAATAGTTTAGATCAATAAAAATTGATGTGAAGCTTTTTCATCAAATTTGAAAATCTAACAGTTTATCAACAAAATCCATCCGTGGTAAGGCAGCCTGTCCTTTCTATTGCATTCATATATAATAACTTCTTAACCCAATTAATTAAAATGATGAAATCTGGATTGTTATTCCCTCACTAAAAGCAAATGTGAGAATTATAACATGATTTAACTTGAGCGAAATTTAGTATATAATACAAATATCTTTAATTGTATATCAGCATCAAATTCTGTGCCTAGTAAAGTCCAAGTAGCTCTTCATGCAAAAGTGATTATCTACGCTATAATGCAAACCTGAAGAGAAAACACTTTATATTCTATGCTCTAAGGAAGCAGAGAATACTTTCAACGGCTTTATATGGAAATAAAAGGCTCGCTTAGCTAAATGGTAGAAAGTTCAGAAAATTTACTAACTCAACCAATTTCTAAGAAGCAGTTACTATTTGAAATACTCAGAAGCTAATATTTTCGCTTTTAACTTTTCCTTTGCTTATTCATTTTTGAAAACCATATCTTAATCTTATCGTTATTTATCGTAGATTAAGCCATTAAGTTTTGATAAAACTAATGAACCATTTTTAAAGAAATATATTTTTTTCCTTGTCTATAAGCTGCCTTTTGTTTATATTGTTGGCAAATTGTTCGGCAAACAGTTAAGATGCTTGTTTAAATTAAGACCATACTGAAATATAATTTTTTAGTAACAGGAAAACTACTATATTTTTCTTCTTTTTTTAAATAAAATTTTACTAATTAGATGTAGCTATAAGTTTTGAGAAACTTCTTGTTGAGGATATCCACATACATTTCAATATTTTCTTGTGTTGTATGCCCTCTTTATATTTTCGCGCAGTAAAAAAAAAAATATAAATAAATAAATCTAATTTTAGAATAAAGCATAAAGTTGTAAAAGAAGTTTCAAATACAGTTTGGGTTTTTTCTATGCTACGAAGCAGCAATGAAATGAGCATTATGTTTTGGAATATTAACAGCTCTTAAAACGATCATAAGTTATTTCGAAAATAAGAGTATTTAACAACATTCTTATTCATAAATTACTTTATTGATTCTGTTTCAATTTATCATAGTTTTATCATTTCTTAAAACTTTAATGATTGAACTCATTTACGAAAATTTATTTTAGCAGAATTTCTTAATAGCGCGTTATACAGGGCTAATATGAAGAAAGTAAAATATCTTGGATGGTAAGAGTCAAGTACATTTAGCAAAGCACATCATTGTGGAAGGAATTTCCCATTTGAAACGATATATATTGAATAAGAGGATTTACAAAATGTTCATACATTTATTAAACTTTGTATGTGAAAATGTTTTTTTTTTCTTACTTCTTATCAGTTAAACAAATGAAAATGATTTTTCTTCAGAAAAAAGAAGCTGTCTCTTCCAATAAATATTCTTGCATAATTTATTTTAATTAGGTTCAGAAATCCTTTAGACGGATAAAAATTTTGATATATTCAAAGTTCAAAGCATCTAAGCATGCATAACCCCATGCATTAAATAATGTTTGGCAATAGTATTAATCAGGCTGGATTTTGCTTAATTTTTTAACTAATTATTAAATGTTACTATTTGGTAATTTCAATCATTAAATAATGAATAACATGGTATTATAAAATACATTTTTAGAAATTGCAACAATTCAAGATGAATATTTAGAGCTTTCTTTTAATTTTTAAATAAAGACATTAAGTTACAAATTGAAATATCATTTTCAAAGTGGCATAGTATAGGCTATAATATTATATATGAGTTGCTCTTTATCTACATAAATAACTGATTTTTTAAATAAAAATTTTAACTAAGATATTATTTTTTTTTATGTATTGAATAATATTTTTATTTAAAAATCTATCGGGTAATAATTAATTATATTGCCTAATATTCTATTTAAAATAGTAACTTAGAATTTGGATTGAGATATTGATTTATAATGATTTTAGCCCAAGAATCTGAATCAGAAATACAATTTTTTTTAGAAATAATATGATGGCAGGGCTTATTACGGTAAACTGAATATTCTACACCTGAAGAAACTATAACATGCATTTAGATTACGGCAATAATATGGTTGTAGAAGGAAATGTTTTGAAATGTGTGGCGATACTGTAAACCGGGGCTTCTAAGCCAGTCTTATTATGATGGGTCAAAAAAGACAGAAAGCTTTAAATGCTTATAAACACGAGAAAGACAATTGCGTTAAATGATATAAATTAATGGAAACCTGTTTTTACTTGTGGTAACATGGTATTTTTCGCTTATTCGGCTTGAAACGACATGATTCATTTATCTTAGAAATACAATATTTTGAATTATTTATTATAGATCAATTTTTAAGACGTATCAATAATTGATGCTGTTAAATAGAAATTCAAATTATTTTAATTCCTATCTGAAAATTTAATAAAAATAAATAAATGGCCATTGTTAAACTATAATTGAATATAACTTAACTGCCGAGTATATAATAAGACAAACATAACATCTTATTGCATCAATACGATTCAGACCATAAAACATTATTCACAAGAAAAAATAAAATATCAATATAAATGTATCAAAATATAATGAGTTTTATTTAAAAATTCTCATATCTGGTAGTAATGAAATTTTCTAAATAAATTCTATTAAGTTTAAAGATAAAATGTAGACATTGTGAAAAGCATCATACATAATTGAAATTGAATACCGTCTTAGACTTTTGATTTAATCAAAGAATATTAAGGATTATTAAGGAAATGTATTTCTTAAGGATTATACATACTGCGTTAATGCAGTATGAATAATCCTTAAGAAATACATATTCACTTATCATTTATAAAAAAAAATGTAAGAAGATTAACACTGATTATTAAAATTAATTCCCATTCATGGTTCATTCATAATTTTTATTTAGGACGGAAGATAATTGATGTTTTCTTATATATCATGATTGAATACACTAAAAAAGATTTAGATTAAGATTATTCGTTAAGTTTATGATCTTTATAGCTAAATTGTAAAATGAAGTAAAATATAATTAATTATGATCAAAAGAGTTATTCAGTAGAATAAATCGAGGCTATTGCAATGTCCTGTTCCAAATTATTTATGTTCGAATTTTATTAGTGTATGAAAAATCAAAAACATGACTAAAGATATAAAATTACTTTTGTCTTTGTTATGTATAAAGAAAGGAAAGAAAAAATTGTAAAAGAAATATAATTGATGAAAAAAATAACTATAATACTTCAATAAAGAATGAAAAAATTTAAAACTTTGTGAAAAGAATTGAAAAAGTCATTAAAATTAAATGGAAAAGTAAGATAAAACTTGTCATCTAAACCCTTGTTAACTCTCTTATAGAAAGATATACTATTACGACAAAAAGTAACAGGAATGATGAAATAAAATAAAAGAAATGGAATTGTTAATCAAAATGTGTTTTATCTCCTTCAAAGTATTTTCCTCCTATTAGAATGCACTCCAATCAATATTTCCTTTTTTTTTCTTTTTTTTCCAATCAGGAATTAGCTTAACCCTTTAGATGGCCATTTTTTTTTAATCATATTATGTTTAAATATTTTTAGGCTTGAAATTAGAATAAGAAAAGGGATTCATTTAGCTTATTAGATAAATTTAATTTGATTAATTAATTAATTTTGTTAATTAATAATTAAGTAACAAATCAAGACATATCATTTTGTGTAAGATAAAGAACTGAAGTATCTTTGTTTTTGTTTTACTAAAAAAATTGTCAGAACTTATGCCAAACTACATCATTTCATACAAAAATTGATAAATTTGGTGGGAAGCATACTTCCCACGGTCCTTGAAAGGGTTAAAGTGGTTTTTTGTGAAATTGTTTCAGAGTTCATAGTGCTTTTTTTTCATAGAATTAATGAATTTAAGAAAATAAAATAAAATCCCAAAGTACTATATTAGGTGAATACGGATCTTGTTGAGGTGTATCTGTTACATTTTGTCAGAATTTCACAAATAACAATGGGACTGTGACAAAACACATTGCCCTGCTCACCAGTAGTTTCTCCCCAGATTTTATTATTTTCGAAGTCTTTCGTTTAGAAATCTGCTCAATAATACTTTTAGTTGATAATAATGTGTGTAGATGATGACAAAGATCAAATTTTCTGATCTTGTCATCATGTTGATTGCAAGATCAGAACATGTTGAAGAATGATTATAGGATGTTGTTGTTAATATGTTGATGTTGTTAATTACAGGAAGTAAACTATCTTACAGAAGATAAGTAATCAATGATAAATTCTATTCTATTATGAAATATTGTTGTATTTAAAAATCATTTGTCTTTTAAAAAGTTTCACAATACTTCAAATATTTTTGTTGAAAGAATTTCTAAGCCTAAACAAATTTTATTGTTATGCCCTTTTCTCAATTACGTTCGCCATTTTAGAAATTAAATTCGACAAAGACAAATTTCGTATTTCAATAAAAACAAAATTATTCTAAGACAATGAAATGAAATAAATACTTGATTGTTCCCAGATGGTAATAAAAATGCTTGATAAAAGATTGCAGAGGAGATCTGTTGTAGATAAATTTTAAATGAAGCATCCAAGATACTTTTTGGTTTTAGCAGTGACTATGATGCAACATGAAATGAAATCGTTTTTTTTTCTAATGATGTATGAATTTATTTAAAAAAAGTAAAGAACACAGTAAAGTAAGCACTTGCAAACGAAAATTTGAATTTCGTAGAATATCGGATTTTCTTTAGTCAGTAAATCAGATAATCTGATATCATTTTTTTTCAAACTGACTTGCACGAATCTTTCACAAATCAAAAAGTAGGCAGAGCTTTTTAATAAAACTGATATGAAATATTATCGCATATAAGACATTTTTATTAACATTTAAAATTATCTACTTAAAAATACAAGAAAAAATAAAAATACAGTAATGAAAAAAGGTTTAATTCCTTAGCCAACAAATATTGCTTTTCTAGAAATCATTTGAGCTACATGACTTGTATTGCTTAGTCCTAATTTAAATATGCCTGTAAAGATTGCAGACTCTTTCAAAATAATAATCCTAATAGTTAAGCTTTAAAATCAAATGAAACGAAATTATTTATTATCAATAAAGGCATTCAGTCAAATAAATTGCTATTGTTGTATTGATGTATTGTAAATTATTAATGTCCATATTTACATAAAAGATGAAGTTTAATTTTTCCTCTGATTCTTAAAAATTGAGCAGTAGATTCTTATATATGAAGGCAAAAATTACTATTGCATAAGAATTTTCAAAAGATGAGATGAATAATAATTATTCAACCGTTTAAAAAAAAATTGCCGAATTTTTAGACTAGGGATAGAGACTCCAAAAACTGCTGTCTGAAAAAAACATTATATTTTGGTATAGAAAATGAGCAAAATAATTCATTAAGCATAGAATGAATTTCTCAAGAATATTCATCTGCATATTGTATTGATATGAAGAGACATGTTACTCATTTTTCTTGTCTCAGAAGCCAATTTTTTGTGTAGAATATATTTGTTGACGTAGCAAGAGAATCTTGAAAGGAGTCTTACAATACAATGGGACGTTCTTGCTTCAATTCAGTTATTTATTCTGTGATGAATTATTTTTAAAGAATCTTGCCTTATATTTTCAGTCTTGATTTTATTCTTAATATATCAATTTTCTTCTGAAAAAAAAACCATGAATTTAAATGACGTAATTCAGAGGATTTCATTATGCATAAATTTTAACTATTTTACTATTAAATTGTTAAAATATTAACTATTTTAACTATTATTTTAAAAATTTTCTTTTTTCTATGGAAAAGGGATAGCAAATCTAAAAATTCATATTCGGGAAAGGAAGAAGTGAATCTAAAGAAAGACATAACCATAATCAAGGAATGTGATTCCTTGACTTTTTGACTTGGAAAACTTATATATAACTAGTAATATATAACTAGTAAAATAACAAACTTCTGCACACACACACACACACACACTATAAACTATATTTTTTGTAAAACTATATTTTTGGTTTCATTGCAGGGAAATTATAGAATTATATTTTTATAATATTTTTGATTAAAATTCCGAATTACAAATCAGATCTCACCACCAATGTAAATAATTGAAGAGTATATATGCTTTCTTTATAAGTGAGCACTAACTGTGATAAGCAAAACTTAGTAAGTAAAATTTTGTTATGTCTGTAATGTTATTTTTATACACTAATTTTCTCTGTGATGGGATAAAATCTACTCTCCATCTCAAAAAATTGAAAGAAAGGCTCGCATGCACAATTTGTACTTATGTGCAAGTACGCACATTGATAATGAAAGCTAAAAAAACAATAATCTGAAGCACTATGGAATATTATAAGTAGGTAATACAACTGTACTCCTCGGACATTCAGAACATCAAAATGCTTTAAAATGCTTTCCATACTAGAGGTATTGGAATCGGACGACGAACAATGGAAAAGAGCAGAGATTCCATCATTCGTTGGTTACCCTCCGGTCGGTGCGCAGATATTGAGTCTTTTAATGGTTACTCATTAGAGTGAATAGTTTTCGGAGACTATGGTATACCCTTTAGGGTATTATTCAATATTCAGGTTTATTCTAAAGACGAGGAATTCAAATCTCAACATGAAATTAGTTTCTACTTTCTGATGGTTAATTCGGTACACCCTATACGGGGATAACTAAATGGCTTCTGCTGTGGTGGAGTTACGAACAAGACACATTTTCAGAGTGAAGAAGTGAAAATGTAATTCTTAATTTTGGTAAAGGTATCATAATATTTGAGGCAGAAAATCATTAGTTTCTCTTAAGTGATGCTTATTTAAAAAGTTAATAATTTTAATAATTTTCGATCAACACTTGCGGAAGCGTGCTTATATATATACCTCATATAATATTTTTTTTCAATACCTTTACCTTTTGGTAATATAAATCCA
>JAPMOR010087037.1:111017-121986 GCA_026543865.1 Argiope aurantia
CACACACACACACACATTGAGCTTTATTATAAGTATAGATATAGATAGATATAGATAGATATGAATGCGATTTATGTGTTATGGTGAGGTGATTTATGAGTGAGGTTAACTGCCAACAAAACTTTCTTTCTTTCAAAAAGACAGTTATATTTTTAGAATGCAAAATATGCCCAAGCGATTGAAGAGTTAGCTTTTCAAAAACTATAAAAACTTGTAAGTATATAAATTTACCAATGAAATATGAACATTAAAAATAAAATAGAAAGGAAAACACTTGGCAAATTATTAAAACGCTCTGCGTGTGGAAATATAAAGAGCAAATAGAGACAATTATATGAAGAGATTTTCATAAAATTTTTAGTTTTGGAATAATTATTAATATTTATAAAAAAAATACTTGAAAAGTTCGTTTTTATTAAAAAAATTATAAAATTTCTGTATTATTTGCATTAAAAATTATTTCGTAAATAAAGAACTGTTTTTAATATGCGATCGTGCATCGTAGCAGAAATTTTAATCGAATAAAAAAGTACACAATGAAATAGTTTATAATGTGTTAAATGTATCAAATTAACCATAAGCATTTTCTTATGGACGAAATGAACAATGATTTCTTCTTATTTCGTACTATACGCAGTGCCTATCAGATAAAAAAAACGCCTTGCTCAAATAAAAACAAAGGTATCTGATGTAATTTATCTAAACACAAATGTAGATTAAGAGAAAACTTTTCAAACACCTTTTTGAATAGTTCTATAAGAGTATCATGCTATTATTTTAAGAAGAGAAAATTTCTTACGATCGTATTTAAATTCTTTTATTGCAAACACGTAAATTATTATCAATTTTTTTTTAAATTTTTAATTTTTTTTACAATTTTTCGAACACAATGTTTCACATATTTAATTCAAATTCCAGTTCTTTTAAATAAGATTTGAAAATTCACTTCAATATCACTCTCTCCATATATATATATATATATATATATATATCTAAAATATGTATGTATGTACAGAGATTGAAAGAGAGAGATAAGCAATGTATGAAATATACCGGCAAAATATGAAATAAAGAGCGATGCAAGAAACAAGTGCCTTTTCAAAATCAACGGATGAGATAATATGCGATGATGGATTCAACTTACAAAATGGTGAAATGTTTACCATAGACATTTCCATATCTGCTAGCATGAACGAGGTGTTTAAAGGAAGCGAATAATGAATATGCATACACAAAACGTTATTAAAACATCGTACCGTCTGTTAATAATGCTAGTAAAGATGAAGAAAATGATATTTTTTCCACTCTTTATTTAAAAAATAATGAACTACTTGAATAATAGAACTACCATGCCCCTTTCTTTCGTGTTTCGCCTAAACACGACCAGGTTTCTGTAAAATGTCTAGATACTCCGAGAAATGCTGGATTTTCATACGATTGCCAGCAATTTATGTACATCAGATAAGCAAAATATCATGAAACGAAAGATTGACATATTTTTTTAATGGATAATAACTTGACCAATCAAAATTCCATTCAAAGTGATACTAAAGTGACTTGGAACAGTAAAATAATTTTAATCATGTACAACATAACAGCATAAGATATTCGGCATAATATATACATGGCAATTATATAATAGCTAATATCGATGTTGTTAGGACATCCTTCTACTTTGGAATTTGAGTTAACTAATGGAGGTTTAGAATCATAGCATGCTATTTGGTACCCATTACCAAACCCAAATAACATTTATATGTTATTTAACTAAACCGATTCAATGGTGAAAAGCCATACATAGGCCGTTGCGGAAATCTAATGACTGGATAATTCATTACACCAATAAAAATTGTACTGCGAAATTGTCTTGGTCTAATATACTCTGAAATGTGTTAGAATATATTATCAAAATGGCATTAGAGTTAAATTAAACACAATTACTACAACTAACACATGCTACAAGTCTGGCAATCTACTAATTAAACTCAAATACTTACTAGTTTGCAAACATCTAAAGTATTAGGACAGGTAGAAATCGAAATAAAAGAAGAAGAAAAGAGAAACGGGGCAGAATTGTATAAGAATTGTTTGTCAATAAGACCAGCGGGATAAGGTAGAGGATATATGATACTATATTATTTAATCAATAATGGGGGAAAATTCTTTATTTGTGATACTTTGTTAAGTGGTTACGGTATTGTTGTATCGTAAGTAAATGTTCAAATACTATGCAAACGATCAAGGATCATACTTTTCAAAATTATGTGCATTTTATAATAACAGTGCATACTATCGACTAAACTCTCCCAAAATGTCTAACAGCTTTCAGGTACTTTCTAAAGAAGACGGAATTTGGAAAAATGTGTTTTTTAGGAGATTTTATCGTTATACGAGTTATATGTTTTTGTGTTCTTGCTCCTTAAATTAAAAAAAAAAAACAACCGACAAACACTTCTGAGAAAATTCAGAGACTTTCTTAGACATTGGAGATTCTTTTACGATATTGCATGCCACCAACTTAACTTTCTAACAAATTATCTATTTTTATATTTTGGTCTTTATTCTGAAAAAGAACGCTGGAAACCTAGCAATAACAATAACAAATTTTAACACAACGAATTGCTATTTCCAGCCAGAATTTTCTATGTGATTTTCATTTTTATCATTGCTTCTGGTCTTGGTGTTCTCCACGACGACCCACCTATCCGAAGTGGTGTAATGCCTTGAAGTTCGCCGGGAGAATATCATTGTATCTTATTGCCTTAAAATATTGTGTAAAGTTTTCAATAAATCTCTTTGTTGTTCATAAATTAAATGTTTAAAGACAGGTAATTTGATGCGAGATCAATTATATACCCCATTTCTTATATTTGCAATAGGTGTTGAAAGAGATCAATACATGGAAATATTTAATAATTATTGGAATCTTACAGATTTCGGAAGCTATAAGATATATTATTAAATATGCTGAATAAGGATAATGCTCTAATAAATATTTCCAAATAATAATTTATCTTTTAAAGAAATGATTGAAAACACTTTAAAAAGTCGTTAGAGCTGCGTTATGTTAAATTAAATATAATTAGTAAATGTATTTACTTAATAAAAGTGCATATGCATAGTTTAAAGACAATAACAAGTAATTCAAACTAAGTAAAATCAAATATTTGCTAGCATTTGCACTGAAGCTTTTACTGAACATTCAGTCAACTGTTTACATTGAATATATAATAAATAATCTTTTAAAATAAGTAGATACCTTATTATTGCCAAAACGCCATCGAAATTTTAAGAGTCGCTTTGCAAATAGGTGTCTATTTAAAATTCGAGATAATTAATGATAGTAAAATGACACTACAATGATTATTATATACTAGAACAAATATACAATTTAATATTCAACATCCTATAGATGTTTCAATTTTACGGTTTGTGTACATAGCGAAATTATTGAATGTATTCAAATATCGATTGATAATTATAGAAATGTTCGACTAAATGAATAATTTCATCTGAAAGGAAATATAATTACATTGAAATAAAATGTAACAGTCTCAAATTTTTAAGTATGGAAAAACTTTTGATTAATTCATTTCCTGAATATTAAAAAGATGTTTTATTGTGTAACATAGTTTACAATAAAATTAATAGAATTATTAACTTTTTGGAAGTATGTAACTTCTCATGAAGTCTTCTCATGACATTTTTGGATAAAAATTACTTTGATTATTTAAAAAAAAATCAAATGTCTCGTTTGACAGTTAACTGCTCACTTTTAATGAAACTAATTTTGGTCCCTACTTCAAGCAGACATTGCCTTCGTACGAAATGCGTTTAAATCAAAACAAAAAAACGTAATATGCTGTTTTAAAAAAATATCTCAGTAGCATACTTTTAAAGTCAATATTTGTTTTTTCCCCTTAAAAAACATCTGTTTCTCATAAAGAAATCCATTTTCTATTATGAATAATTCCTAAAACGCACAAAACTCTACTTAATGATGTTAAAACTTTCATCCGAAACTACAAAAAAAATTTTGGGGGCATTTATATTTTGAATTGCGATCAGAAAAAAAATCATTGTTGAGTCATCTACAGTCCATGGCGAGGAACTTCAGAGAGGAGTACAGATGATCTGTGTCATTTGGTTAAGTTTTAAAATTTTGAATCCCAAATAGCCTACTTATTGTTTGAAAGTAGTTAAAACTAATTCATTTATTTATTTCGATTCCTATTCCATAGCTAGATCTCATATCATTGGCACCATGTTCAGCTACGGGAATTCAAACTCATCGCTTCTTAAAAAAAAATTATATATATATTTTTGTTTATTTTCTCAATGGGCACGACTGATCTAACTTTCATTATTTACTTTTATAAATTATTATGATTTTCTTTTTATTTTCCGTATGACATAAATTATTCTTCATCTTTTAAAATAGGAATAGAAACAGAATTTCAGGCAGATGGAATTTATAGCTCTCTTTATAACTCATTATAGTTTTTTTCTTAATGCAATTCAAAAATAAAAATAAATATCGACAGTTATGAATATTTAATCATTGCTTTGTTTTCTAGTATTTATTATATTTTTGGCTATTCTTTTATAAATGATTTATTCCGAAGACAATCATAATATTATGACAAAATTCAGAAACAAAAAAAAATTGAAATCATGAAAATTGAAAGAAGTGTGGATTTAGAAAAAAAAATCAATGTACTATTTTATAAGTTGGAATTTGTTTATTTGATTTATTTTTTACCATCTGAATTAAATTCTTGAAATTCTCATTTCTTGTCTGAATTTGCTTATTTTGCTTGTTTTTCTATTTTTAAAACATAAATATGAGTACAGTTTAAGTTTTTCAAATTTAACCTCGTTTACAAATTGCATTTTGATATGTTTGTGAATTTTTCAAAAAGAATATTCAACGCTCAATTGAATTCCACAGATAAAACTTATATTCTCCTTAATTAACTAGCATGCATGAACTTTAACACCGTGTTATGTTTTCTTAATATTTTTTATCCTTTTATATTATGTTGTTCTTTAATAAATTAATGTTACTAATTCGCTTATTTTAGGCTTTTATTTGATAGAATTTGAACTCAAAATTATTCTCCGAAATTAATAAAATATATTTCATTCATTCTTTTTATTTATTTAAAAAAACAAAATAAAGCGAGTTTTGCTACTTTTATTTATACGAGCTTACTTATATGGTGATACGTTTCTCCATCATGCGATGCTTTTTTAAAATCTTAGATTGAATTTATTCACTGCTGCTTGCAAGTGAGACATAAAAATAGAATTTAAAATATATCCTAATAGAATGAAGAGATAAGAAGCAATGTTAGAGATATGACCAAAGAGTGAATATGCTTTAGTTGCTACGAATATGTTTCACAATGTCCGGCGTGAAGAAATATATCACATAACTACTATCTAGTTGACCAAGAGACCATTTAAACATTTATTAAGTACTTGTGATCATCTCAAAACTGTCTCATCTATTCTATTTTTATTTTTGATTTTAACAAAGTTATAAGCATTTGGAAAAATATTTTTTTTAATAAAATTATTCTTTATAATCATCATTTATAATCATTCGAATTAATATGTTTTTAATCTAATGCAAATTCTCTCAAAAAATTTATATTCAATATTAATACAGCATTAGCAGAATTATCAGATAGTTCGACATTATATGAAACTGGTCTTCATTTTTTATTTATTAATCATCTCTTATATTTATTTAATTATTACAACGAATGTTATGTAATAGTGAAAAAAATATTTTAGTATACACAATAAACCAGGAATACTTGGACATTGTTTCTTTACATTACGGATGTATTTCTTTTATCAAAATTATTATAAAAACATGCTGTTCCTAATTTTAAACATTTTTCTTAATCTACAACAGATGCATTTTAATTTATGACAACTATTACAATATTTCTGCATTTAATATTAAACAAAAAATAACGACTAGATTCAAGTGAGCTTTAGTTCTGGTTACTTGAATCTATATTTTCCTTAAAATAAAGTGATATTCAAGATATTTTATAAAATATTTTTTCCGAATTTTCTTTCGAAAACAATGAGTATATATGCAATGAAAAGTTTACAGAATTTATATTGTCTTTAAAAACTGATTTGACAAACTACTAACTGCGTCCACGAATTAGTTTCAGGAGCGATTTAAATCATTTTATCACTTTGGACTCGAATAACACCTTAGAGTCCAATTATGTTGGTAACGGTAACGGGATACACTGTTAATGTAATACAAATATAACTTATGATTAATAAATAACAACGTAAGATATCTTTGTAAAATATTGCGTTTAATTCTGAGAAGTTGCACTCAATAAAGGCATCTTATTACAATTTTACATTCATTATAAGTAAAGACGTTATGATTTTTTCTTTTCTGTTGATCTTTTTTTAAATTGTTTATGTTTATTCTTTTTGGGGGGAAGGGCGTCACATAACTTATTACGCCAGATCAGAAATTAATAATTTTCCCCCTTTTATTCAGATCTAAGCATCAAATCCGGATATTCTTCATCTATTTGAATGCTTTGAGTATAAATATATAATTGAAAAATGTATACACAAACACTCATGCATAACACTTTTGAACACTCTTTTTTTCCATAATCATTTAATCTTATCACAACAAAAAGCATTTAATTATCACAGTCTGGAGGGACCCAAAAGATCTATTAAAAGGGGAAAAAGGTACAACTCGGTGCTTCAGATTACATGCGGACAAAGAAAATACCAACGGCTAAATAAAAACCTAAAGGACATATTAAGAAGACTCTTGAAAACTATTTTCGCTAATGAGTACCCAATAAGAGACTCAAAGTGGGCATTGGAAGTGTGCTGGCCGAATAATAACGACCAAATGGCGGAATCTCTGCCTATTCTAGTCAAGTCTTGGCATTATAAGGTGTATAATCTGTAGGGAGAGTGTAGATTTCTTATTATGCTTAACAATGTTTCAAGATCCTTAGAAAACTGTTTAAATATAACGCATCCTTTTTACGTATCATTTGTTTACATAATATTCTTAACAAAATACATTTCTGCTTTCATCTGAAGCAGAAATGTATGTAGCTCTAGAATAGGCTTAACTTTAGCCGTATTCTATAATTTAGCTATGGAAACTAATCTTCATATCTTCCAAAACTCTTATCTTTCAAAAATTTTACTTTGCACTGTCTTAAAATTTAAAAAAAATGGTAGTACAGGAGAAGTAGTACTTGATATATGAGGATAAATGGACGACATTTTTTAAGATTTGACGATAATTTTTTAAGACGACAAGCCTCCAAATATGCTTTTTTTTATGATATTCTTTTTCTTGACTGTTGGTAGGTTTGGCTAGAATTTTGACACCAATTTGCCAAGAACCTGATTTTCCCAATTTCTACCAAAATTTCCTTTTTAAATATATTAATTCATTCCATTACATTTTTTTTATTATTTAAAAATTACTTTGGATTCAATATGAAACAATGTTATGATGAAATCCAAACCCATCTATTAAAACAATCTTTCATTTTATTCTTCTAGAATTGAATTTAAGATTAAAAATTTCCACCTTTGGATATTACCTTAGAAGTAGGGTTTCCATGTTCGCTTTTAATTCGTAGCATGCGCATTTTTAATTTCCACTTCAGTAATTTATAGTAAACTAATTTAAACAAATGCATGTCTTGGAGTCGTATCAAATAACACAATGATTTTTTTAAAGAAAATTAATCTCTGTTAATGTTTCCACTATGACAATTAAATAATTTGTGCTAACAAGATGGTCGTAAAAGGATATAAAATTACTTTTGCAAATTTTTATGATAATGTATGATATTATGAGCTACTTGCATGAGGAAGGCATTTAAAAATCAAAATTGTTTAGAATTATTATTTCTAAAATTCTAACAATAGACTTATAAACTAGAAATTCGAAACAATTCTGACTGTGAACTTTTCTCAAATATTGTGAATGAAAGTTGGAACAAATTTCTATTCATTTAACTATAAATTTTATTTTTTCATTATTACAGTCATATGTATCATAATTAATATATGTGTGCCCTATTTTTTCCAGAACACGTGCTTATTAAATCAATCTCACCAAAAAGTTTTTTTAAGTATAAATCCATCCTTATTATTTAGTAGAATCCTTCTTCGTAGAATCAAAATTCTTTTCTATAAAAAGCATATTTTACTGAAGTGTATTGTTATAATATTAGTAGCTACAAAATGAATTGGGAAATTTCTATAGCTTTAAATATTATGCTATGTTGTTAATATAAATTTTGAATTAAATATGTGTGGTCACATTCAAATATCTTCTTCCATTCATTCCCCTTATTCATAAACATTAATATTAAATAAAATATTATAATTTCTGCAACCATCATCGCTAATTAATTACGAATTTAATCATTCTAAAATGACCTTTATTTTAGTAAATACAATACACTACGAATGAACTCTAACTTTTATCAGCATTCCTCTATTGTACTTTACAATATTCGCTTTTCTTGAAAATGTTTCTCATTGGAGATCCTGCCTCAGAAAGCCGTTTTGCAATCCCAATTTGGAGAGAACAGGATAAACCATTTAGAATGGCAGAAACCAATTCGACACGGGGCGTCAGATTTCTCGCGAACAGTATAATCCTGATGACTAAATAACACCCCAAAGGAGATACTAGACACTCCCTGAAAACCATTCTCCCTAATGAGCAGCCATCAGGTGATTCGGGGTAGGTACCGGCCGGAAAATAACAGCCGAGTGATAGAATCTTTCTTCATTTCAGCCAAGTCTCACGTCGCCTGACGCCAATACTTTTAGTATAAGAGTTCTTTGGAGTATTTTAATGGGCGTCTTGTCCAAAGAGTATATTATTTATTTGGATAGTTTAGCAATAATTTCCGCTTGTCGGCTTTCATTAGATATACGTATCCTTTACGATTCGTTTTCTTGATGCTATGAAGATAAACAAGTGGTTTTGATAAGGTATCATATAAGGATAATGGTAGATTAAAGCTGTATTTGATTAGTAAGAAATAGAATGTTTTGAGATTTATTGAAGAGTTGCGAGAATAGATTTTAATTTATAAAAAAGGGAGAATTAACATGAGATTTTGTAGCTCAATGTAGTGAACGTAGATCATATTTGAAATTATAAAATTCGGCGTTTCTTATCTTTATTCAATTTCTGTGTTCTCCTTTATCAAGTGAGCCTGCCTTTGTTGCGCTAAGAATGATGTAATTAAAATATTAAGTAATTAGAGAATCATGTTTTCTTTAAGTAATTAAACATAATGAATATGCATTTGTGTCTGATCTCCTAAAGCATATAATCTCAAAGTATGACAGAAATTCTATAAATACACTAAGAAGTATTTATGACGTCAGTTTAGCAAAAATGTGCAGGAAATATACAGAAAATCACTTCTGATGACAGTTTTCTAAATTTCATAGATATCTTCATATAAATATAATGTTTTTCATTTTTTATTATAAATTTTATTCAATTAGTGAATATGTATTTATTTCTCATTATTTTCTTAGAAACTGGACATTTAAAAAATAATAAATATTTTAAATTTTCACATAATATGAGACATTTTAAGCGATTTATTTTTCTGAAAATAATATTACCTTTCATTTTCGAAAATCAGTCATAAATTTCGACGAGTTAAGAATTCATACCTCGTTTTAAATCTATTGAAATTATCGGTATGATCTATTACTTTTAGCTTTGAATTTTTTGAAAAATTGAAATGTGAAAATATTTAGTTTATGTTACTAAATAATTTTTAAAGAAATTTAGTTCTTCCAAAGAAAATGAACAATCATTTCTACAAGATAGCCCGTTTTTACATTCCGTATAAATTTTCTGAAAAGTAAAAGTTATATCGATACTGAAATTTATGTGATAACTTTCATATACTTAGATGACCTTAACCAATTTCCCACACATCATTGTAATTTTTTTTCTTAAAAAATTATGCCTATATATCAATTTTTTTTGACAGCCCTCCAACAATTCTTAATTCTTCTGAAGATTTCTTCTATGATATTTTCTGCTAAATTAAAAATTCATTCATGATACATTTGAAGAAAAGTATGTTTTTAAATTTTGTACTCCGTTACATAATTTTGTAAAATTTCTATATGATTTTCGATATTTAAATTCATTAGCTTAAGAAGCCAATTTGGCATGCGAAAAATAGTAACTGTGTTTTCTGTTTGCTGAAATTTAAGATAAATTTGGAAATCTAACTTATTTCTGAGTACTGAATAAAAATGTTCTACATTAAATAACTGCTAATTGTATATTGCATACAGCTTGAAAAAACGTTCAAATCACTTAACTGCGATACATTTTAAGTAGGTTTTAGATTGCAGAGAATATTTAAAAAAAAAACTATTATTTATAAAATTATATTATCTACATAATCTACTTTGTTCCTTCTATTTAAAATATCATCTATTTTGATTTGTAATATGTTTACGATATAAAAGTATATTTTAAAAGCCGGTGTAATAAAGCTAATATTCTGCTGTTAAATATTGATTTTTTTATCAATTGATTTGTATCAAAATATTTTAGGAATATAAGACATCATTTTAATTTTGATAGTTAAAACAAGTTTCAATGTCTTACTCCATAGCTGAACCTAAGATTAAAAAATAAACTGATGAAGTTGAGAGATAATCAAATTTAAAAAAAATTGTAATTATTTATTTGGAAGTTATTCTTCTTTATATTGCATTACTTATACATCGCTATTTATTTGACCTTAGTCATTATTTCTACATAAATTGGAAGGAAATTATTCCTCACTCTTCTTAAAATCTTCTCATGTACAAATTTAATGATAACAGAGAAACGGGAAGAAATAATCCTATAATTACTGATAAATACTAGATACTAGAG
>JAPMOR010087037.1:126986-148439 GCA_026543865.1 Argiope aurantia
TAAGCTATCGATTGTGATTCCCGCTTATTATAAACACAAAGCTAACGTTGGAATTAAGCTGCAGGTGCGCTTTTCCACGAACTGCAAATTTTAAAATGTTTTTTAAGGGTTTTACAAAAGGTTTTTTAATATATTGCCTAAAAAAAAATTAAAAATTTAAGAATTTTTAGATTATTTTCCTGCGTTAGCTTTGTGTTTTTAATAAGCGGGAATCACAAACGATAGTTTAAACTTTCCTTGACTGTTGATGGTATTGTCTTGCCTTTACGTTTTTTCTTTAGTGTTGTTTTCTTTAGAGTTATTTTATGGTATTTTGGTTTTTATTGTATTTTTGTTATTGTATTTTTACTTATTAGTGGTTTTTCTTCTAATTTGTCGTTTTGTGTTTTCCTTTCTGTTAAAATGGTATGTCTCTTGGGCCTAATTTCAGGGGATTTTCGGGTCACGAATTAATCATTATTAGACTTAATTGTCTGAATTTCCTTAACAGAAAAAATCCCTTTTTTTTAATCCCTGCCTGAGGGTGACCCTTGAAAAAGTCTTCAGGCCGGATTCTTTTTTATATTTTTTTATTTGGTTTATTTGTTTTTCCTATTAACTTGATTTTTATACTTTTGTATCAGTTCATCTGTGTTTTAGAAGTAGCTGCATTTGTGCTCTCTAAATACTATGAAGTTTTTACCAAAATGATTTCGAAACTGTTTTATTTTCGTTTTCAAACTTTTTCTTACTTTAGATTGGTTACTTATATATATATATATCTTGTTCAAATATTCCATCGTTTATAAAATACTTTTTATTCATCCACTTAAGTCCAAATACATTTTTTAAACTTGTAGTGGATGACACTTGATGTTAATACAGTTTTTCTTTCAAATATTAATTTATTAATTAAATCTGTCCAGTCATTTCTCTTTGGTCTCCGTCAAGTTTGTCGCCAAGGTCTGAGATTGCAAGGAAATTCGCTTTTTATTTTGCCACTTAATATTGTAATTCTGTCATATGTATATACATATTTATATTAATTGTAATTATTTAATAAAAAGTAACTAAAATATAAAAAAATGTTGACCTATGTAGGAATTGACTTAATTTTTTTCATATATATTAATTTTTTTTAATCAAAACAACTTTTGAAACGTCTGTGGCAATATATTAGACATTCATCTGTGTCTCCTAATGTAGCTGCTCCAATGGGACAATTTTTTTGAGTTACAATCATTCGTAAACCTGTCTTGGGAATTACGAGTGACTCCGAAATTCCAAATGCGTGCAAGAATCTGCTTTCTATGGACAAAAATGTGTAACTCTAACAAAACTCATCAGTAGTTGCCAGAAGTTTATGTGAAAATATAGTCTCATCAAATTATCGGTGAGTAGTGTTGCCTATTAAAAATGGGCATCAGATATTGATGATGCTAAGTGGAAGCCCATCAACTGCGAAAGTGTCTCTGATCTCTGCTGGTGTGAGTGATGCTGGACGGCATTGAAAAGTGTGTGCCATGCTTCTACAAATTATTAAAAGTCTTGAATAATAATATCGGAAAGTAGATTTAATATGGAACTTTAAGATACAAATAAAGATTATTGTGAAACTTCGACCCTCTTTTGTTTATTTAAGAAAATGCATCCAACGATTTTAGCTGACTTTTGCACGTCAATCTTTACAGTGTCTAATCAAGAAAATTCTCCTGGAGTTACTTTTAAAACGCAATGAATTTCTTACCGAAAATATTTCATAAATGTACAATTTTACTAAAAAATTGTCATTTCCATGAAAGATGTTTTTCCTAATTCTAGCCCTTAGATTTATGTAAACATATATTATTTATGTCTATTTATCGCTCAAAAAAGGGATTTGATAGTATAAGATTTTGTTCTGATGAGAAGGATATCTTGTTTGAAACTGTAATGGGAGAAGATATTCATTAGCCATTTCTATCTCTGAAAGTTTAACATAATATTGCACATCGTGTTATGTAGAAATATAGCCTTTTTACATGTGGTGATACATTGGGATGGAGAGAAGAAACTGTCTTCTCTGTATGAGATCTTAATATTAAGATATTTATATTTTATCATACACAAAGAAATACAAATACATTTGACCCTTGCTTTAGAAACCTTCCGCACATTTTCCTTCCATATATAAATTTACAATATATGGAACAATGAATAATAAAAACATAGAGAACGTCAGTTCATTTTCTGATACCCCCTTAAAGAAATATGAAGAGTCCAAGCTGATTGCAAGGTAACTAGCTATAGCATACTCCGAACGAAGTCTATTATGCTGATGTCTTACAGGAACATAATTAAATGCAATGGTTTTTATAACACGATTTCTTGAAAACTTCTATATGCCTTAAACGATCGTATTTTCTAAGATCCCAAACTGATTTTCATCCATAAGTTATTATCATACATATTTACATAACGCTTTGATTTTGTTAACTTGTGAATATAACGCAAGTATTGACACTTTAATTAAACTCCATGGAATGTTTTGTAGAGAGGAAGAAAATCTCAGTGGGCCAACAGCTCATTCAGATAAGTGTGAAAATGGAAAGGATGTTGTAATATTTTATTTTTCGAAAAGTCGAAAAGGTCTAAAACCCTTATGAAAATAAGAAGTATATGATCCCAAAGCCATCTTCATAAACAATTTATATATATATATATATATGTATGTATGTATGTATGTATATAGAAGAGCTGCAAGGGAAGTGTATTGTGGGGAGATAAAAATTCTCGTAAGATAATATAGCCACTGCATCTATCGTAAATAGCCATCAAAGTGATTAAGATGCGATAATGATAAAGGTTCGAATTTTTATTTCTAAATTACCCATTAAAGATCAAACAAGTTAGGCGAGTTAATGCCTCATAATATAGAAATAGACCGTTGATTTTACATTTCTTCGATATCTGTAATAGTTCGAAAGTTAAAGTCTCAAACAGAATTTTAAACCTCTTTCGAATGTGTTTTAAAATAACATCATCTGGAAATTCTCATGAATTTGTTCTATTATTTTCTTTCTTCTTCTTTATAATCTTTATGTATGGGATAAGATCATTAAATGGTTCAACCTATAGTTACATTTTAGTAGAAACAAAATCTATATACGGCTTAAGATTTTCAACAGGAATGTCTTGCTGATGATATAGCTACCATATGTTGTTATATCATGCATGACTTCATAATCTTTGTCAATTTATCCTTTTCCCCTAAAAGGATAAAATAACAAATAACGAATTAGATGTATTCTATATTTTAATTCAATAATTTAAAATCAGCTGTTCTTTGACTAAATTAAATGTTTTACTTTCTAAAAATAGTCATTAATTTAAATTATTCTGATTCATAACAGGCTAAGACTTTGTAGTTTTCAGCTTTGTATTTTACTTAAATTTACAGTTTACTCTTTCGTCACTTCTAAAAAAATCTATAATTATATTAAGCAATTTCGGATTCTTTTCTAAGATTTAAGCAGAAGATGTTTGCATTAAAAATGTATGTATTTAAACAATTAATAGACTTAAATTTATTTCTCAGGACATTTGCAAATACGAATTCCTAGAATGACAGTTCATGAACAGTTGAATAGTGATAGTAAGCTAAATTTTATGTAGTTAACACATTTTATAAATTACTTCAAATAATTTAAGTCAATACTCTAAATTAACAGATTATATTTCTACTACTAATAAAGAAGAATGTGTGTTGGTATTCGGATCATTGGTCAAGTGTTATCAAAATTGGTACAAATATACTTTTCCGGAGAAAAATGCAAATACTGCAGCTGATTTTTAAAATTTTATTAATCATTTTATTTTATTAAAAAATAAGATAGATTTCACAATTTTCCTGAAATAATTATTATCTCCTGAAATAAATATTATTACACCTCAGGTTTTCCACCTTTTTTAAATGTGTAAAATTATTTTTAACAATAAAATGTGTAAATTTTCTGATATTCAGTAATTCCTAAATGATTTTTTGCCTAATTTATTTACGATAAATTTCATTTTTGAAGTGAAATTTAAATTTCACTGTAAAAATTTCACTGCAATTTAATTTAATTTCACTGCAATTTAATTTAAAGTGTTTCATGAAGTATTAAACAGCGTAAGTGTTTTTAACAATTAAGGTAAGAAAGAATAAGTTCTAGCTAATATTTGAACAGTTTACATGAGAAATAAGAATGCACATAACAAAAGTTAAAAGATATATGAAATAAATATTCAAATTTTTAAAAATATTTTTAAAAAATGGACTCCATTAGGAATTTTTATCTACACAATTAATCAAACCTGCACAAGGCTATTAAAGAAAAATATTTTTTTAAGGGGAGAATAGACATGTAAATTGCACATTTGAGATTCAACGAAAATTAAACACAGTAATGTTCCACCGAACCAGGTTGTCAAAGACAGCTAAGGAGAGAAAATAACAGATGATATAACTAAATTTTTTCAATAATAAATGTGAATGAATAATTCAACTCCATAATAGTAGTGTTAATTTTTAGATATGAATTCATAGACGAAGAATTATTTTCTAATTTTAAGGTAAATATATTGGTAAAGTGGTTGATATTTCATTTAATTCTTCTGATTATATTTCCTACTAGCCGCCTTTGGCAACCAGCCGGTTCGCCAGTATTACCGCTCGCTACAATTTTCAATTAAATATTTTAAGTAACTGGTCTCTTAAAGGATTCTCAAACAAAACATTTTTAATCTTCAAATTTTGATAGTCATACCAAACTTATACTGTTGTTTAGATCGTTTCGTTCAATTTACTATATATATTTTGCTAATTTCTTGCCATTTCCGGTAAAACTTCAAATTTAATTTAAAAATGTAAATGACGAAATTGCCATTAATATTAAGATATTTTTAATAAAACCAAGCGCTTTATTTTATTTATCATCTTTATTGTTATTTATTAATTATTATTATTATTGAATATGAGTATTGCAAACAGAATCGCTCGGTATTTAAGTCTTATGTTAACTAAAAAATATTTTTCATAGTTTATGTAATATCTTAAACAATAATTCAACAAAAATTTCTGAGATTCAGTATAAAATTCAGTTTTTAGTTTTGCTTTCGAAAGGATTGAAATGAAATCAATAATAATATTTTGTTCCTGCTTATAAATATATTTCAAAAATTATGATGTCTAAATTTAATGCAGTAAGGTATCATATGCTGATAAATATTCTGGACACACCAAATTTTAAATAAATGAATGATTGTTTCTATTTTCCACGATCAACTAAGACTTATTTATGAAATTTTAAATGTTAAAAATTTAGAAAAACTCACCATTTTCATAATCTTAGGCCAATTAACCTTGAGAAACCTGCGCGCTTATTGGCGCATTTTCTTTGAAACGTTCGATGAAAAATCTAAAATTATCCTTTTTTTATTGAATAGTGATATTCAAATCTTCATAAATAAGTCAGTTTAAGTGATTTGATATTAACTCTTAAAAGTCAGTGATTTAGTTGATTGGAAATTAACTCTATGACCACCATAAAATCTGTGCTTTCTCTTGTAGTGTATGCATTCTCCTTAATATCCGATCGAATAAAACATCACATACAAAAGTACTACATAGAACAAACATATCAAAAGTAAACATAACATTTCAATAGTTGCCAAAAACAAAAGAGAGAAAAATGCAATTAATAAGCAAACGATATTTCGAAAAGTACAGATATTTAGACTGGAAAATGAAATTATCTGAAATTAAAAACACGCGCAGACGATATTTACAAAAGTAAAAATATTCAAACCTGAAAAGAAAATATATGAGTTATTCCATCAATAAATGCCATACGTTTGTTTAAATCCTCATTATTTTATGAGTCATTAAATATCAAAATGGATCCGGGACTGAATAAACACCCTGTATAGAGAGTGTAAAAGATCATAAAATAATTTTTCTTGAATTTATTTTTTAGAAAAAACAATATTTCATATTTGTTTCATTTCCTACAGACACGTTTCATTTCCTACAGAAAATTATATTTTTGCAGATTTCATTTCCAAAAAGATTTAATTTATTTTCAGTTAGAGCTTTAATCAATCTGATGGCAACACTTTGAAAAAAGCTATTTTTTTTTCCCATGAATGCGAAACGTGCTTAATCTTAATTTTATTTTTGACGAAATAAATTATTGAAAAACATAGTTAAAATATTTATTTAAAAATTCATTAAAAATAGAAATTTAATTTTAAAATTAAAACAGTAGTAACATTTAAAAGATAAATTTTTTATCTTTAACTTCATGTAAAAATCTTTTTTGTGCGGTAATATTTTCGGCAGTTATAGCAGAAACACGTCTAAATTTCGTTTAATTTTTAAATAAATAAAATTCTAGTTAAAAATTCGAAAAAATAACCCCCAGGTGCACATTCCCGGCCTCCAAGGTATACACGTGCCAAATTTGGTAGCTGTAGGTTGAATGGTCTGACCTGTAGAGCGCCAACACACACACACACACACACACTCACACACACACACACACACACACATACACACACACACACACACACACACACACACATTGAGCTTTATTATAAGTATAGATAAGTTTTTAACTCTATGAGTCCTAACTCACCCGATATCGCCCCTTCCGACAGGGACCTGACTTTGGCACTTTGAAGTGGTTAGGTGAATCTAAGAGGTGAAAGGTATTTCTCGACTAGTGCACCATATGTTCGCTATGGGGGATCCGATAACCTTGACAGGGATTGATAAACACTTTTTCAAGTCAGGCTATGCCTGTTATGGGAAAGAACTCGTCAGATAGTAATTAAGGGGATGAGACATTATTTATCAGTTAAGATGATCTAAATTCAATGATTGGATTTTTAAAAAACATTTTATTAAGACTGCCGTGAGCTTTTCAGTTGTTTTTTATGCATAAGGTATCAAGAATTTAATATATTTATCAATTAAAAAACTATATTCTTCCTAATTATTTATTTTTATTGACACTGATTAATCATTTTTTTTTTAAATCTGTTTTCTTATGTTTTCTTTTTTGATACTTATTTAATTACAAATCGATTTTTCTAAATTTATTGCATTACTAAAAAAACTCAATAAGATATAAAATAAAAATTTCAACAATTTCTGTTTCTTTTCTCCTCTGTTTACAATTTCTTTCCTTATTCCTTAGTACATTTTAGAAAAATATGGTGACTGATAATTAAAGTCAAATGCCGCATAAAATTTAGAAATAAAATAAAATTTGATGCATTCAATTTCAATTTTGAAGTATCTTCTGTGAAAATAATTGAAAAATGATGAACAGATTGATAAATGTCTACATGCGTGCGAAAGGTACAAATAATCTTAACATATTTATTACCTTATATCTCAAAAACTCAGTTTTATACCAAATACAAATATCTTATTTTATTTAAATCATAATATATTATTTTGTTAATTTAATTTTATAAAATTAAATTAATTGAATAAAACTTATTATGTTTAATTATGAAATTAAATAGGGAATATGAATTTTAATTCAGAGGTTAATTCGAATTGCTGTAAAAAATCTACATGATTCTGTAATAGGATTTTTTAGGAGCATAAATTAAATGATGATTTGGGGAATTGATAGCAATATTTTTTTTCAGTGAAATATCGCCCTCCGTCCCTCAAATTATGCATTTAAATACAAATATGAAAATACATTTTCCTTTTTTAGAAGTAGCAAAAGAAGGCAGAATTGTCTTAAGATACTCGTCGAGATCATCTTTATTTAATTGGCTTTTAAGGGAATGAAATATACAATGCAGAAAGAATGAGATTTTAACAAACTGCATTTTATATTACTGCTGATATTTGACAATTAGAGATATTTTAAATTTTAGATTCGCAAAATAATTTTGCACTATTTTGACAAAGTAATAAATTTTAACGATACGTTTTTTTAAAACTTTTTCATTAAATTCCTTTCATTTTTACGAGCCCCCATCCCTTTATTTAATATTGCACTATACCTACAAAGTTTGTAAATATATTATTGGTAAGTTAATAAGTAAATAAAAGCATAACCAATTTTACTTTAATAAATAAATTATTTTATTAATATTTACAAAATATAAAAAAAGCTTGAACTTTCAAGAGTTTTGTTGCTAAAATGGTTTCCCATTCTTTGAAGACTTCATGATAATTTTAATTTGCTTTATATAAAGGTTTAAATAATAATAATAATAACAGTAATTCTAAACTACGAACTTAAAATTCCATCTTTATTTTTATCATTATATGTTTTTATACTTCATAAGTAAGGAAATATGCTTTTCGAAAAAAAATTATAAGATAATAATAAGATAAAAGGAAATTATAAGATAATAATGTTTTATGTTTAATCACTTTATCCTTATTTTAATTTTAAAATTTACTCTTAATTCTATAGCAAACGATAAAATGCAAAAAAGAAGGGGAAAAAAATGACACCTAAAATTGTTGAAACACATGTGAGTGTAAATTCAGAAACAACAAATTAAGCAAATCCTTCCTTCAAACCGTAAATGACAACCCCGTGGGTGTAAAAACTGACCACACATTTCAATTATAGCACGATAGGTGTCCCCCTTCTGTTATCTCTCTGAAGGAAAAGACGATTCCATTCTGTTTTCTTCCCCGAAAAACGGCGCACGACTTTGTGGCACTGGAATTATCATGCTTGCCCGGCTCTTGGAGTTAAGGCTTATTAAAATATCTTGATTTAAGAGAATTCGATAGAATCATTAGTTGTATCATTTCGTACTGAGAATTCATACACTAAAGCTATATAATGGTTTAATTATATAATTTATCCATATAATAGTTACAAAACAATTTTAATATAAAATGAAATAAAATAAAATTCTCAGTATAAATAATACATATAAAATGACAACTTCCATTTGAATTTAATCAGAAAATAAGGACAATTAATTCTATTCTGATGAATATTTCAAAGGAATTTTAACATCAAACATATCAAGCAGTTAATCCGCATTACATTTGAGATGATATCCTTACAGATAAATTTGAGTAATTTCTATCTTATCATAGAAGAGCATGACGTCTTTATATTAATATTAATATTTCAACTAGTATCATTCCAGCTTGTATTTAATATCACTCAGTGGTGTTCTATCACTATTGGGGAAACGGAATCTAACCAGACAACATCGTAATTAATCAAGCAACCGTCATAAGCGAATAATCAGTGGTACGGGCATAGATCCCATTTTATATCAAGGACACTTGGTTCCACGAGTATATACTGATGCTGTCAGGAGGCGCCAGTTCTGGACAGTTTGGGTAGGATAATGATTGTAGAGGGGGATCAATGACTCTGTCTACAAGAGTGATGGACGTAAAATTCTTCGATTAAATGTCACATGCTACTGTTTATAAACGGTACTTTTCTTTCATCCATATTATGGTGTCATTAATTATGTTACTCATGTCTCTTCAAAGTAGATTTTATTTATTTGTTATTCAAAGTAGGTAAGAATGGGGGAAGAATAAAAGTTTTAAAATGTATGTTTTGAACATATTACACTGTTAGGAATCTGTAACATTACTACTCTTTGCTGTCAGTTTCAGTGTAAGGGAATAAAATTTACAATTATCATTAATGTATGCTGAATGAATGCCAGGTCAATAACTTTTATTCTTGAAGACAAACCTGGTAATCATTTGATGACTTCGGTGATGAATTAAAAAAATGACATTATATCTATTAGAAGCAGAAATCTACAGATTCTTCAATATACTGTTGGTAGACTATAAAAGATGAATAGGACACACGTCAGGTCTATTCTTTTTTGGAAACTTTTCTTAATCTCTTAATGCTACCGTACTTTGGTTATTTGCACGTTTATTGATATTTGTAAGCTTTGTTCTTTATATAAATCTCGGCTTTGTTTTGCTGTCTGTGCCACGTGCATCTTACTAAATAAGAAACTGTTACCCATTTGGGATCTTGTTGCACTTCTTTCAAAGTACACTCATTAGATGGATCTCTTCAAAAATTTTAATAATTATACATAAAAAAAATTAATAAAAATATGGATAGCAAAAATGCTATATATATTTAACGAATTTCAAATAGTTCTGAATTCTGAGAACAAAAAGGGAGTTTTTAAAAAAAACTTCTATATTTCAGGATAAATTAGTTCACTTATTCGCGAAAAATTATTATTTAATATAAAACAAAACTTCTTTTCTCTAACCTTGGATTTTAAAGTTATGCGTTTACTTCTTATTATTTCAGTTTTTTTTCCAACCTCCTTTGCACATCATGCCATAAAGTCATCAACTATTCCTATTCCCTTTTCATAAAACAATGTAACTGAAGATTTTAGCTTCATGGCTATTTTTGGAGGATAATAAATATGAGAAAACAATTGTTATTTTCTACTTATTGTTTATTCGCAAGCAATCTTAGTATATAACACAGTCGTAGTATTTTCGATCACAGAAAAGTCCATATTTCTTCAGCTTGATTCATCAACCTATCTGAATATTTTACAGATATTTTTATATTTTCTTTCACACTGACATATAAATAACAGATGTTCTGCAAGAATAATCCGAAAAATTCCATATTTCTTTTCTTTCCTGAATAGATACACATAGATTTGAAAAGGGTAAATAAATCTTTGAAAGACAGGGTTTTTGCCAATCCTTTTAATATATTATATTTTGCCTGATTATAATATTAATTAAGTAATGTATATATTAACGTTTATATTAATTTTCTTTGTGTTTCAGTATTATTTATTTATGTTTCTTTATGTTCAGTATTATATATGATTATATCACTTTCTCTATGTGTTTTAATATATTGGGTCTTATTCTTTAATGATTATATCACTTTGTCTAAATATGATTTATTCTTTATTATAATGTGATAATGTTCTGACCACATTGATTTTTTGTGTTTAAATATGATTTACTCTGAATGTTTTAATGATTACAATATTTTCTGTTTGTATTCTTTTAAAAATAATATAATCGTAAGAAAAATCAACCTCAAATTTTTTTGAATCATTTCATTATAAACATGCTTACCCGAAAAAATAATTTTGGTGTTATATTTTTCTTTGAACACGATAACACAAAAACAAAACGGTTAAAAGAAAATTCAGTGAAATTTGAAGTGCACTATTTTCAACATGCTTATAATAATCCCTCATTTTGTACAAACTCCATCAGAGGGAAAGTAATCTGTACGTTCTATTGCATTCATTTGTAATAATACCGAAACTCAATTAGTTAAAAGAAAATTTGGAATATTGTGTTCTCACCAAATGCAAATGCGGGAATTGAAGCAAATTGAATGAAATCTGCTATGTAGCCTGAACATCTTAGTTGCATATCGGCATCAAATTCTGTAGCTGAAGATAAAGTAGAAAAGGTGAATATCTAAAAGTTCTTATCTTCGTTGTATTACAAATCTTAATAATAAAGGCCTTATATTGCTCTGTGCTGTAAAAAAAATAGAAGTAAGAACACTCTCACTAGTTTTATAAGGAGATAAAATTCTTCGCTTAGCTGAATAGTAGATTGTTCAGAAAATTTATTAACCTAACCAACTATATTTGTATTATGCGAAAACCGACGCTTTCACCTTTGAATTTTTCTTTGCTTATTCATTTTTGCAAGTCATATCATTATTTAATATAAATTTAGCAATTGAGCTTTAATAAAACTACTGAGATATTTTTTTAAATATATTTTTCCCTAATGTATAAAATAATTAAAGTATCGGATTAAATTAAGTCTTTGTTTAAACAAACTGTTCGAGTAACAGTAAAATTTCTGTATTTTTCTTTTTTTTTTTTTTAACAAAATTACTTGCTTTCTAAAATAACATTTTGCTAATTTAGGTGTACCTGTTAATTTTTTGAAACTTCTTGCTGAAGATATCTTCATAAATAACAGTTTTTCATTTTTTGCATGTCCACTTCATTTTAATAAGAGTAAAAATATTGTAAAAAAATTACTCTATTTTGAAAATAAATCATGAAGTTACAAAAGAATTTGGAAATATAGTTTCGGCTAGTATTTTCAAAGCAGCGAGAAAATAAGTACTTTATTAATAGTTAATAATAAAAATAAGTATTTTATTAATAGTTAATAATAAAAATAAGCCTTTTATTAATAGTTAATAATAAAAATAAGCATTTTATTAATAGTTTTTTTATTATAAAGAAGCAACAAAATAAGCATTTTAGTTTTAAATATTAATAGTTTTCGAAATTATCATTAATTTATTTCAAAAATAAGATAATCCCACAATAGTCATACTCAATAATTGCTTGATTGATTTGCTTATCACAGTTTTATCACTTTTTAAAACTTTTATGATTTAATCTTTGATTAACCTCATTTAAGGTGATTTACTCCAGAAGAATGTTTTAATTGTTATCTTAAAACAAGATCTCTCGGTATATTAAAGAATGCAAAATTCTCGTTCATTTACTAACAATTTTGCATATAAAAGTTTCTTTCAATTTTCATGATTTATGGAACGAAAATTATTTTCCATCAGAAAAAACGAAGCTTCCAATTTCGTGTAAAATGTACTCACATTGATTATTTTAATTTGGATAGAAACTCCCCTATGTGAATAAAATAATATCTGTTTAAATCTTGTAATCGTATATAATCCATGTTAATAATTAATGTTTTGCGATAGTATTTTATTAAGCTGCATTTGACTTAATTTTTTTAATTAAAATTTTACTATTAGCAATTTTGATCACTAAATAATAAATATTCTGTAATTACTGAAAATTATCATTACTTATTATTTTCCTAATTACCTTGTTATACAATTTTTATACCTAATTTATTCAAGACAGAAAGTGAGAAAAAATCCACGAGATTTGCATTGGCTAATTAACTTTAGGAACTTGTTAATCTGAATTTCCACTTTCACTTTCACTAGGAATGTGGAAATGCAATAGAAGAATACACTAAAAAGCAGGAACACAGTTCCAGTATTTTCTCATCATAATTTTCACTTGTATCATTTTCTCTCATTGCCTTAAATATTTATACGTAGAGTTTTTTTTTTATAAAAATGTTTATTATTAATGCCAATGGAAAGTTTAAAGAGAGGACATGTGACGCGAAATCAATTAGAGCTCATTTGGCACTTTCTTTTTAGGTGTCGAAAGAGATCGACATGTGAAAAGTTTATATAGTTGCTGAAATTCTTTTAGATTTCAGAAGGTATTAGATCTAATGTTGAATAAATATAATGCTCTTGTGATCCTCCTAATAATGATTTATCTTTGGAAGAAATTATCGAAAGGGTTTTAAAAAGTAGTTAGAACTACATTAAGTTGAATTGAATGTAATTAGTAAATGTATTTACATAATTAGAAATATATGTGCATATTTTACATACAATATCAAATAATTCAAACTAAGTGAAGTCAAATATTTACTGGCATATACATCTAAATTTCTTACCGCATTTACTTAAAACTGAGTTAAATATTTAAATTTAATATGTAATAGATAATTTTGTAAAATACGGTAAGTCCTTATTTTTGGAAAAATGATATTGAAATTTTAAGAGTCTCTTTACAAATATACGTTTATTTTTAATTTAAGTTATTTAATTATAATAAAACATCAAAATAATTATTACACAAGTTTAATATTTAGCATCTAAAAAATATTTAAATTTTATGGTTTGTTTACATAGTGATATTATTGAAGGCTTTCAAATTCCGACTGGAACATGTCTAAAATGTCTTCTAAATAAATAGTCTCATCTGAAAATAAATAGAATTATATTGAAATAAATGTAACAATCGCAAATAACTTCATATTAATGAATAAATCCTGAATATTAAAAAGACATTTTTGACACACATTTTAAAACGTCATTTTAAAAGATATTGAGTACGATAGTTTTCGATAAAAGTAATAGAGTACTGAATTTTATTGGAAGTTTTTAGTACAATTAAAACACCTCTACTCTGAGCTCTTTATACAAACAACTACCCAGTGTAAAGGCTCCAAAATTCTTGAAAACACTATTCAGGGCTAGGGGAGACAGATTACGGGGAAAAAATTAGTTTCAGAAATACCGATAGATAGCGCTGTGCATCAGAAAACATGATAAAAAGACACAAATGATAATAATAATAATAATAATAATAATAAAGAACACATGCTATATGGAAATTTCCCTTTCCAATTTCCATTGCTGATATGAAAAAAAGAAAAAAAAAAGATAAAAAAGAATGAAGAAACTGAAACTGTTCTTGTAACAGCAATTTTGCACTATAAGCAGAAAAATTTGCATAAACCCTTGGTTTGCTGCTACTGTTCTAGGCATAAAAGGGATAAAGCTGAGAAAATGTCATTTTTATTAGCGACGGCTTCGCGCTTTGCTTGTGAAGTTGTTTTATGAAACCAAAGGAAATGCTGCAACTGCACTTCGAGAATTTTGTCGACTTGAGAATTTACGCTAATGACCAGGAAGTACCAAAACATGCTGGAGAATTTTATTGTATCCCATATACAACAGCGCTAATGTCTGCATTCAGTTACCTTTATGCAAGATGAAGCGCCTCTACACATTAGACTATGTACAACAGTATCTTTGGCAACATTTTACTAATGATTGCGCAATTTGTCGTGCGTTGCCAGTACCCTAACCATCTCGTTCTACACATCTTAATCCCTCTCATTTTTGGCTTTCGGGAATACTTAAAACATCTTGTTTATCTAGGACGTCTGGTAACCTTAGCAGATGTCAAAGACAGTATCACTCTGCATGTGAGAAGCATTTCATTCCATCAATTACGATGTCCACAGAAAGCAGATGTTACATCTGGAAGAAGGGAACCACATTGAGTAGTTTCCCCTGCATCAATAAAACCCTTGCGATTGAATATTTGGTATGTTCGAATAAAATGTGTATTTTGAGTCTTTTCAGCATACTTTTGTTGTACAGCGCAATCTATCGGTGTTACTGGAACTTTTTTTCGTGCAATCCGTCTTCCCATATTTTGAATAGTATGTTCACCAATTTTGGTACCTTTACACTGAGTAGTTCGCTGTATAGAGAGCTCAGAGTAGGGGTGATTTAATTTTGACTACCTTGTATATACTTTTTCAGGATACAAATTGCTACGACCATCCAAAAAGGAAGCGAAGAATATTTCGTTTGGCAGTTAACTATTAAATAGACTTTTAAAGGAACTATTTCTGGTCCTTATTTCAGAAACTGTGATATTACCCTTTATGAAATGTATTGAATAAAAACCGGACCACCACATTAGATGCTTTAAATGAAATATATCGCAGTAACATACTATAAAAATCTTTGGATTTATTTTTTTATTCAACTTGTTTTTACAAAATATATATATATATATATATATATATATATATATATATATATATATATAATTCATGGACTGCTGAAATGTTTGAAGCTACATAATGGTTGTTTTGCGACCAACATTGTTATCTTGTACTATGATCAGATAAGAATGGCCGTAAATGAGTCCGCACTCCTTCTTTAGGGATAAAGACGTTTAGAGTTTAAAGAATTTCGTTTATGACGGCTATATATACAAAAGAATATTCACTCAAATTGGATTTGATAATTTCTGTTTCCGCACTTGCACTTGTCCCTAACGCTTAAAGAAATTTTTAAAATATCTCTGATAATAATCGAAAGAACGAAAGGCATAAATGGTTTGCATACATGAATTATATTTTATTTATGTGAGCTCCCGCCTAAGGCTCTAGTTGACTCTAGAACACAGATTTATCGTTAAAGCTGTGTTCTAGAATGAAATAAACTTCCATTGGCATCTTGTAGAAGTTTGGAGAGAAGACATAAGTAAACATTATCCTAGTTATCTGAACATTTTTTAAAATTATGAATGTTGTTTGAAGGCGAGGCGTTTATGAAATTGAAATGAGTTTTATTTTTTATTCTTATGTTGTAGCTTGATATTAGAATCTCAGTCTTGGTACTCAGTAATGGAAATTTAGGACCAAGTAACTCACCATTCATGTATTCTTGACCTTTCAAAAAGAGAAGTGAACAGTGTCTTACCTAAAATTGTTTTTTGTCTCTGACATTTTAATATTTCAATAACAACTTTTTTTGTTTAAATTTTATATATAACAAGGTTGATATAAGATTATTATTTACTTATATATTTCATTTGTAAGTTTTTTTTAAATTATTTCCCAAATGATATAATTTTGTTCTTGTTTTTTTTTTACAAATTTAAAGAAATTTAACAGTAATAAGACGAAGAGCCATTGTTCCACATATGCTGGAATAAACATGATATTTAGTCTCTAATATCCTGCCATATTAAACCTTGAAATAATTCGTAATGATACTTACTATTAAAAAGATATATAATACTTTTAATATAACGAAAGTAATTGGTGAGATATTTTCACAATAAAAAATAATAAAAACCAAGAGAGCAACAGAGAAATATGAAAACTGGATTTCAGGCAGTCAGAATTAACTTGTGTTTTATTTTATGTGACTCAAATATAAAAAAAAAAATATGTAGATGGATGAATAGAAAATAATTATTACTGAGGTATTAACGTACTGAAATAGTATTTTGATAAAAATCAGAAACAGCAAAGCCCCTCAAAACTATTGGGTTTTTTGAAAAGTGAAAAAGAGAGTTGGAAACAATTCCTACATACTAGAATTTATCTAGTTTATTTGTTGTTCAACTTCTGAAAATTAATACTAGAGCCGATTAAATTTGTGAATTTTTCTTCTCTTTTGGTTTGAAATTGCTAATTATTTTCCATTTTTAAAATATAAATATGAGTGCTACTTAGAATTTTGAAATTTTTTCCTCGTTCACAAATGATATTTTAACTATTTAGGGATACTTCCTGAAAACATTATTCGACATCATTGGGTTCCAAAATATTTATACTTTAAGGTAATATTCTTCATAAGTAACGTTGTATATGCATGCATGAATAATCATCGTATTGAGTTTCTACTATTTGCTGTTTTGTTTTGTTTTCTTATAAATTTATTCTATTAATTCGTAATTTTAGGCCTTTTTTGAACTAACATTATTCTCAGACATAGTCAAAATAAGCTTAATTCTTTACTTATAACTTGTTTAGAGGGCCGTGGTGGCCTGGTGGTAAAGCTGTGGCTTCGAAGTCGGAGGTTTCAGGTTCGTGACCCGATTATCCCGAAGAATAGTCATGTATGCGGGACTGGAGCACGTTAAATTCATCCGGATCAAACGTCTTCCCGCTGGTGTGGTGTGGTGTGGAGAGGGAGGTACCAGTTCAGATGTCATCCTCGTCATCTGATCGCGGTTTAAAATTACAAGGTCCGTCCCAAAATAGCCCTAGTGTTGCTTTAAAACGGAATGTTAATATAACTAAACTAACAAATATTTTTTTTTCAGAAATATAAAAATACTACCACCTATGCTACCTTTATTTATGCGGATTCGATGTTGCTTAATTACTAATTTTTTCTTTATATTCTTTAAATAATCTGCTTCAGACTAATAATCAGTATCAAGAATAATAAGCAAAGCCTTAACAAAATATGATTTTTCGTCACACTCAGTTCATAGATGCCATTGAATTACTTTAATGAATATTTTCCGCTGTGAAAAGGGACAGAAACTCAGAAGGATAAAAAATGGGAAGTTTGAAAAGGTTCATTCATATTATTTTTTCTACTTTTTTAACGATGAAGTTTTAATGGATTTTCTGCATTGTCACTTTTCTTTTCATTAGAACATTGCAAATTTATTTTAACCTTCAAAGATATAGAAGGAAGCACATTCAAAGAAAATATTTAAGGTTTTTTTTATCATTCATTAAAAGATGCCACAATAAAGCACTTATTTAGATGCTGCTTTTTTGTGCAATGAAGATTTTCCCTGTAAAGCAATAAATTGAGTTTACAGTGTTTCAAAATAGTGAAAGCATTCGGAAGCTGATTAAAATAAGGACATTTTTGTAAATAGTCAGTAATTTATTGACTGAATATTTTTTTAATTACGTTTTCTTAAATTTGTCTGTTTGTTTTAAACCATCATGTCATCTTATTTATTTTATTTTACCTATTTTCTTTAAATATATGTTCTCTGAATTGTGATTTTCAAATTTTAATCTCTGTGATTAAATAAATCTTTTTTGAAGTGCTCGATTTATTAGTTTCAATTTTGCAGTTTAAGACACAATTAAAGATCAATACTTTCTCTGAAATTTTGCTGTTTCCGAGTTGGTGAAATGTTTATGCATTCTTCATTTTATGAAGCTAAAATACACGTAATTGTGTTGAAAACCATATTTTTTCATTTTAGCTGACATTTTATATATTTATTCAAACCAGAAGTTCTTAAATGCACTTTTATTTTTATAAAGCTAATTATAAATCACATCCATCAGGAGATTAAAATTCGGTCACAATTTTAACATAGTTTGGGAACCCTTTGTTGGTTATATACTGGTGATTTTATATCGCATTTATTGAGACATTAGATTTGTGTTCAAATATCTAGTCTACAGTTATAGCCGAGGATTTTAAATACCTTACTTTAAATTTAGATAATACATAAGATATATCATATTATTAATGAATATATATAGATATATATTGATAATTTACACGAGGAATAAATTCATCAAAAAGTTAAAATTTCAAATCTATCAAACTAAAATGGCTAAAGACATAAAATACTAATAACAGTAATAAAGACATAAATTACCAATGTAAACACAGCTTTATTTATTTTAAATTCCAAAATATTATATAAAAAGACTCAGAAAAGCTTTAAACTGTATTAGAAAAAAAACATTTATAAATGTTTATACGTTAAAGAACTTAACTGCTTTCAGATGAACAATCAGGACTAAAATTACGTTTTAAATCCTTCAACTGTAATTCGAATTATTTAATAATAACAAATTGAATACTGCGATCTCTTCAAAACTTGCAACAAAATGCAAATACGAAACAGGGTTATTCGAAATTATTGCTTAGATTACAAATGATTATAATACAAGAAAAACCTTATACATGACAGTTACCACATTTTTATCGGCCACACGGTTATCATCCGTATGGCGGAAAGCATTCAGACAGCATCTTAATAAAATAGATATAAGAAACGAAATCAGAAGATTTGGCCAAAAATGGAATACCCATATGCCTACCGAAGAGCATTTATGGCTGTGAGTAAATTCTCATATCATACTTAGTTGTAAAGTTGATCGAGACACAAGCGTTTGAGCCATTCATTTCATACGTAGCCATTCATAACCATAAAATTGCTTTATCTATTAAACATGTATTGCTGTTTTCTAGGAATTTATAGTGATTTGGAACGGATGCAATTGTTTTTTAAAATATTATTTTATAACTTCATTTGCCTTTTATTCCAATTTATTAATATTTACCTAATGAAAATTAGCATAATAAATTTACTCTCAAGATTACTACAGCATTAATACAATAATAAGATAGTTCGACAGTTTGTAAAATTCATCTACATTTTTAATTTATTGATAATTATTTGTGATTATTTAGCTATGTGACTAAATTATATGAAATAGTAATAAATATTTTAATACATACCGTAAATCAGAATCACTCGGACATACTTTCTCCAGATTTCGATTTATTTCTTTTTCCAAATTATTATAAAAGCGTGCTGGTCCTGATATCTGATATTTCTTTAATCTGCAATAATTAACCTTTCAATATATGATAATTATAACAATATTTTTGCCTTTAGTAAAAGATAAAAAATAAGTATTATTGGATTCATGTAATCTTTAGGTTAGATAACGATCCCTTGTTTTTCCTTGTAATAATGCGATACCAAGGTCTAATAGGTTCAAGTAAGATATTATTATTACATATTTTATTTTAGTTTCCTTTCTAATACAATGAATACATTTGTTATAAAAAATTGTATAACTTAATTTATTTATAAATATTTATTTGAGAAACTAAAAATGACGTCCATTATTTCACGAAACGAATGCGAGAGATGACTTAAAAGATTTAATCGTTTAGAAATCAAGTTGCTTCACAGGATCCAAATAATCGTAACTTTTGATGCATTAGTAAACTTTTGAGTTTAATTTTGGAATAAGCAATCAATAGATGTATATTTTACAATATTATAACGACTTCTACTAGTGACATCATGTCAGGATCATTTTATTTTTAATGTTTCTATTTTTTTAGTTATATTTTATTACACAACTTATTGCGTCAGATTAGATTTTAATATTTTGTTTCTCTTTTTTTCAGATAAAAGTATCCAAAGTAGTTATACTTATCTGTTTCAAATCATTTTGTACAGATGTATTATTGAAACATGCATGCACAAACTCATGCACGACACACATGAACCCTATTTTTACCCGTAATCAGTCAAACTCACCACGACAAAAGGCATTTCATTATTATAGACTGCAGGGGTCAATGGGACCAATTAAAAGAAAAAGAGTATGACTCATGCTTCAGATTACTCACGGACAAAATAATCCTAATGATTAAATAACAACCTAAAGGACACATTAAGAAGACCCTTGAAAATTATTTTCGCTAATGAGTACCCAAAAAGAGACTCAAAGTATCTATTGGATGTGTGCAGACTAAATAATAACGACCGAATACCGGAATCTTAGCTTATTCTAGCCAAGTCTCGGCATTATAAGATGTATAATCGAAAGGAAGTATTTAGATTCCTTAACATGTTCACCAGTGTTTGAGGGTCCTTATATCTCAAACTTCATAACTGTTATGTCTTCATGGCGTTGCTTGACTTTATTTAATATATAGAAAGTAATTAAGTCAGAGCTTAACTAGAAGATATGAACTGGAATAATCTTACCATATAGTGAGTAAATGTTAATATTTTTATGTCACTTAGTACAATATTTGTCATTCTCTCAATATAAATACAAGGCATAATTTAAATTTTACAAAATTAATAGCAATATATATTTTTTTTGCATATAGAAATGCTGTTGAAATCTTCATTCAAGTAGTTCAAAAGGAAATTTGATTGCCTGCCCTTATACTAGAAGAAATTTTCCAAGCGACTGTGAAAAGAGAAAGTATGAGAAGCTCAGCAGTAAAAGTATTTAGTCTTTAGTTTAATTTGAAAAGCAAATTAATTCAAGCAATTTAGTTTAACTGAAAAGCAATCTATTATAGATTCGTTCGATTAACCTTTATTATGCAATCAGTTAATGAAGCCACTTGTTTTGATTTTGTAGATTGTATACAGCGTGATCAAAAATAAGAGGCCTGTCTTAAAGCATTTTTTTCTTTATTTTTCAATTGATATTTTCTGCTTTTCTTTGAAATGGATGCATTTAAATATTACATATGCTCAAATTTTGAA
>JAPMOR010087037.1:148449-166629 GCA_026543865.1 Argiope aurantia
TTAAATATTACATATGCTCAAATTTTGAAGTATTGAATTTTTTCAATGTCCATGGCATAAATCAAATCCGCTAAGCAGATTTTGCCATACTTTCTATAGTGTATATTTGTAGATGCTGAGAATATCTACCATTATATGTGATTGCATATCAAAGAAAAATTATTTAGTTTAGACTTTCTACTTTATTAGTATGTAGGTACATAAATGAAATTTTAAATTAAGTGACAGAGATATAGAGTTTTTTACAACAATAAACAAATATTATTCCATGTCCTTTCTTTTGATTATAATTTGCAGATTGCGTGTATGAGCCTCTACGTTTAAAGACTACTATTTATTTGGAATCTCATCTCATGGCTAATATTATCACCAGAAAATGAAGTAATGAATGCATTGGAGACTTGATTTGATATGGCAGGTAATAAAAGAAGATGATACTTGGATGTACAACTTCCACCATAGCAGCGGGCGCGGATGGCCTGGTGGTAAGATCTCGGCTTCGGAACTTGTGGGTTTCAGGTTTCGAGACCCAATTCCACCGAAGAACCGTCATATAAGCGTGTCTGGTGACGTTAAACGTCCTGGTCAAACGTCCTCCCGTTGGTGTGGCGTGGCATGGCGTGGAGAGGGGGTGCCAGCTCAGGTGTTGTCCTTGTCATCCGACAGCGGTTCATAATTACGAGGACCGTCCCAAAACAGCCCTCGAGGTGCTTTAAATCGGGACGTTAATATAACTAAACTAAACTTCACCATAGCAGCATCGATGGATTGATTACGCACGTGATATATGGAACTTTTTTCATCTAAAGACCGACAAACCAAATCTCGCTCCGCAATATGGTTATCATGCTTTCTTTTGATAATTTTTTTGAAGACTACGTGAGTATTTTTTGATGTCCAACAAACATAATTTGAATGCTCATATAATAGTTAATATTACGATCACCAAATGGCGCATGATTCTGAGCGTCTGGCAAGAATTGTAATGTAGATTAGATTTGATGTATGGGAAATATTTAAAGGAGTGCATATGGAGCATAGGTTATGCTTGTATTCAAAATTTAATACATAACTAGAAATGCATAACTTTCAAGGAAATGCATATAACATTAAACGCACAGTGAATCTCATAAATCAGACTATATATGTTGACTTTCCTGCATTTGAGAATTTTGTATTTTTAATGATATAAATTACAAAGCCAAAATCAATACAATGACGTCATTCAACTGTAATTCTAAGAACTTATGAATATAGATAAAAACAAGTCATCAACGAATTAAGAATATCTTAGACAATTATATAAACAAACTAAATACATTTTATGTATCATACCTTTATGCAATATTATTATTAATATACATTTTTGCTTTCAATTGGAAATATTACAAGAATTTAGTTATTATAAAAGGGTTGCATCGATTATCGATTTATCAAACAATAACTGTTACTTAAATTAAAAATTCAAATTTTGGTATTGATTTAAAAATTCCTGTTATCGATGTAGTGAGGATAATTTGTTGTTTCTTACTTTATTTTCTTTTTGGATAAATTGCCCATCAGAATTTCCCTGATGTACTGATGGACTTTAATCTCCATTCTTTGTGTTAATTCCACACTTGAATGACGAAAAACTTCTGTTGAATAAGAAGAAGTGGCGCATGAAGAATCCTGGAATTTGATAGCAAGTTCACCGTTTATTTTTGTCGTTCTTTCTAAGGCAATTTGGCGTCAATAAGGTATGAACGTTCTGATGACAATTTGGGTGTTCTCTATTAAACTAGAAGGAATATTATATTCTATTTTTTTATATCTTTAATGAATATATTTATATTGTTATAATATAAAAGATGATATCTTTAAAGCATTTCTAAAAAATCATTTTCATTTTCCGATAGTATTAAAACATATTGCTTTTGACTGATAGTTTTATACATGACATAAGGTTTTATTACATATTATTACCTATCACATTTTATTACATATCATTTTTATTTTCTATGACATTACATGTGGTTTTATTACATATTTTTATTATGAGTTATTTTGTATAAAAACAAAATGACATATGGAATAAAATATATACAACATATTATTATAATTTTTCAATGAAGATTTCTGGCATTTCAAAGTATTGCTGTAAAGTATTGTAGTAAAGTATAAAAATCCTGATGTTTAAACTAGAAATATATTTATTATTTCCAGATTCTATCTATAGAAAATTAATAACAAAACTATAATAAGAATGAAGGGCATGCAAAATAGAAATTTGAAAACTTGTTTGTTTGAACCGTACACAGCTTCATATATCGGGTCTGAACAGAATTGGTTACACATATAATTTGAAGAATTCATTACATTATTAAATAATTGTAAAAGCTGTTTATAATGGAAGTAAAAAAAATATTTTGGAAGTTTTTCTTCCATAACTTTGGGAAATATTATTGCATAAATTATATTTCCCAAACTATTAGTAAACTTTATTGGTTACTTATAATTTTAAACTTGTTTCTCCATTTAGTTATATATATAAATATATATATATATATATATATATTGACAACAGTATTTTTTATTAAAAAAACATTTCCACATTTAGAATATTAATGAATGTTAGATTTTTAACTTTTTACATCGTTTTTATTATTTTTACATGGTATTTCTAATTATTTATGCCACTATTACCTCATTATACTTCCTGTGTAACCCAGTTCTCCTTACTATAATGTTTCTTCTCGTTACTATGACAATAATGTCCTGCTAAAATGTCTTGATTCTTTTATTTCCTCCTTTATCAGGCCGCTAAGAGAATTCTTTACTAAGAGTATGTCTCTGAATTAACCAAAGCTGAAAAATGATCTCGATTATTTCACAATAGGAATGTGCGTTTTCTAGTTAGTTCTTAACATATTACCAACCTTTCTTTTATTTGATATTGTACAACCTCTGCCGTACGCATTACTATAATCTGGAAGTAAAATTCTCTGATAAAAATTTACATTCATTACTCTAAAATTAAAGAAATACCAAAACTCCTTTTATTATTATTTATTTTCAAATATTTGTGACACATTAATCAAAAATAAAATTAATTCAATGATTTTATGCACCAGGATGATTCATTTTTTCCAAATTAATATCAAATCATAAATACATTTTTAATAAAAATTACATACAGTAATAATGATGCAAAAAGGAAGGACGATTTTCATGGAGTAAGGAAATGTAAAAAATTCGAACATTTGTGACACAAATAAATAAAATTTAAAATTATTTGCCAGCCATTTGGAGTCATTATTCCTTAAAATTTCAAAGAGAATTTTGTTAACCCTTTGTGATAACTGTTTTGATAAAAGCAGCATAAATTATATTTTTCATGATTTTCTATCATAAAAAAATTCCTTTTCAAATCTTAGAATATTGATACATATTTAATATTGAAGTATGTGAAATAATTAAATGTTATGTAACCCAGTTTGCATTTTTTAGTATATTTAAATACACATTTAGAGATTTTTTACACTTAGACTGGAAAATTTTCGTAGCTTAAATGTCAAATTATATCTAATATTCTAATAGAAATGCTTGAGATTTTCTTCTTGCTTTCCAGGAAAAATTGACTTTCATTCCAAAATTTTTTAAAAAGTATTCTTAAATAAGCTTTCTAAATATACTAAACTTCTATGCGAAAACATTTCTTTTTAAGGTGTACGTACACACTTGAAGATTTTTTTTTTAAATTTTAAACTTAAAAGTGCAGTTTTTTCACCGTAGGTCATTAATATATGTTTAAACCCATTTCAGTGAGAAAAAACCACGTTACACTAATTATTAATTAATTAAATACTATTTAATGAGCTAATTAGCCTATTTTTTGAAATATGATATCTTAAATTCTAATTTGCACAGACACACAATTGTAGTTGGAAATTATGCCTAATATTAGTCTTCATGTTGTCTGCCTCAATCAAGTTATAAAAATATATAGTTTTTTTTAAACAATTTTTTTCACCAACAATGAATAGAAAAAGCGAGATTTTTTCTGTAATTTTAACTTTTAAATAGCTATAAAAATTTTATTTCTATAAATATAACTTTGATTGAAACAAAAAACATCCGCTATTTCATACAGATTATTTTGATATATAAATAACTGTATTTGGTTCATTTCTTCTTGAGTTATATTGTTTGAATGAAGCAACATAGCAGAAAAATACTATTCTTCATAAAATGAGTTTTTAAAACACCTTAACTAGAGTTTTTAATGAAAGCTCCTCAAGAAAAATAATTATAACTCTAGAAATATTTCGAATATTGACAACATCTTGGTATCGTTTGAAAGCTAAAGACTCATAAAATATTATTAAGCAATAAAAAAAATATTCGATATTTTGAATGATTTTCGAAGTTTCAAGTGTGTACATACACCTTAAGCTTAAATAACTTATAATTAGCTATTTAAACGCAGCTTTATTAACTAAAAAATTTCAGAATTTTTTTATCTTAAATATTTATAAAGTTGAAAATTCCTTTGATATTTACTGTTTAGTAAGTGATCTCTTCTATTTCTATTGAAGTTGAATGAAGAGAATTCTTCCATATTTTTCTATTTTTAGAATCAATAAAATATACTTCAGAAAGATCATGACTTAATGTACGTGACTTTTTAGCAGACAAATTTTAAATATTTACAATGACATATTAGGTTAAATATTATACACAATAAAAAGAATAGCAATAGTTAAAAACTAAGAAAGCTGGAATTCAGATTAATAATAATTTTTTTACATCTCGGCCGATAAAATTGTTTAAATTTATTTTGATATTAATTTTCCTTGTAATTTTATTTTTTTACTTGCCTCCTTTGGCGACCAGCCGTTTCCCCAGTATTACCGTTCACTACAATTTTCAATTAAATATATTAAGCAACTGGTCTCTTAATAGATTCTCAAACAAAACATTTTTAATCTTCAAATTTTGATAGTCATACTAAACTTATACTGTTGTTTAGATCATTTCGTTCAATTTACTATATATATTTTGCTAATTTGTTGTCATTTCCGGTAAAACTTAATCTTTAATTTCAAGTGGAAATGATGAAATTGCAATTAATATAAAGATATTTTTTAATAAAACCAAGCGTTTTATTTTATTTGTCATCTTTATTGTTATTTATTTATTATTATTATTACTGAATATGAGTATTGCAAACAGAATCACTCGGTATTTAAGTCTTATGTTAACTACAAAATATTTTTCATAATTTATGTAATAACTAAAACAATCATTCAAGAAAAATTTCTCAGATTCGGCATAAAATTCAGTTTTTAGCTTTGCTTTCAAAAGGATTGAAATGAAATCAATAATAATATTTTGTTCCTGCTTATAAATATATTTCAAAAATTATGAAGTCTAAATTTAATGCAGTAAGGTATCATATTCTGAGAAATATTCTGGACACACCAAATTTTAAATAAATGAATGAATTTTTCTGTTTTCCACGATCAACTAAGACTTATTTATGAAGTTTTGAATGTTAAAAATTTAAAAAGAAACTCATCATTTTCAAAATCCTAGTCCAATTAATCTTGAGAAACCTGCGCGCTGATTGGCGTATTTTCTTCGAAACAATCGATTGAAAATCTAAAATTATCCTTTTTTTTAAAAATAGTGATATTCAAGTTTTCATAAATCAGTCAGTTTATGTGATTGATTTAGTTGATTGGAAATTAACTCTTTTTATTTAAAATATTAGTGCTTCAAAAACATTTTGTTATTCGTAATTTCCACAGCAGAAGCTTAATGTAAAATCAAAAATTCGTTATTTCTTAGAGCATTTATTAAATCAAGTTACATAAAATATAATCATTTTCCATTTAGATCATTTTAGCAGATCTGTGACTTACTAAAGGTTTACAAATCAGTTGTGTGGCCCTGATTTGAATGGATATCCTGTTCATATTAAACAAAACTTGCCTTAAAATATAACTGATTTATTGGAATAATAATATAGAGAGTGTAAAAGATCATAAAATAATTCTTCTTGAATTTATTATTTAGAAAAAATAATATTTCTTATATGTTTCCTTTCCTACAGACACGTGCCGAAAATTATATTTTTGCAGATTTTATTTCCAGAAAGATTTAATTTATTTTTAATTGGAGCTTTAAGCACTGTGATGGCAACACTTTGAAAAAAGACAATTTTTTCCCATGAATGCGAAACGTGCTTAATTTTTATTTTTATTTTTGACGAAAAAAATTATTTAAAAACATAGTTAAAATATTTATTTAAAAATTCATTAAAAATAGAAACTTAATTTTAAGATTAAAACATTGGTATCATTTAAAAGATAAATTTTTGATCTTTAAATTCATGTAAAAATATTTTTTGTGCGGTAATATTTTTTGAAGTTATAGCAGAACCACGCCAAAATTTCGCTTAATTTTTAAATAAATAAAATTCTAATTAAAGATTCGAAAAAATAACCCGCAGGTGCACATTCCCTGCCTCCAAGGTATACACGTGCCAAATTTGGTAGCTGTAGGTTGAATGGGCTGGCCTGTAGAGCGCCAACACACACACACACACATTGAGCTTTATTATAAGTACTACATAGAACAAACACATCAAAAGTAAACACAACATTTCAATAGCTGCCAAAAACAAAATAGAGAAAAATGCAATTAATAAGCAGACGATATTTAAAAAAGTACAAATATTTAGACTGGAAAATGAAATTATCTGAAATTAACCTCACGCGCAGACGATATTTGCAAAAGTAAAAATATTCAAACCTGAAAAGGAAATTATATGAGTTATTCCATCAATAAATGCCATAAGTTTGTTTATATCTTCATTATTTTATGAGTCATTAAACATCAAAATGGGTCCGGGACTAAATAAACACCCTGTATAGAGAGTGTAAAAGATCATAAAATAATTTTTCTTGAATTTATTTTTTAGAAAAAATAATATTTCATATTTGTTTCATTTCCTGCAGAATACGTGCCGAAAATTATATTTTTGGAGATTTCATTTCTAAAAAGATTTAATTTATTTTTAATTGGAGATTTAATCAATGTGATGGCAACACTTTGGAAAAAGCTAATTTTTTTCCGTGAATGCAAAACGTGCTTAATTTTAATTTTTATTTTTTACGAAAAAAATTATTGACAAACATAGTTAAAATATTTATTTAAAAATTCATTAAAAATAGAAATTTAATTTTAAGATTAAAACATTAGTATCATTTAAAGATAAATTTTTGATCTTTAACTTCATGTAAAAATATTTTTGTGCGGTAATATTTTCGGAAGTTATAGCGGAAACACGTCAAAGTTTCGCTTAATTTTTAAATAAATAAATTTTATTGAAAAATTTGAAAAAATAACCCCCAGGTGCACATTCCCGGCCTCCAAGGTATACACGTGCCAAATTTGGTAGCTGTAGATTGAATGGTCTTGCCTGTAGAGAGCCAACATACACACACACACACACATTGAGCTTTATTATAAGCATAGATTTTTGAAAATCAGTATTCTGAAAACATGCTTATCAAGGCATTTTAGTTTCATCGATAATAAATGAAACTTTATTAATACAGTGTTCATGTTATCAAGATAATGATTTGTGCAATCAAAACAATCACTTTAAAAACATTTATTGATCTGAATACATTTTGGAATTATATAATTTACTAGCTATCATACTGGTGGTGACTCCGGCATTTTTGTGCTGCATGTATATGAACAAAAATGAAATTCATAAAAAAATATAAGCAAAATATATACTACAAATACATGCAAATACGTTAAAAATGCAATTTCTCAAACAAGAATCTGATATCCATAGCCACCATACTGGCGGTAGCTCTGGCATTTTTGTAAAATATAAGCAAAGCGAAATACATACAAAATACAAACCACAAATATATTCAAAATATATACAAATACATTAAAAATGCAATATCCCAAACAAGAATCTGAAATCATATAAATTGAAATTCATTTCAATTCTTTGAAATAAATTTTGTATTTAAATCAAAACTACTTTTATAAAAATAATTGTGCTACAATTTGGAAAAGCGTTTTTATAAATATCTTTTTCATTATATTCTTTAATTTTTAATTGATTGCAATAATTATTTTGAAATGTTGATTTTTTTTTCATTTTTTTTTTCAAAATGGAACAAAATGCAACCAAAAAGTCATTAACACAGTGTTAATTCTACAAATATTAAAAAACTACAGGATGATCGAAAACACATAAATGTACAAAATTGCAAAGCCCTATCACATTTGAAATAGAGTAGCTATAAATAGATGAATAAAAATTTATTCTTTGCGAACATGAAACAAGTAGAGTTAAATAAATAGGCATAAATATGTGTACACTGCTTTATATATGCTTAAATATAAACTTTTAAGCTTCTAAAAAATTAGAAGCATAACATTCATGCAAAATGTAAATATGATAATTCTATAATACTGAAAAAATCCTTTTTGATAGTTCTAGAGCTGTAGAACCTATATAATTTCAGTCAAAATTATTCTCTGCAATTACAATCGTTTTATATGGTAAAATTCTGTAATTACCATCGTTTACCAAACAACTACTATTTAGGGATTGCAATATTAGACCAAAATTTCAGTATCGGTATTCGGTGTTTTTTAAATCTCAATGGCGGGAAACCGATTTTAATATCGCTAGTAGAAATTTTAGAAAAAGAAAGAAAACACAGCTGTTTTATTGTTTTATTTGCCAGTTTATTACAGAGTGTGGATATAACAAAAATATAATTTGTAACTTATAAATTATAACAATAGTGGAATTAAAATTTTAATGAAAAAATTTAATAACATATAAAAAAGAAACATTTTAATATAAAAAATATCATTAATATTTTGTAAAAAAGTAATTACCAAATTTTAAAAACTGAAATTTTTTATTTATTTTTCATAATTTAATGTTTATATTCCTTATAATGATTAAAAATTGCCCTGAAATATTTTTCTGTGCGTTAGTACCTTTTTCCTTCTGTATTACTAATATGTTTACGTCTCATAAAACTGCGAGTCTTCATTGTTAAATGTAAACATCTCCTCCTTTCATCTTTCCTCTCACCCCTATTGTCTCGAATTAAACCCATCCTAACGCATGTGCAAAAGCGCGGCGGGTTTTACAAACCATTGTGAAACAGTATTTTATCACTTCTATTGATTGCACGATGCAATGTTCTATTCACAGTTTAATTAATTTCGCCCGTTAGGGAGACATAAAAACAAAAACGTATACTATTTTGCTATGCTGACTATCCCTGAACATATAGTGGAAGCAATTAAAAATTTTCTAGTAAACACCGAAATAACGATATTTAAACTTGTGAATATAGGTATAACAAAATTGTACAAATGGCTCAAAATACCGGTATTCGGTATCCCGGAATACCAGTATCGCAATCCCTACTAATATTTCATTCCGATATTGATTTTTTTTTCTTCAATTGACTTTTCATTTATTTCTGCTTGGAACTTATTTTTTATAAACAAAAGCAAATAAAATGGAATCTATAAATCCAAAATAAAATCGCTTCTCAAATTTAATTCATTTATTTTGATTTTTCTGGGTATTTGCACAACATTTTGGAAATGGAATCGTGAAACTTATGTTGCACTTTTTAGCTATTTCCGTTCAAAATTTTTAATCACAATACAATCGTAATACTTGTATTACATTCCAAATAATTTACAACATAAGAAATAACCACTGTTTTTTTAAATTATAAATACACAGTAGTTATGACCAGTAGTATAGTTAACAGTTACAGTTATAAAAAAAATCTGTCTGTAATAATGTAGCCTGTGAGATTATATTTAATAATAAATAAAATTATACTACGTTTCTTGCATATATCATCCTAAATGCCATTGGAATTTAGAATTAGTCATTAAATAATAAGTATTTACTTAAAAGTCTTAATCTAATATTTAAGTTTTTCTGACGACAAACAAAACAAATACAAAACATGAATAGCTGTTTAAAATTCGGATATTGATGAAAATTTTTTATTTAATAATTTTATAGGAATTTGTGTATAAAAGCTATTTAAAGAAAAAAAAAGAAGTTGAATCTTCCTCGTCTTATAAAGGCATACACAAATGCGATTAAATTTACGAGATAACTTTCCTTCAATGAAATTAAAATAAAAAACTCCACCCACAGAGATAATACAGAAAGTCTTACATAACTGTTAATTTTCTCATCACTCCTTTTGTCGTAAAAGTTCTTTAACTTTCATCCATCTTTTGCCCTCAAAGGCGGGGGGGGGGTGAGTTTAAAATGACTCACAGTCTCGGAATTCTGTTCTTCTCAACCGCAAAACTTTCCACAATAGATGGAGCAGAGAGAAGATAATGAAGCAAAAATAAAATAAAAATCAACTCTAGAGTACAAGGAATGAAGTATAAAAGTAAAGAATTGACAAAAGGAAAGGGCTGAAGCTGCTGCAAGCGTTGTTTCACTTCGCGAATGTCCAGTCAACTTTGAAAGTAGAGTCATGAATCACGGATTCCGTAACTAAAGATCAAGTAAGAAATAATTAATCCGCTTTAAAGGTTGAAAAAAAAACCGAACAAAGTATATAGAAAACTGGAGCGCTTCCTCAAGAAGAGGAATGATCTTCGAGACTAACTTTCAGTTCAACTTCATGATATATAAAATGCTTTTCCTTTCTTTAGGTTCTTCTGTAAAGCCTATAGAATAATTGATAAAAAATATATATTCATTTCGTTGAAAAATTCATTGAAGTGTAAAGAGTTAAAATATATAAATAAATGTCTTGAAAAATGTAATTACATTTGTGTCAAACTTTTAATGATTTTTTTGTTATAAAAATTATATCTATATATAAGTTTCGTCTTTTTAAGTAAACAATTATTAATATATTTTAATTTTTGAATAAAGTTCCTGATTTCTATTTTTCAAAAATTGAGAAAAAAATTATAGTTATTATTTAGAAATCTTGCTTTTAATGAGAAAAATTTTGAAATTCTATCTCATATTTACTAGCCGAGAGAAACTCAGCCTAATCCATATGTATTTCTTCTATAAAACATATTTTCTGTCTATATTAGTGTTTAGTTAATTATATTTCCTTTAGTATTAAAAGATTGAAATACATCGATATATATATATATTGCCCTTTAAAGAACAAGATAATTTGCTGTGTATAGTTTCGATTTTTCTACTATTATTTCTTAAATTTTAATTTCTTTTTTTACTTTATCAGACGAACTAAAAATATTCCAAATAACCTGGCTAGAGTCATAATAGATATTATTTTGTTTATGCTTAAACTTTCAGAAAGATACACTATCGTAGTCCATAAATAAGAACAAAGATATAAATAATTTGGTTTTGTTCATCAAGTTTCTATATGAAACAGAATACTGATCAAAGAATGCTATTAGAATTAGAACTCATTAAGAATACATAGGTATATAGGAAGAAATTCATAAAATAAAATAAATAAATGCCAGACATTAAGTCGATAAGTATGCAAATGTATCAAATATGTCACAAAAATGTCACAAATATGTCAAAGTGGCAAAAATACCAAAAAATTATCACATATCTTTTGTTTTGATATTCAAATAAGTCTTTTATTTTTTTAGTTTCCTGAAAGTATATCTTGCTTCTAAGGCAGGCAATAAAAGTATCCGATAAGGTTATTGAGCATATTAAACATCGTGTGAATTAAAAAAAATATATTAGTAAGTTTTAGATACTGTTATCAGTAGTAGATGCTGTTTAATAGTGTTAAGATACCTAAATATTAGGTTTTAGTACAGTATTAGATACACTGTTGCTACTATTAAGATAAAAGTTGTAGATACTATTTTAAGCTACCCATATACTGGCTTATGCACAGGGATGCAAACATTTTCATCAAACTAATTTTCTTTTTGAAAGATCACAATAAACTATTTTAAAAGGCATTGTCAATGCATATAATGTTATAAAAGAGGACACATCTAAGCTAAATTTAAAAATGTTTAGTCTTTACTTCCAGATATTCAGTCATTTTTTTTCAATCACTTATGCTAGTTCGTAATGGTTGTAACTCCTGTACATAGCTTTTCCGTGCCAAAAACACATAGCATATATACTTTTTATTGCAATTCATTGCGGCATAGCTAATTTGTAACTGCCTTCAAAATTATCGGATATTGTTTTATCTGCTCATTTCTTTCTTGGGTATTGGGATTCTTGTAATGTTGTCTACATTTGGACGCATTCTATTTCAGCTTCCACCATATCAATGGGCGCTCATTCAGAGATCTTTAGGTACCATTTAGCATAAAAAGCACCTTCATTTTACATTTTATGAATCATTAAACATTTAATTATTCAAAAAATAATCCATTTGTAAATTGAATGAAAGAAAGATAATTTTAAGCATAATCTTTTTTCTAAAAGAGAGAGAGAGAGAGAGATTTTGTTTTTTTTTACTTTGTCTCAATATTGGTTATTGTATTTTATACAGACTATGATTTAATGGATTTCAACTACCTAAATTTTGTATAAAAGAGCTTTTACAAATCCAAACTTTTCCTGTTCTTCACAATTACAGTATTCCTGAAAATGCATTAATCACGTTAAAAACTATGAAAGCACAAATGACTGAAAACACACACTTGCTAATATTAAAAATAACGAAATGAAAATATCAGCCATATTAGCTCAACACGAAATATTCATTTATAACGAATAATATTTAATCAGATAACATAAATTATACCTGATTTATCATTGAAATCATGGATACAGTGTTTCATGAATTTTTCCAGTATTGTTCAGGTACATTTATTTTTAGGTTCCCTACAGTTTTTTAAGTATTTAATTCAACATCAGTTATATTTGATACTGAATTTTGCTAGGTTTAAATTCAAATAATGTCAAAAGTGTAGAACCTTAGACTAACAAAACTTGGAGATCATCGGTCAAAAAGTATGAAGAACACATTTGGTGAAACAGGAGAGGAAATTTAAAAATGCATCATTTTCTATCGCTTTTCCTTGTTTCTCTGGTTCATAATGGTGCCTGGTTCGTATAAAAAGGATATTAAAGAAAGATTTAAACACATCATTTGCTTAAACTATTGACTACACAAAAGAGCTTTACATAAGAAGGTTGAAGTTATTAATTTAAAAGCAGATTTAAGATCTAAAGTTCTTACATTTAAAAAAAAAGTTTTTTTTTGTATTTAAAAACATTCTTCAAACATTTCATTTTATTGTAGATATTTATTAATACAATATATTTTATAAATATTTAATTCGGCATTAATTTTTAAGCATTTGGCAACAAACATTTCCTCTATTTAAAAATTTGTAAACAATATAGGAGAGTAAAGCAGTAAAAAATGCAATAAAGAATCATGGAGTCGAATTTGATGTGAAAATAACTGGTTCTATGAATTTCAATTTCGAATAAGAGTTTTCATCGAATAAATTACCAAATATTTAAATTCTTGTGCTGTAATTTTAGCTGAAAATTGAGTATATTATAACGTAATTTTTTCATGTTTGTTATAACTATTTTTGAAATGCAACATAGTAAGGAGAAACAATATCTAATAAATGCATTTGAAATCCTTACAAATGAACGAAACTACTTCAAATCCAAACTATTACCAAAACGGTTAGTTCAAGAAACTGAACTCCAATCCAAACAGCATCTCCAGCCCAAGGAAAAATAAATATCTGTTGCCAGTTATTGATTTACCAATAAATAACTGCGGTGGAATATCTATATTAGAAGACAGAAACATCGGCTTACTAAACGCTGTGCCATTTCAAGATTTTGTCGATTACTTGCAAGCTGCATTACGAAGATGATTACTTCCCAGAATTCTCCTGGAGGAAGCATGAAGATACATGATTGCCAACACTTAAGTGAAACTTTTTCCTTGCTCTTGCGTGTTTCGGTGAAATTTTTATTCTACAAGAGTGATTGGTGTACTCGACATTTTTTTTTCTTTCTTATCTTTGTGGCTTCCTATGCCCAGCTACTCAAAGATAATTAAAGATGTTTTTTGAAGTGGTTTCCTCGGATAGAGCAATAATTTTCTGTGATTGGTTCTGCCAAAACATATGATGATGAATGGTTAATGAAATATTTGTGATAATCATATCTGAATATAATACATATTAAACAAGCAACAAATCATCAGATATTATATTTGCTACTCACTTTATATGTATTATTTTTTCCAGTATATCTATATTATATCAAAGGTTAAACATATTTCTTCTTTTATTTTATATTTCATAATCAACTCTAATTTTTTTAAATACGATTACACTGGGTTACTTTCAATTTAATTGGTATTTTAAAGTATAAAAATAAGCGAAATTTTGAATTTGAACTTTATTAAAATATTTTTATAATAAAAATTTATCGTCGTATGCCGATATTTTACCCACCATCATACGTACCGCAAATAATGTTGAACTGGTTTTTTTTGTGATACTCTCGTTGAGGTTCTGGGGGGTTATGAGGTTGAGGTTCTGGGGTTCAATACAGGGTGTTTCAGTGAACCGTTTCAGAACTTCTAAGAGGAGTAGGGTGCATCCTGACAACTCGAAATCATAGAACAATGTGGGGTCGGAAATGCTTTCCTGAAGCGGTGTTGTACACATAAGCACCATAAAGAAAAGAGACTGTAAATGAGAAATCGTTTTAATAATACATGGAAAGAAGCAAAAGGTACATGGATTAAAGTAAGTGTTCGAAATTTCTTCCACGGGCCACAATGCACGCCTCACATCTCCTACGCATGGACATCCGAACATTCTGGAATACTTCAGGCATATCTCGAAACTCTCCGCAGCTACTGCGATTCTTTCAACGAGCTCCTCAGCAGTGTCAACAGGGTTGTCATAAACTAGCGATTTCATATGACCCCAGAAATAAAAATCAAGACATGATAAGTCTGGTGACCGAGCAGACCAACGCACGGGACCCCCACGTCCGATCCATCGTTGATGGACAGCTAAAATTAAATCATCTCCGCTAAAATGGGCAGGGGCTCCATCGTGTTGGAACCATATTGCCTGTTGCGTCGATGCAGAAATCTGTTCATCTCTCAAAAGTTGTGGCAATACTTGCTGCAGAAAGAGCAAGTACGTAGGTCCGGTTAGAGGACCCGGTAACAGGTAAGGTCCGATGAGGTGATCTCCCACAATACCGGCCCATACATTGACCGAAAATCGATTCTGTGCTGCACGACGTCGTATTGCATGCGGGTTCTCTACCGCCCAGATATGACCGTTATGCGTGTTAAAAAATTATTTCCCTTGTGAATTATGCCTCATCGGAAAACAACACTTCAGCAGGAAAAAAAGGGATTTGTAGCACATTTTCCCAGGTACCACTGTGCGAAAGCAATACGAGGTACATTATCCTCCGGTTTCTGTGTCTGGACACTCTGCACGTGAAACGGATGCATGTCTTCTGCTCGGAGAATCCTCCAGACACTGCTATGGGAAACCCCGACTGCGTTTGCTACACTTCGTGTACTCGTTCTTGGATTCCCCCTGTACATGCTGCAGCACATTCTATTCTAGTTTTCTCCGTTATATTTGTCTTACTTTAAATCCATAATTATAATGTGGATTTCAGTAATAAATCAGTTTGCTGCTTATGTGCTCAAAATTTCTCATCATAATCCATTAGTTTCCTTTTTGTAAAGAAGTGGTTCTTATTATAATGTAAATTCAGTATTCTCTGGTTATTATTATATTTAACAGGTAGAAGATTATCATTCAACTCAGAATAAACAGAAATGGGAGGTTTCACACTTAGAGTTATCTTACAATTTTAAGTGAATGAAGATTAATGGAAATATCTTCATTTATCTAAAATGTATAGTTTGTAACAAACAACGAGTGAAATGACAAGGATGTTTTATTTAGTTATTTTTTTAAGAAGTTGTAAGGAAATTTATTTAATAAAACAATGGAATGTTTGAAACATGCGAATAGATGGAATTTATTTAAAATGGTTTGATATAAAGTAAATGGTAAGCTTAATTTCTATAAAGGTTAAAAATTTAGTTTAAATCCTGTTTGAAAAGTCATGGAAAATTTTGAATACAGAGTTTGTGATTTTTATATCTCCAATTAATTATAATCATATGAGAAAGTTTAATAGACAACCAATTTCAAATCTATTCTTTCTATTTTGTATGTACTCATACTGGTCTTAAATTTTTGTTCGCTGCAGTTTCAATATTCATTTTATTTATAAAGAACATTTAATAAATGATTTGAAAAGGTATTACTATATATGTGCTAAGAATTTGCAATTTTTTATTTTATATAATCCTAGTTTTTAATTTATAATTCGTTAATATAAAATTGATCTGATAATTAATTAGTTTCTCAGATTTATTAACATATAATGACTTTTATGTGAAATAAAAAAAATCGAATACATTTAATCAAAACTGATAAATTAATTCAGAAAGTATTAGGTAATAAAATATTAAATAGAAAACACAATTTATGTAATTTAAAGAATTTAGCAATTCCTAAATGATTGCACACTTTTTCACTAAAAATCTGAAACTATTCACTTATGCAATAATGAATAAATTTAAAGTTCTAAACACCAAACTCTCATCTGCCTATTGAATTTAGTATACAAATAAATAATATAAATAACTTAAAATGAAAATAAATAGAAATGAGCGAATATGTACTTGAAGGGCATCTTAATACATTTCATGATGAATGATCCATTAGAATGTTTCATCATAAGAAGAAAATCACTATTTCCTGTTAAAAGGCAACCATCATTTTCACAACAAGGTTTATATGGATTTTCTGTAAATGCAAGCATATATAAATTTTGCAAATTGCTACATTGTCTAAATGCAAATGGTCTGTTTATTTGCTTAGATAGTACTTATGTAAAACAATTTAAGATAATTGAGGCTATTTATTTCTTTTTAAAAATCAATGTTAAAGATATCAAAGCCATAAAAATCAATCAAAGAATTTCCGTTAGTGGCCCAGAAAGAAAATAGAAGAGAACTATTTGCCCATAATAGCGTTTTTCGTAAGCCATTAACAGCATTTGTGCTCTTTTAATGGTCTCTAAACTGTGTGCAGAAAATCCATCGGAAACGTGACGACAGAGCGAGACGAGCAATAAAAAACAAACTACCACTGAAGTGACAATCATAGAAATTTCTTTTATACTAAGCGATATACTTAAATGTATTAATTTTTATAACTATTTTTTTAGATATCAATAAAATATATGATTAAAATAAAAGAATATTTTAATTCATTTTTAATATTTTACCATTACCAGCAATGCATTTCTTCAACTATGGTTGTATAATACATAGATGGATGGAGTTTTATAGTATAGTGTATTGAAGAGAAACTCATGGTGTTGTGCAGAAGAAAACACTTCCTTTTGGGAATCATATTTTATTGAGATTTCTTCTGGATTCCACATGACAAGGCACACAAAACATCCAACTAAACACACATACTTAACATGGAATAATAAAATACATAGTTTCAAGTTGGCTAGCGAACCATCACAGATTAATTATGTCTATCAGAAATACTCCTATCATACTATTTCTCCATAACTATATAAATGGGAACTATATAAATACTCCGTCTGAAAGTGCCGTCTATGTGCAGGTCTGGAGAATAGACAAAAGTATAAAAATCAAGTTAATAGGAAAAACAAATAAATAAAATTAAAAAAATATAACAAAATATAAAAAAGAATCCATCCTGAAGACTTTTTCAAGGGTCACCCTCAGGCAGGGATTCAAAAAAGGGATTTTTTCTGTTAAGGAAATGCAGACAATTAAGTCTAATAATGATTCCTCGTGACCCGAAAATCCCCTGAAATTAGGCCTAAGAGATATACCATTTTAACAGAAAGGAAAATACAAAACAACAAATTAGAAGAAAAACCCCTAATAAGTAAAAATACAATAACAAAAAAACAATGAAAACCAAAACACCATAAAATAACACTAAAGTAAAAACGAAAATGCAAAAACATACCATCAGCAGTCAAGGAAATTTTAAGCTATCGATTGTGATTCCCGCTTATTAAAAACACAAAGCTAACGGTAATTT
>JAPMOR010087037.1:168735-183612 GCA_026543865.1 Argiope aurantia
AATTTCTTAAGGGTCAAACAAATCTAATTTTAATTTCTTAAGGGTCAAACAAATCTAATTTTAATTTCTTAAGGGTCAAACAAATCTAATTTTAATTCAAAGATGATATTTAAAACCCAGATATCAATGAATAAGGTTTAATTGTATCTATGCACTGCCTTTTATTGATTGCTAACGAAAGTCATTTAACCCATAATTAGATAAATATATAAACAATCGCTTTGTTTCGAAGAATCAAAAGGTAAAATGCAAATGTGACTGGATATAAGCAGTAGAACTTTACAATGACCGTGAAACAAAGAACTCCGCCGATGCAGATTAGTCCGGAAAGCTTCCATAACTCCTAATTTACTCTCTCGTCCCTTTCGCATAAAAGCTCTTTTTCGAGTATTCTTCTTTCGCCCTCGAGGGTGGAGTTTAAAATGACTTACAATCTCCGACTTCCGCTCTTCGAAACCGCAAAACTTCCCAACAAAAGAATGGAGTGCGGAAAAGAGGGCGAGCGGGAAATAGAACACGAAGAAATAAATTGCAAAAGGCAAGGAAAAATAAAACAAAAAAGTAGAATCCCAAAAAGGAAAGGGTTAAATAATATAAGCATGGTTTAAGCTTGCGAATGTTTAATCAACTTTGGAACTTGTATGATGAATCACGATTTCGTAGTTGAAGATACACCGATAAATAATTAATCCGCATTAAATGAAAAGAAGGAAAAATAAATAAAAAATTAAGAAATGGAGTGCTTCCTTCAGTAGAATGATTGCGGAGGCAACTTTTAACCCTTCATGAATTCATGATCTATTAAAAATTTGTCATTTTTTCCACCTTTTAACTCCTTTTATAAAACTGCCAAAATAACTAATAACTATGACAGAAATTTTAAGCGTTATTAAAAGAGAAATTAGTATTAAAAGAATTGAGATGCATAGGTACTAGATTATTATTTCTTTTATCGAAGCTTTAATTAAAAATATATGAAATTTCAAATTTAGTTATAAAATACAAATTAAACATCAGAGAAATTTAACAAAATGCTTGGCAAACTAATGAAAATTGCATGATTACTCTCAGGAAAGTCTACAAACCAAGGTATTCCTTTCACAACATTCTTTGAATTGAGAGTTATTTCAGAGCAAAGAACGTTGGAAGAAGGTGCTAGAAAAGTTGCTATTGTCTGTGCCTCATCATTATTTTTCAACCTTTTCGACATCATAAAGTTTTCTGAATGGATACTGACTTCAGTATGGTGTGCTTTTGTATATATTTACAACATATCATTTTCTACTCAATCACAATGGCTTACTTTGCATCTCAGTTTCGTCTACATAGTTTATGAGCTTCATTGATGTATAAAAGAAAATTCTGTCCGCATGGATACATATAATTAGAATCTATTTTCTTGCTCACAAATGAAGATAGATATTTTGAAAACAATGCTTTGGATAAGTATTATTATTGCACTAAAAATTAATCATTAATTGATTATATTTAACATTTAATAATTCCATGTTTTAGACATTATCTATCAATACAGAAAGACTGTAAACGCCCTTTCTACGAAACTTTAGAGCTCATCTGAGTATCATTGGTAAATTCTTCTACCCTTCGCCATGTGTGATTGATTGAATACCTATGGTGCGTGCTTTGTTCTTTAGAGACATTCGCCCAAATGGATTTGAGGGACAATGAGGTGTTCTAGGAACACTCAAAAGATGTCTGAGCATGCACTTGAATAATGGTTGTCAGCTAAGTTGATATCTCTTTTGTACTCAACCGTTTAAGACCATGGTTGTCACTATGGTTTTTGAAGAAAGGGGAGGGAGGTTGTGAAATATTTTATCTTTGAAGAGAAATCTGTCAGATATCCTAATATACTTGACCTCAAACGATCTTAAGAATGAGAGCGTCTTAAGAATGAGAGCAATGAAATACAACTAATTCATTTTATAGTTTGACTGGTTATTGACTCCGGACGAAAAGATACCCCTCCCTCCATTTCCAATAGTGTAATCATTCATTTATTACAGAACTGTGGGGTAACAATTAAATCAACCCTTAATCTTCAAGATTATTTATCTGTTGGTTGTTTCTGGGTCTGTAAAATAGATTGGGAATAAACCGCAAACATAAATGAATCGATTAAATTTTCCATCTTAGCCAGGCCAGTTTTGTTAAAATCCTTGAATGGAGTTGAATGCGTGTTTCTGCCCATTATAGTGTTATTTTAGTAGTTGCTCCACTTCTGCGTTGATTAGTGCTTTCGTACATTTTTAAGGAATCGGGGGGGGGGGGCGTTTGGAGTTTTTGATATTGTTCTTTTATACGAAAGCAGTTGTATTATTTGCTGAAATGAGTTTTAATTCAGGCAAGTCTTCTTATAGCTTTTGACACTTTGTGAACTATTCACGCACCATTAAGGTTGAGCTTTTGTTTGCATATGTAGCTTTCATGTTTATTGATCCAGACTTTAGTAGGATAATTTATTGAATCCAGCCCGCTTTAGTTTCCAATAGTGACCAATAATGAGTTTCATTTAAAAGATTCATTGGTAAAATTATTTTGAAAATGGAAGCTACAAGATGGCAAACTATGGTAGGAAACTTTTGATACTCTAGAGAAAAAGCATAACCCAAACAATCGAATGTAAAATGGCTCTCATAAGTGTGTCTAGACAAAGGCGATGAGGAGTCTTACAATACAAAGCTTTCTGAATCTTTTGCAAATGTAGGCCGTTTTCAAAGTCGCAACAGGTTATCGGAACACAATCATAGAGCTAATTTTCAGGTTTATTTCTTGTAAAAACTACAATTCAGGCAATAATTATTATGATTGCTCATCTGAATAACCTATGAAATTTAATATAATATAACCTGTATAAGTTCATATAAACTTTGTTATTACATAAAGATTACTATATGAAAAATACGTAGGGATATTATTTTTGCATATTATTTCTAATGTATTGTATACTAGCCGCCTTTGGCGACCAGCCGGTTCGCCAGTATTACATCTCGCTACAATTTTCAATTAAATATTTTAAGTAACTGGTCTCTTAAAGGATTCTCAAACAAAACATTTTTAAGCTTCAAATTTTGATAGTCATACCAAACTTATATTGTTTAGATCGTTTCGTTCAATAAACTATATATATTTTGCTAATTTGTTGTCATTTCCGGTAAAACTTCAACTTTAATTAAAAATGTAAATGACGAAATTGCAATTAATATTAAGATATTTTTTAATAAAACCAAGTTTTTTATTTTATTTATCATCTTTATTGTTATTTATTAATTATTATTATTATTGAATATAAGTATTGCAAACAGAATTGCTCGGTATTTAAGTCTTATGTTAACTACAAAATATTTTTCATAGTTTATGTAATATCTCAAACAATAATTCAACAAAAATTTCTGAGATTCTGTATAAAATTCAGTTTTTAGTTTTGCTTTCAAAAGGATTGAAATGAAATCAATAATAATATTTTGTTCCTGCTTTTAAATATATTTCAAAAATTATGAAGTCTAAATTTAATGCAGTAAGGTATCAAATTCTGATAAATATTCTGGACACACCAAATTTTAAATAAATGAATGAATGTTTCTATTTTCCACGATCAACTAAGACTTATTTATGAAGTTTTAAATGTTAAAAATTTAGAAAAACTCACCATTTTCATAATCTTAGGCCAATTAATCTTGAGAAACCTGCGCGCTTATTGGCGTATTTTCTTTGAAACGATCGATGAAAAATCTAAAATTATGCTTTTTTTTATTGAATAATGATATTCAAATCTTCATAAATCAGTCAGTTTAAGTTATTTGAAATTAACTCTTAAAAGTCAGTGATTTAGTTGATTGGAAATTAACTCTATGACCATCATAAAATCTGTGCTTACTCTTGTGGTGTATGCATTCTCCTTAATATCCGATCAAATAAAACATCACATACAAAAGTACTACATAGAACAAACACATCAAAAGTAAACATAACATTTCAATAGTGTCCAAAAACAAAAGAGAGAAAAATGCAATTAATAAGCAGACGATATTTAGAAAAGTACAGATATTTAGACTGGAAAATGAAATTATCTGAAATTAAAAACACGCTCAGACGATATTTACAAAAGTAAAAATATTCAAACCTGAAAAGGAAAATATATGAGTTATTCCATCAATAAATACCATAAGTTTGTTTACATCTTCATTATTTTATGAGTCATTAAATATCAAAATGGATCCGGGACTGAATGAACACCCTGTATAGAGAGTGTAAAAGATCATAAAATAATTTTTCTTGAATTTATTTTTTAGAAAAAATATTTCATATTTGTTTCATTTCCTACAGACACTTGCCGAAAATTATATTTTTGCAGATTTCATTTCCAAAAAGATTTAATTTATTTTCAGTTAGAGCTTTAATCAATGTGATGGCAACACTTCGAAAAAAGCTATTTTTTTTCTCATGAATGCGAAACGTGCTTAATCCTCATTTTTATTTTTGACGAAAAAAATTATTGAAAAACATAGTTAAAATATTTATTTAAAAATTCATTAAAAATAGAATTTTAATTTTAAGATTAAAACAGTAGTAACATTTAAAAGATAAATTTTTTATCTTTAACTTCATGTAAAAATCTTTTTTGTGCGGTAATATTTTCGGCAGTTATAGCAGAAACACGTCAAAATTTCGCTTAATTTTTAAATAAATAAAATTCTAGTTAAAAATTCGAAAAAATAACCCCCAGGTGCACATTCCCGGCCTCCAAGGTATACATGTGCCAAATTTGGTAGCTGTAGGTTGAATGGTCTGGTCTGTAGAGCGCCAACACACACACACACACACATTGAGCTTTATTATAAGTATAAATATAGATATAGACTACAAATAACTTTATGACGTGCAACAGCATGCAAGTTGTTACGATGTAATTTTGAGTATAAAATTGTCAATATTGCCGAGTTCACATCGTCTTTTAAAATGTTTATGGATCTTCAATAATTAGAGAAACCTTTAAAGAGTAATTTTTTTAAAAAAATTTGCTATCGATTCTTTTTTTTTTATATCCTTGGAAAAAAATTAGCAAGCTTCCTCCTCCCATACCCCTCACTGTTTCTTTTCCGTTGCAAACATTGTTTTTTATATTCACCCATGAGTAGTCTAGACTCATAAAATTTAACTGTTATTACTGTTCTGATACACTGTAGATATTCATATAGCCAAATGTCTCCGCTTACATAAGAGGCGTAATTGATCAGTCGCAGTCATTTTAATGCAAATAATAATTTATAACCTCCCCTGTTAATACAGCCTTAAACTACTTTTTGAATCTTTGTTCATAAATAGTTAAAAGCGTTTTAATGGTTTACAACTTGTAGCAACTAAGAATACGTTATATATTTCCTTATATTGGATGGCCAATGATTGCTGTACAAAGTATATTTTTCGGTCTATATTTTTTTATTGAAGTAGACAATATAGAGGCATAGAGTTATTTCTAAGGAAAATATTAGAGCTACATAAAAAAAGTTTTTCTTTATAAATATAAAATACTTCCATGTAAATTATTATGTCGATTTTCTTTTTATATTAGTACAACTTTTAGGTGTCTTTTCTACTTCCTATTTGCTCCAAAAATAAGAAAAAAATTATCAAGATTTTTACGGATTTTTTTATATCTTAAACATATATTAATTTAGTTTCTCATTCGACTTAAAAAAGTCTATATTAATACTTATCATTATTATTCTCCTAAATTATTATCATTCCTTTTCCCTTCATGAAATTAAAATTGTTTGAGTCATGTGACCTGTTCCCGACACAAAATTATTTATTCTGGTGTCATTTTTTAAAAATAAATAAGATTAAGAAATTATTGAAATAATATGTGAATTCCTGGAACACCTACTTTCGCTTGCTAGTTTGGTAAAATGTAAAATGTTTTTTTTCGGAGAAATTATTTGGATACAGTAATGTTACCACTGCAGCAAGTTTATTGGTTAACACAATAATTGCATTTGTGACACAATAATTGACGCTATTGTATGTGAGACGAACGTATTTGTATTCAGATATATCGCACCATCTCAAAAAAATGTTGAAGTACCAAAAAGTTATCACCTATGACAAAAATACAAGCACCACAAAACTCACGAAATGGCGCTAAAGGACATTGCTAGCATGAAAACAGATTTAAAAAAAAAACCTCGAATAGTTAGTTTTAAAAAAAATGATATTTTTTGGCGTGTATATGTAAAATCGCGGGGTTTTTTTCAGGAAAGACAGATATATAGATAAAAAGAAAAGTCTTATCTAAATATAAAATTTGATTCAAATCGTTAAAGCCATTTCCGAGATGCACGAAAAAAATTCATATATAGTATACAAAAATTGGTCATTTCAAGTTATAAGATATTAAGTATTAAAATATAAAGTAATCTAATTAAGTAATAAGTAAGTAATTTCATTGAAATCTAAAGTAAGTAAAATTATCAATAATAAAATCGCTGTAACAGAATTATGACATTCAAGCTTTTTCTTAAACCCGATAACTGAATGTTATGAAAATCAATATCTATGTAAGTTCGTTTACTGCTATACGTTAATTGTGAAGCCTTATGATAAAACCAATCTATCACGCAAAATAAATTTCGTATGTGAGAAAATCTATTTTGGTAATTTTATCAGAAGCTAAAATGAAAATAACTAGTAGTATGTAATCTATAGTCCGTACACATATAAAAAGGGCAAGTGAAAAGAAACTGAAAAATGCATTAAATTGCTTCAGTTATTTTAAAATGCTATTTCAATGATATAAAATATGCGCATTTTAAGAAAAGTAAGGATAATGTATTTGAATGATATTTTATATGAAGAATATTTCTTGTTGCTGATACAGCATTTTGAAAGAATTCTAACACATTAACTCATTTTTCCTGTACATTTGACTCTGCCAATTTTAGCTGTACGCTGACGATATATTCTACTCTGCAAGAAATGAAGCTGAATAGAAAAATAAATGTTCCGTGAATATAAATGTAGGTAAAAAAAAATCCTGAGCAATTTCCTTGAATAACATCCTGAAAGGCTACAATTTAATTATATTTTTTCCAACATATAAATCTGAAAGAAAGTTTCAAAAATATTTCGGAATCATATAGAAACACAAATTATTAAAATTATTTGACTTCTGAAGGAAATTTATATTTCATATATTCCTTTATCAGAATTTAAATAAAAACTAACTAAGGATCTAATTTTAAAACTGAAAGACAATTTTAATTTGTACTAAAATGATTTGCATAAAGGGTTTGACAGGTTTATAATATGAATAGCCTCAGATTTTCAGGACAGAAGTCAAAAGTAAACAATTTAATGTTTCTGTGAGGTTTTGTGCATCGTACTACAGTATAGCTGGTAATGAAAGTATAATGTATATATTTTATTCATAATTGTTCTTGGATATTTCTTTTTCAAATGGAATCAAATATCAAATTTTTCTTTTCTTAGTTATGAAAGCCTCTTCAAAATCATATTGACAGAATAATTTAACTTCGTTTGATAACACCAGAGAATGTTCTGACCTAACCAGCAAGTTAATATGCTGGTAACAAAAGATGAACGAATATGTAATTTGGAAATTTTACTGTCGTATTGAAGAACCAAATTTTCAGCAGAACTATAATTTTAAACACCAATCAAATTTCATAAATTTAAGTCATTGTATTTTTAAAGTATTGCGTTTACATTCTTTCTGAAGTACAGACCGACAGATGGCCAATCCGGCGACGGATGTAGTTCAAACTTTGATAGAAATTTAAATTTTAGAGGTTGAACCTTTGTAGCAAATTTTATTTATCGTATTTTTTGTGTTTTATAGTAGATATTGCATCCACTTTTGCTCGACCAGACAAAGGAATGAATATAATTCTATCAAATTCTAAACGAATCTTCTGAATGGATTTAATTCAGAATTTGATAGCAATTTTCAAATTTGGTGTTAAATCTACGTACCTTGATCCTTCCAACTCAAAGTGGTGTTGAAATATCTATAGATAGCAGAACAACCAGAACACAAGAATACACATTAGAGCAAACGTACACAAGAGCCAGTAAACTCTGCCCATCAGAGAAGCTTAGGAAGGGAATTTTTCAATAGTATTTCTTATGGTGGGTGACTTCTTTCATTGATTTTTTTCGCATATGATTGTTCACGATGCTGTTGCATTCGTTTTATCCACTGCTCGGGAAGAATTTCTTGATGGACAAACAATATCGAATCATGTAAAATATATAAAGCCAATCCCGTTCTGCTACATTACTTCGAAGATCTGCTAGAATGGATGGGTTACAGAATTTCTTTGAGATCCAGAATGAAAAATTGGATGCCGCATTTGTATAAAAACATTCGATTCTGTGACGGTTTGGTTTGCTGCATGTTGACATGAGGTTCAAGGGTCCCTTATTTTGCTAGAAACAGATGATGCGTTATTATTTTTCATTAAACTAAATGGGCAATATAAAAGAATCAAAAATATTTTTAATGTCTACACAAACATACAATATTTTAAACTAGATCTGGGAAAATACATTTAAAAATTGGTGTGGAATAAATTCATCAGATGTGTATGTAGCCTTTCTTTTAAACTGATTAAACTCTGATTTAAAACAAAATCATAATTGATGATATAGGGTTTTTATACCGAATTCGAAATGTATTTTCTATGTATTCATCTATTCGGAGCAAAGTCATGAGATCAGAAATTCTTCTGTTTCTAAGGGCAACGTAAAGGTACCCTGAAGCGTAATTCTGCTCATTGGAAGTCAGTTTGCTTTCTGCTGTATTTCTCGACTATTGCAAGGTAACGTGTTTATAGTTTATCTTCACAGAATTTGAATTATATCACGCTATTATAAAGAAGCATATAATAACTGTTCACTTCGTCTTAAATATATTTGAAATTGTTTGAGGATGTTACATTTAATTGGTTATTTTTTAAATGCAGCCAGAGGCGTAATTTATATAAATATCTCAAATTGGTAACCAAGGCATTAATTCAAGAAGTAATTGCATTAATCCATTTATAAGCAAACAATTCAGAGGCTTTTATAAAATAATAGAAAGGCTTCAAAAGTACCGAAACAAAGGTTTGTACAAAGGGAATATCTATCCCATTAATTATACATAGTTGCACCTTAATTTCAAGAAAACAGCAGAGTTTGTGAATGATTTTTCTCGTTCATTTTCTGTCAATTTCCGTCCTGAAACCATCATTCCCACTCTAACTGATGTATTATTAATCTTCCAAAAGACAATGCATCTTGTTCCATAAATTTATTCTTTAGGTAACGATTAATCATTTGGTATTATTGTGGCAGAGTAGGGTTTAACAAATGAAGAAATTTCCTAATTGCATGCGAATGCTAGAATGTTCTACTTTCCTTATTTTAGAAGAAAAACATGAGATTTATAAATTCTTGAATAGTATTAGATGATTCATTTTTCCTTTGACAATAGTAAGGTGACTTTTTCTGGACTAAAATTCATCTTAAAATGTTTTTTGAGTTTGTCACCAATATGGTAACCCTGATAAGATAACGAATAATTTTTGAAACCCTATGTATAATATGTACACCTATTTAGCCATCTTGATCATAAAATTTGGCGATTTGGCATTGTCATCATTATTGTGTTATGAAGGGGCAGATTGGAGTATATTTCTGTCATTTTAAAGAAAGAGCTCAGCATATTTATTCTACAGAGCTTTTCAGATGTTGGAACGAGTTGTGTCTACATATTTGGATCATTGTTTGGATTTTTTTTCATAATGAGTAAACTTAACATCTTAGGGATAAAATAAAGTCATGAGTAAAATAAACAGAATTTTTTGAATATTTCATTGAAAAAGAATAATAAATGCATTTGGTGAAAGAATATAGGTATAATTCGTTATTAAATCATATTAAATCATTCTTGAGATTTCTTAGTTCAATATGGAATTTACACATTATAAGGAAATTATAAAAGTAAATTATATTCTTAAATTTTGTGGCATTATAAGTTCTTTATTCTTTTTATCCATTTAAAAATAAACACAAGAATTAAGCTGTGAAAAAAAAAAGAGATTTATAATAGCGTAAGGCAAAACTTTAAATTCTCTAAGAAAGTTTTCTTTGTTTTATGAAGAACTTTTTTAGAAAAAATAAATGTATAGAACGTTGTCTTTTAGTTAAAACATTTTTTGCAGTGATCTTTTCGTAAGTTTATAAATACAGTATGCGCCAAAATATACTTTACTGAAACTCGTGCATTTCGAATACGTGGTTGCATTTTTGAAAAGGAAGTTTTGTGTTCACAGTAGTGAAAAGGAAGTTGCGTTGTGCAATTGCTGTTGGAAATGGGTCTCTGGACGGAGGAAAAAGTATTAAAATTTGAAATTTGAGCATTATTTCCGCTCATATGGAATCTATCGTGACGGTGGGCCGAGTTTGATATAAGTGGCAGAGCAATTCCAAGAGAAGTTTAGCATGACGGCACACCAAGTAGCACAGTTATGCTGTCTATCGTTAAGAAATTTCGCCGTTCTGGTAATGTACTGTATGTCAACGAAAGTGGAATGCTAAAAAGAGAGTGTGTCCAACTGTGATGATCCACCAAGAACTGTGCCTGCATTACGTGAAAAAATCGTCTCCTTTTGCAGGAGTCTATAGGAATCTTTGTTCCCGAATATGTTTCAGAATCTGCGTGAACAATATGATTATTAACTACAGTGAGGCGGAGCACGCTTTGAGCACTTACATCACGCATTCCGTGGTAAATCAACTCGCTAATAGTGTGTATGCATGTATGTAAATTTCTTTTGAAGAAAAATAAACTCACAAATGATAATGTAATTTTGTTCATATTTTCATTTCCGTACTGTATATTTTGGCGCCTACTGTATTTTATTAGTGAAACACGTTTTCAGTTATAAATCTGCAGAAGGAAATGTTTTAAAGTAATTTATGTTTCAATCGTTTCTAGAATATTCATTTCTTTAATGTTATCCTATGAATTAGAAAATATTCAGAATGAATTGATCATATTTCTTTTATACGTTTGTAAAAAAAATGAGATAGGTGATTTTTTTCATCATCGAAAACAATATTTTGCAAGTCGAGATTTAAAAAAAAAAAAAAAACGTACATTTTTAATTTAGAAAAACTATGCATACCACTACTAATTAAAAATCAAAAAAGATTTTACTTGAAGCTTTGAAACAGACAAACTAGTAAATAAAGAATTCATGATATTTTACTATATTTGCGAATGGAAGGGTTTGTATTTTGTGATAAGTAATTAGTTCTACTTCAATAGAAAATAAATGAAAGAAAATTAATCAAACTTAATTGAGTTTCATATCTATTTACATAGTCAAAAAAACATTTTTTGGATATCAAAATATGATTTTTTTGGATCACATATTATAAATTATACTGTGAAGTTTATAAAAAGAATTTTTATTACGTAAAAATAAGTGTGATATCGAAGGTGTAAAAAAAAATTCACTTTTTTTTTTAATTTTATTTTTGTAATATTTTACATAGCGGAGTTTATGATTCTCTAGTCTTTTAATTTCATATTTCCTGAATACACAGCACTATTTTTTGAAATTCTTAGATAGGAAAAGTCAGCAATTTAAAGAACATTTTTATAGTTTTATTTCAAGTTCTTAAGCTTAAATTTTCAAAATGTATAAATTATATTAGACCCATGAATAATATTCCCTCAGAGCATACAAAATATATGAAGGTCGGAGATTGGCCACTTTATGGCTGGGACCAACCACCTCGAAGGGGATGTCAACTCTGTAAATCGGCTGATGTTATGATAAAGATAGCAGTCGATTACAACAAACCACATCTATATGCTACATTCAGTGTTGGTGGTGTGGTCGGATGTAGAAAAGGAGAAGAAGGTCATGCATTAAGTAAGTGTATAATTGTCATTAAACTTTGATCATTTTCACAAGGGAAAATTATTTTTATTATAATGCCCTAAAATGAAAGTTTCTCTGAATTAATGCGTTCCATAAATTTAAATTGAATTAAGAAATAGCTTATTTATTAAAAAACAAATTTAATTTTAATTTACCTGTTCTTTCTTTAGGCTTTTTTTTCCCTAAATATTCTGATTATGTTTTTTAAATTTCGAACTAAATCTTCAATATTTTTGCAATGTCAAAATATATTCCGTTTCTAAAGAATAGGTAAATATTTTATAACATATCATTTCAAAATGTTTAGTTTTTTAGGGTTAAAAAGATTCCTTTTTTTTTTTTTTTTTTTTTTTGTTTAGAAAATTTCAGGTAAATGCTCACCAAGTAGTACTGCTTCTATTTGATATTACAGTTTAAGCCACCTTTTACTAAAAAGAAAAATGCAACCTAATAATACTAGTAAATAATGCAATAATAAATAATGTAGATAATCAATAATTCAACCTAATGATAATAGTAATAATACATTTCGCTTATAACAGTGACTTTGCTTGCTTTGTCTTTATTTTTTTACATCTTCATTTAACGGTAATATTAAAACATTAAATGCTTTTTCATAGTCCATTTAAAACTAAATTTAATATCTATATAATGAGACATTTCCTATTAAGTAAAATTCGTTTGAAAAATATTGACTAGGATATCTATATGCAATATTAAATTAATATAATATGAATATATATTAATATAGTGAATTATCAACTGATTAATTCAGGGCAGAATTCTTCCATAGCTATCAAGACGATATGATCTTTTTCAAAATTCCTTGCTGTGCTAAAGTTAAGTATACAAATTTATTTTTAGCATTTATTTATAATAAATTATATAAAAATTATTATGTCAATATATTACAATTCTTATTTGTAAATAAATTATCAAAGTTTAAAATTACAAAGAAAAAAAAACCGCATCATTTCGGCGAACGAAGTTTGACAGTCACATTGATTATATATTACTGAGATTGCCAGTAAAACAATTCTAACCATAAAATGAACAAAAATAGAGACAATTACACTCTCTCAAAGAATGAGAGAATCAAATGCAAATGTGACTAAATTTAAACGGAACTATTCAGTTTATTTGAAACAATGAACTCCCTCAACAATGATTTCTCCGAAAAGCATTCCTAACTCTTAAACTTCACTTCTCGACCTTCAGCATGAAAGTTCGTTCTCTCCATTCCTTCTTTCGGTCTCGGGGGTGGAGTTTAAAATGACCCACAATCTATGAGTTCTCACGAACCGCAAAACTTCTCGACAAAAGAATGGAGTGCGGAAGAGAGAAAGAATGGGAAATAAAATGCGAATCTATTCCCAAAGACAAGGGAGGAAGGAAGACTGGAAAAAAAGGAGGAGGGGGTGGGTAAAGAATGCTCAGAGGGAAAGGGTTAATCCGCTGCAAGCGTGGTTTCACTTTGCCAATGTCCAGTCAACTTTGGAACTTGGATCATGAATCATGGATTCCGTAACTAAAGATCAAGTAAGAAATAATTAATCCGCTTTAAAGGAAAGAGGGAAGAAGAAATAAATAAACTAGAGAAAAGTGGAGAACTTCCAAGAGATGAAGAATGGTCTTGACGAAGAACTTTTAACCGGAGTTCATGATCTATAAAATGATCGTCCATTTATTTCCTTTTTTTCAATTTCTGTAAAAGTGAAGAAATTGCTGATAAATAAGTTGATGTTTTACGTAAAGGAAATCGAATGGAAATATTGTAGAAATAAAGTAAAAAAATATTGTCAAAATAAAATAAAATAGATGTAAAAACGACTTTTGAGGTTTTTTAGTATTTACAATTATAGAATTTCGTTTACAAAAAAGTAAGAAATATGGTGAAAGGGATTAAGAAATATGGAGAAGAATTTTTAACCGGAGTTCATGATCTAAGAATTGATCGTCGTTTTCTTTTAACTTTTTTCTGTAAAAGTGAAGAATAGTTGATAAATAAGTTGATGGTTTACTTAAAGCAAGTTGAACAAAATATTGTAGTTAATTATAAAAATAAAATAAAATTATTGTAAAAATAAAATAAAATTATTGTAAAAATAATATAAAATTATTGTAAAAATAAAATAAAATTATTGTAAAAATAATATAAAATTATTGTAAAAATAAAATAAAATAGATTTTAAAACTTACTTTTGACGTTTTTTTTTTAGTGTTGATAATTGTAGAACTTCAATATTTAAAATAAAAAATATTGTGAAACGGACTAAAGAATATGGAGAAGAACTTTTAACCAGAGTTCATGATATATAGAATGACCGTTTTTCTTTTTTTTTTCCAACTTCTGTAAAAGTGAAGAAGTAGTTAATAAATAAGTTAATGCTTTTGGTAAAGTAATTTGAATAGAAATATTGTAGAACTAAAGTAAAAATAAAGTAAAATAGATATAAAAACACTATTTTTGATTTTTTTTAATGCTTTCAATTAAAGAATTTTAATGTTTGCAGAACAGTAAGGGCAATGATGAAAGTATTCAAAGTTCAAATCATAGATCCTACCTTGTTTTAGATTCACAGTGTTCAAATTTGAAAAAAAAATTCGCCTTAATATGATTACAGTTTTTCTCTATGTAATATTTCATAAACAAGAAAGATATAAATAAATAAGTAAATAAACTGTTTATTGCTGTTGGGTCACACTGGATATCCTAAATAATCACAACGATCTGTACTCTTTATTAAATATTGCATTGCTAAATTTCATTTTCATTTCTGTTAAAAATGGTATATCTCTTAGGCCTTCATTTCAGAGGATTTTCGGGTCAAGAGGGGTCATTACTGTTAGACTAAAGTCAGATTCTTCACATAAAAAATTCCTTATTTTGAATCCCTGC
>JAPMOR010087037.1:188612-206007 GCA_026543865.1 Argiope aurantia
AACTAAACCAAACTATGAAATATTATTCAGTTTTAACACCAAAATCACTCAGTGATGGAGGTTACGAAATTTTAAATTGACTTAAAATGGATATAAACAGAACATGTTTATTGTACATATCTGTGAAATGATACAGGACTATCCATAGAAGCTTTTTCTTTGCATCCAATTGCACAATAATAGTTAACCATGGCTTAAATAAGCTTTAAAATCCAATAGTTAAAAGCGAGAAAAAATCTGCCATTGAAATATAATGGAGAACGGAGAATGCGGTTACAGTGAACACAAATTCTATCCACAAGTCACGTGATTTTTATCTTGTCATATACCAAAGTAGGGTTGCATTCCCTCTATCAGTATCTCAGCTCTACGATGAATACTTTCTCTCCAACGAATATTTATAGAACTTTAAGACGAGTATCTTATTTTGTCAAAATGATACTTGTCTTTATTACCTTCATCACAGAAGTAAGCCTTCATTTGGCAAAATATTTATACTACCTCCTGAATTGACATATAGCTTTTGAAAACGGTACTTCATAATGAATGTATATGCGTGTGTGCAATCTTTTGACATATCCTGATGTATGAAATTACGAAATTGACATAAATAAGAATGAAAGTTTCAAAGACTTCAATCCAATTTTCTGCGGAAATCTTGAAATTCGCCATCTGTTGTTTGCTGTTATTTTAGATAATCATTTCGATTTTCATTGTTAAGTTTACAAGAATACAAATAACAAAAGCGTTTAGTCATACGTAAAATTTCCTAAGTATTTGTAAAATATTTTTAAAATTCAACTATTGTAAGCACATTTTTATGTAATTTAAGAATTAACGTTGAACCTTACTTCATATTTTCATATCTGAAACTTCCGGATGTCTACAGAATGGATACACTAAAAGATCACGAATAAACGTTAAATTATCTCACCAATTTAACTTTTATTCAAGAAAAACCTAAAATAAATTCAATCGTTTGATAAAACAATTTCTCTATTTCTGCAGTTAACAACTTCTTATTTGCGCAGACGATTTAACGACGCAAAATATCTTAATAACGACAGACGACGCAAAATATCTTAATGTAATTTATTACTTAAAATAATAATGTAACTTGCATTGTCTGCTTTTCCGTCCTTAACTCTATGAAGACACAGAGCATGCGCATTGCATTATGGGTCAGATATCAATATATTAAGACATCTTCTGAACCGAGAGAGAATAGAGAGCGCAATAATTCACAACTGAAGACATTCTGTTGGATGATACAGAACACATTATGATCAGAAACATATCGCAGTTAATTGAGGGTTTGTATAGCTGCCCCACGTAGATGTTGTTACAATGCTTCACTATTGGAATCGCTATCCTATTCCAATTGCATGAAATTGGTCATCCCGTGAGTATCGGCATATATTCGCAAGACACAATGCTTCTTATGCAAAATGGGATCTTTGTCTGTAATATATACCACTGACTGTATGGTTCTGTTAATTTATTGAGATGTTCTGTACTTAAGTTCTGATTACAGATATCGAGATAAAAATGTCATGGTGGTATTATTGTATGTAAATTGATGTTCTATCAGTTTACCTAAATGACCTGACGATGTAAGAGTAATAATTGTGGTTTAAGAAAATTTTATAAAACTTTTATAAATAAATGCTATTCTAATATTATGTTTGATTTTTTTAGAAATTATTTATTTGTTTTAATTTATATTAATTTTATTGTAATTATTTAATAATTGTTTTTGTATATTTATGAAATATTTGTCAGAATAATGATGTATAAATTCAAGACCGATAGTATAAATTTCTTGATTATTAATATCATTTTAAATCACACGGAATTACTTTTCCTGATTTTCTTTGCTTTTTTAAATTATTATTTTCACTCTATCATTCTTTTTCAAAATAAAATTTAAACTTCTTTTATTTGATATAATTTTAATGGAGTGGTCTTTAATCGGATAATGAGATATAATCAATATAATTTTGATGAAGAATTAAACTATGACTTCTTTGATTTGATATAACTCTCATGGAATGGCCTTTAAATGGATAATATGATATAATTCATACAATTCTGATGAAATTTAATTTATTCCACATGCTGGAAATTCAATTCGTTTCCAAACAACAACAAAAAAAAACTAAAATTCTTAAATATGTATCTACAGTCATAGTAGCGGTGCCCAGCTGCAGCTGAACTACACAATCGCATCAAAGCTTATCATATTTACAAATTTCAGCTTTAATTTAGTACAAGGTAGTATATGATTTAGTAATTAGATATATCTACGAAAATTGTTAATTGGTTCATTGATTTGTTGGAACAAATGCCATAATTGCTGATGATGCGTTTTATATATATTTAAAGATAAATTAGAAAGATTAATGTTCAATTCTAAAATAATAGAGTATCATAGAGTATTTGAATTGGAAAAAACCACTTTTCCCTTATGAATGGTTATTATAGATCATGTCGTTTTCTCCAAAATTGTAGTAGGAAGTTTGGCGAGTAAAATTTGAAAACTACATTCATGGTTCCTTGAAGCCTTCTTATTATTCCAATCAACGGGATAAACCAAACCAATTGAAATCACTGAGATAGATATATTTTTATACACAAATCACCCATGTTCATAATATTTTGATTTGTTTGTTTCCGGTCCTTTGCTTAAAATCCAAATATATAATAATGCTATTGATCTCATGTCATAGTCTTTCAGTCAAAATATTCCATTCAGACTTTTACGTCTAGATGTAAAAAACAAGTTAATTTTAATAAAAACGGGTTTAATACTAATTTTACAGAAACTAAATGTTAATTCTATGATTACAACATAATAACTATTAGATTTAATAATAAATGTTTAATAGTAAATATAAATTTCAAAATTTTGTATGGATTTATATTGAATTTTGTTTTCTTTCTTTTTTGCAATCCAATACACATTTGCTAGTGTAAATATATTTCATTAATTTTATCATCTATGTTTTATTATAGATAGAACTTAAAAATAAAATAACATTGGTCCTTTTATACTCATCTAATTTTCTTATTTTTTTCTAGTATAATAGAATCACACACGCACACACACACACTAATATATATATTATACAAATAGAAAGTGCTATAATCCTCATATCTTTCTAACTGGAGATTTGACGTATATCCATGTTTGAGATTACTCGGAGATCAAAACACGTGTTATTAGAGTTAATAATTCAAAAAATAGAAGTAATTCAAAAATTCTTGGAATTGCATAAAATATGGCATATGGATTCCTTTCCGGATTCGTAGATTTCTGCCAAATTTAGAACAATCCATTCTGGGGATGGCACTTCTTCGATGTCCAACTACGAGTGAATAAAATAACCACAAAATGTAAAGAGCTAGATTGATACAATTAGATATAGTAAACGGTGGATTGTCTTTCCTTGTCTACTTTTATAAGCACGTAATAGAATTGCACACAATCCAATGGTGTGTGTGGTTCCAAAACGTATCAACTTATATAAATGAAATTTAATTCGCAATTTTAGCTTCTAAAATATATATTCGAATCAGAATTTGAACCATTTTTTCCCAATCTATTAAATTTTAAATTTAATCGATTGAAAAAAGGGCATTTTAAAAATATATTCGTCTTTTTTGTTACGTATGTAATAACTGTATGACATTCATTAATTACTAAATTCAAGCCATAAGACAATATTTCGTAAGTATTGTTTATTAATATTATGGAACTGACACACTGATCGATTCCTTACATTTTACTCATGTATAGGACTCTGAAAATAAAAATAATAAAATAAAAATAATGGCTGAGTACTCGTGGCCACATGAATTCAAATTCTCCCAAAGTGGCCAAAAAGTTATGAAGAGATGAAATTATTGGGAAGAAATGATGAAAATAATATTAGTACAGATATGAAAAAGTTGATTTAATATAAAAGAAAGACCAATTTTGCCAAAAATTAGATGTTAAGTAGATAATTAATTTTGTTCTTGATGCCATAAATATAAATAGTATGATCATCTTTTTAATAATTTGCAGACAACTGAATTTTAAATTCAATTTTAACGTCATAAACACATTATCCAAGCTATCTAAAGCATTAACTATATATTACATTCATTATTTGCTTGAAATCAATGCCTCTCTGCTGAAAACAGTCCGAATGCATTTTACTAAACAAAATGCTTCCAACAAGCTTCATTTAGTTGAAGGTGTTATTTTAATTTCAGGTTACGATTTTTGTCTGTTTTTACCTTTGTAACAGTGATTTATGCTGGGTTAGAAGTTTCTGTATCTTCTAAAAAAATTTTGTATCTTATATTCGGTCATGTGTCACCTAATATAAATTTTACTATCAATAATGTTATTTATTTGCCTATAGAAGGTGTAATCTAACTTCCTCTGTCTAAATGCGCTTGTAACAGAAATTTAACGGCCTTTTTCAGCTTTAATTTTAAAATTTCTATATTTTAATTTTATATTGGGATTTTGTATTAATTCCAATTAATTATTTGAACTTTGAATGGAATGTCTCCTAAGGAAAAAAAAAGCTGTATATCTCGAAAAATTGTAGATTTATTTTTATTATTTTCATATACTTCTGGAGCCGACTGCTCCCACATTTAAAGAAATATTTGATTTAAAATTCGTCTTGGTATTAAGGTACATTCACCATATTTAGAGTGAAAATAACTGTTCTAAATATGATTGATATAGATATGGTACTGAAATCGTTATTTTAAACCTCTGAAATGTGATATTATTATGCTAATTGAATAGAATTAAAAACTCTCAATTTGTATTTTACAAATGACAGCTAATCTAAAACCAATTTTCTCTTTCCAAATTTATCACCTATCCAACTGGGAGCTCTGATATAGCACATTTGTACGATTTCTTTCAAAATTCCCTTGAGAAATTCTTTAACGTTTCATTATTGAGATCTTAATTTAATCCCTTACTTACTGGTGATCTGGCATGGAACAGTGGCTCTTATTTACAGGTAAAATGACAACTGAAAGAGACAATTTTAATACTATGACTGGCTCAATTTCACTAGAATGGTTATCAATTCGTGAAATGGTCGTGAATCAATTCAGTAATGTTTAGGGGTATTAAGTCTTGCTTTACGGCATTTAACATTCAAATCAGAGGCAGAGATATGAATGTGAAAAGCATATCATTGTCGCTTTGCAAATCGATGATAAATTTAAAATGCCGATGATTTCTGGCGTCTTTACATTTCAAATAACAATTTACATCATTTAGTGTGACGCATAGCAATCATTCAAAGATATCAATCGTTTTTGACTGGAAAAAGTAACCAATCTTCTACTAGAATATTCTGATTAACTGAAAATTTGATTTTATCATACTGAGGCATTTTAAAAATACATTCTTTTCTTGTAAATCGGCAATATTTAAATGAAAATGTGATTTCAAAATCTTGATACATATTTATAAATAAAATTAATATACCAAATTTAAATTTGTAATTAATGAATTTATAAGGATAGGAATAAGAAATAGATAAATTGAGATAGATATTTAGTAAGCAAAGTAATGCGAATTTTAGACTACGAAATATTAACTTAAACTTATTTAAAACATTTAATGAATATAAATTTTATGAAATATTTTCCCGTTAAAGAATTTTGCTTTTGATATATATGATGATTGGTATTGATTTTTTTTAATTGTCTTGTTTTAAATGTAGCGCATTAATTTGAAAAAAGTGACCCATTTCATTAATATTTAAGACATCGATTTACCTTAGAGTAGACAAAAAGAAAAAAGAATAAGCTTTCAAAAAACAATAAAATATTTCTAAAATTTGGTTGAAAATTAACCTTTAGCAATTAAAACCTTAAGATATGCCACTAGAGCCCTTAATTCCATTAACATGTTGACTGTCGTGTCATCTATATTCAGTGACAGCAGAAGTTCTCAGTCATTGTAGAGTTTCTCGCAATAGATATTGTCTTCTCTGTTACAATTAAGAAATAGCAAAGAAGTAAGCATCTTATTAGATAGTGTTTCAAATGAGAAACAGGAATAATGGCATGGACATGTTAAATGGACAGACGCATTCATGTTTTTACGATTACTCTGTGTGTTATAGCATTGCGCATGCAGTTTACCGACGAATTATGAGATTAGCTGTAGAATGTTTCAAGAAACTGAAAAATGTCTTAGATATAGATAAGATTATTAGAGACAGCATAAAAAAATGGAGCAATTAAGTCGATTATTATCAGTTTGCAACATTACTAAAATCCATTTTCTCCGTAAAGTATATGCATACTAGCAGAAGCATTGATTGATTTTAGCAATCACTAAACTCTGCTTATCGTGAACTTTCTCCAGCTGTAACAAAATGTGATAAATATTAAAGGTAGAATCATTTTCTTATTACTTTATTAATGTATAGATTGAAATTCTATTCCAAGTAACTGATGCGAAAGTTTTAGATCATATGCTACAAAAAATAGCATACATCATTTCTGACAATAAGCTGTGTATCCAAAAACTGATAGATTGTAGAAACTAATAGATGCACTATGGATTTTGTATCAGCATATAATTATCAGATCTGGTAGATTTATAATATTCTTGTCAGTCTAGATGGAATATAGATTTTGTATCAGCATATAATTATCAGATATGGTAGACTTATAATATTCTTGTCTGTCATTTTAAGTCATTATAATTTCATTTTACTATTATTTCTTTCTTTTTAAATATTTTTATACAATATCTATTGCAAGTATTGATACTTTGAACAAATATACAATATTAGTGTGTCCATATATCTATATACTTATTTCTCTGTCTGTATATAAATAAATATGCCTTCATTTTATTCAAATTAAATATAAGCATTAATCACAGATGATCTTCTATATTTTTTGATTCTCTGTTCGTGTTATTAGTTTTTAAATTCAAATTTAAATAAAAAAAAGGCATTATGGATTCAGGATAGTGTTATTAGGAACATTATGGATTCATTATTCCATAACATAAATTCATTATGGATTCAGAATTCCATAATGTCCATAATTCATTACGGACATTATGGATAGCTGTTTCACATCAATTTTTCTCTATTTTACAATTTTAATTCAAATTAATTTTACAAATTTAAATCAAATTTATTTTACAAATCACTTAATTTATCTATCTACCCAGGAGTCACTGGATTGAGCTGGACGTAATTGTATTCATAATAATAATTGGCTTATGCAATGAATTTTTTTAGAAATATACGAGAGGTAGCAGAAGATGGGAATTCGACTTCAACAGATCAGATACTTCTATAATTTATATTTAGAGTGAACATAAACAACCAATTATTCATATGAGAAATAGTGTAAAAGTTGCCCGAAATAATTAATCCATCTATCTGCGTCTATTTATCCTGGAAACATATTATATGCAACTACTTTTACAATTTTATAATTGGATAAAAAAAACATTTCTTTTCCAAATTAAGTGGAAATCTAAATGAATCTTGATTTCTTACTTTCTCTCCATTATATCTTTTATTTAAAAATTATTTTTAAATACGAGTAAAGAGTAATCTCTTCGACTGGTTAGAAATTCAAAAACTGATTACTGAGTGCTCATCAGAAGATTAAAAATGCCCCTTGGAATGTAAATTAATGCTTATAAATCATTTTAAAAAATAAAAATCATATGCAAATTGTTTTTAGTGGAGATGTAAAAATATCTGGAGCATGCTTAGAAGAGTGCTATCCATACAATATATCAGAATAGTATTTACTAATAGTCTATTTAAATGCTTTGGAATGAAATGTATTTTTATTCAAAGACATTGAAATTTCTTTTCATATTATTATCTGTTTTCCTTCAAGATTGCTAACGAAGTTGATTTTATTTGGTTAAATGAAAAAAATTTGCCGTTTCTTCTAAAGCATAACAAGGTTGGTATTCTCTTAAATATTATCCTTGACATTTGAGCATCAGATCAAAATTCAAACCTTCGTGTAATTTCCAAAAGGAACATTAACTTAACTAAACTACACCAAGCTTGAAATGGAGCGAGATAAGCTTACTATTGGGGCGAAAAAATTATTTTTTTGGATCGTTGCCGGGATCTGTTAAGAAAAACATTCCCACTGAAAATAAACAACAGTTGGTAAAAGCAAAAGATTAGACCATTGTATGTTGTCAAATGTTGTTTTTCTTGTTGTCGTTCTCAATCGCATTTGTAATCAAGTACTTACAATGCCTTTGTTTGAATATATTTTAAGAATTCAACATTTTAAGCATTTAAATAGAAAGTACTTTAATTGCCAAAAAAATTGAACCTTTGAAAAAAGAACCAAAACACTCTTATATTTTGATAGATTTTCCCATTTCAGATCAACTTAAATCGATAAACCCATTTATAGAATTATCTATGGGCACGTTGAATAAAAATTGCTTTTTGCTAGATGGATGAAATTTGATATGTGGTCTTGAGAGTAGATTTTTAAGTATCTATCAAAACTTGAAACAAATTCATACTAAGGAAATATTATCTGTCCGTGCACTCTAAAGCAAGTAAACACTATATCTACAAAATTTTAGGGGGTTGATGGTTACAATTTGGTGCATAGTTTCAATAGGTAAAATATAGATACCTTTGAAATTTTCAACCAAATCTACTGACCGAAAACCGTTAATTAGTCTGTACATTTGCATGCTGTTAAACGGGATGAATACTCCAAAAAGTAGATAACTGATATTAAGTATGCGATATTTTCACTGAAATGAAAGTCTGATGTCAAATTTTGATTTCAATCAATCCAAAAAAACAAACAAACATTCAAAATATATCCTCAGTTTTATTCACTATATTATGGAGTATAGAACTTTCAAGAAAGTTGACTTGAAAATAAAAAAGATGTGTAGTTGGAGCTCTGCAAAGATCCAAAATTGCAGGGGTTAAAGGTTTTTATATTTAGGAGAATGCGAGAAACTTTCAGAGAGCAAACTTTTCTCCGTTGCATTGTAAATATACATATCTGTAAACTTAACACTTACAATATAATTTTTTTTAAATTTTAAATATAATTATTGAAAAATAACATTCGTCACGAATTTTTTATATTGTTGTAAACATATTAGATATAATTAAATAATAAGGTTCAGCTAATTTTCGAGATGTAATTTTTCATCTATATTTAATAACAAAAGTATTTAAAAGGGCTAATAGACAATAATGCCACATTACCTATTAGCCAAATAATCTAAAGTATATAAATCAAATTCTTCAATTAAATGGAATGTTTCATAATTTAAAAAGGAAAAAAAAATACCTATGCTAACGCATTAACACGCTTTTTACGATAAATATGGAATTCTTTTATAGTAACAAAAATAAATATCATTAAAAATAATATAAAAATATTTAAAATAGCATTTCAATATTTTTAATGAAATGCTGATCCATATCTCATTATTTTAGGATAAACGTCTTTTAACAAGTAAACTTCTCTTTATTTTCTTATTTGCTTATATAAATTATTAGCACGATTATGATTCTTAATATTGTTTAACTCTTTCGATAATTCAGTTTGCCTTCGCTAGTGTCAAAAAATAATCCCAAACCTTGGAATGTAGATTTAATAAACTGCAAATTCCATTACATATATAATTAATTTTCAATTGAAAATAAGTATGAGTCCTGATAAAAGACTTTTCCGGTTTTATTCATAGCCAACTTTTGAACTGGAAACACCGATCCTAATGCAATTCTTCGCATATTTATCTTCCATCAAACAATACAAACTGTCCCACAGATCCATTCCTCACGCAGCGATTAATCATTCAGTATTATTGTTGCGGCCAGGGAGGTTTCACGACTGAAGAGGTTTCGCATTTGCATACGGAGTAATTTGTAATGCTGCCAGGATTTTCTGCCGATCTCTTTTTCGACTGCGTTTTCTCTGAAAACATGGGATCCTGATATTTTTGAATGACTATGAATCATTCATTCCTCCTTTGACAGGATATGATCTGTAGAGTAGTTAAAATTTTACGATGTTTTTTGAATAAACTTCAGTTGAGCTATTTTTCGGAAAACGAGAATGAATTATGTTGAGGATTATAGGACATAGTTTAAACCAATTAGTCATTATCTTCTAATTTTAACTGAATTATAAATATTAAAAGCAAAGTTTAGGAAAAGTTTCGAATGGTTTTGATGAGAAAATTATGGTTGACAAGCATGGGTTGCATGGGTTGTGATTAATTCTTAAATTCACCTTACTACTTTTAAAGAATATATTCAATTTTGTTTGTATAATATTTTGAGGATTAGATAAATGATGTAATGCTTGTATTTGGAAAAAAAAAAGATTCAGACTGAAATACCACTTAAATCAATTTGCAACTTGCACATTGCTACGTTAATGATGAACAAAATGGTAGGAGTTTTTTTTTTGTCATTAAATGTTTTTTTTTCTATTTCCTTGTATGATTGAGAATAAAATATCTTAATTTGTCATAACAAATGAAAAGTCACTAAATGAACATTTCTTGAATTAAGTCAATATAATCATGTGAGAAAATAACATTGTTTTGGGTAGGGGGTTTCGAAACTCGAAATCACGTAGGCAATGAACATTGAAGCTCAAAGTCACGTAGTCAATGAATAAAGCATAAATGTCAATTTTCATCATCATCTTTTAATCACATGTATTCTTTTACCTGCTTTTCCCAGTATTACATTATTATTACGTATGCTTCTTTGAGAGCAGAGGCGTTTTTAAAAGGTTGACGTAGAACTTTGACATCATAGCTGTTATTTCATCTCAAAATCGATCGATATCCAAAACTTTGTTTGCCAGCTAGAAAAATTAAAAATGAAAGTTTAAAAAAAAATTATATATATATATATGTATATATATATACAGAGAGAGAGAGAGAGAGAGAGACCGATAGAGAAGTCTTGTGATTGTTTCAAACCGGTTTAAACTGGTTCATGAGAAGTTAATTAAGACAAATAATGACTTAAAACCATAATAATGTTCTCACTTGATAACTTGAAATTTGCGATCGTAGATTTCATTTAAATTTTTTTAATGTTTTTTTATGGTTGTTTTCGTGTTTTTCGATAAAAACCTACTGTTGCTGCCTTGTGACAATAAATTGTTCCTAAATTGCAGTTAAATTATATAAAATTCCTTCATTGTAATTAATTATATAAAATTAAAAAATTAATTGTAATTAAGTTATATAAAATAATATATCTCTTAAATAATTTTCCCATGGGATTGTTCAAGAAAGTGAAATCGCATTTTGAAAGTAATAGTTTCAGATATGAAGCATCGAATTTAGTATAGAAAAATGAATAGGGAATCATTTGGTACATTTCTAATTTTCAGCACACATTACACATTTTGTGCAAAAAAGTAGTGCACATACTATATTTTTGTTTACTTTTTCCTTTGATTATCTAGCACATTTTTATGGTTATTTTATTTAATAATAAGACCAGAAAAAAATATCCACTTTATGTGTCATGCGGATTATATAAAATATCTTAAATCAAGCGTGGTATTTCAACTATTAGATTTACAATTAGATTTGGATTTAATATCATAAATAACATTAACGATTTATTGTTCATCTTATGTAAATATAGCATAGGATCATAAAAATTGAGGACGTGGATATAAATATTAAATAATATTAAATATTATTTATTATATAAATTTTAATTAACACAAAAAAGCTAATACTATCAAGAAATGTTTAATAAATTAGTTTTCAAACATTAATTTGCATTAAGGATTATCTACTAATTCGTGATAATGCAATTTATAAAGACAATAACTGAAACATTATATTATTTGAAACGTAACACAAGGCCTAATTTTGAACTAAAATCCAAATTTAATATTATCATTATGAACATTCTCAGTTGATTTTACTAGAATAAGAAGGGCCGCGGTGGCCTGGTGGTAAGGTCTCGGCTCGTGAGACATAGGGTTTCAGGTTCAGAGACCCGATTCTACCGCAGAACCGCCGTATTAGGGGATCTGTTACTCGTTAAATCCGCAGGATCAAATGTCCTCCCGCTGGTGTGGTGTGGTGTGAAGAGGGGGTTGCCAGCTCAAGTGCCCCTGTCATGTGATGGCGGTTCAAAATTGCGAGGTCCGTCGCAAAATAGCATTTCCGTTGCTTTACAACGGGACGTTAATATAACCAAAACTAAAAAAAATTCAATATATATTTATAATAATTCTGATTTTTAATTATATTTCAAAAACAAAGGGTATCATATAACAAAGTCAATGAACAATTTTTATGATGAACAAGGAAGAAACTATTGAAATTCCAAAATATTGCAACAGAAAAGTGGAATTCAAAATTGAGTTCAATTCCTAATGATTTATCGTCTTTGGAAAAAAAAAAAACTTTTTGTCAACCATCGATTTCCAAGTAAATAACTGCGAGAAACATCTGGATTAGAAAACAAAAATGATTGCTTACTAAATGCTAGACTATTCCAAAAGTGTACCGATTACATACTCTGCGATGAAGATGATTATGTTCAAGAATTCTTTTTGTGGAACTCTGAATTCACCTTGATTGCTAACACTTAATCGATTCTTCTTTATATTTTCCTTTATGTAATTTTTTTAAATATAATTTTGCTTGACATGGAAATTTTTGTTCTCTATGATAATTGATTTTTTTCTCAACTGCTGCTACGGTATCATATATACATGTAACTGATTTTAATATGACAAAATCTTTTCATCTAAGAATCAGCACATCTTAATATTTTTATGAATATAATGAATTATGAATATTGCACTTCAATATTAATTTTATTTTCCACGGGGAATAATACTTAGAGAAAACATTTAAGTGTATGCACTATAATTTCTGATATTTAAAGTTTAAACAAATACTTAAAGGTATAAATATACATATAAATTGTTTTTTCGTTGAACGGATTTAATTTTACTAAATATCTAAATAATATTTGGAATTTGTGATTTACTTTTAATGTAATATTTCCTTGCAGTAATTTCATTCCGTTTCAGTTTTTATCTATTACAAGTAATTAAATATTATATTGGAGATTATGAATATAATATATTAGGAATTATGAATACTATAGTGATGCTGTAAACAGTATATCTATACGGTCTACAGAGTTCGTGGAACACTGCTTAGAGAAAGTGCTGGAAATATCAGGACTAGAATTCCTGATATTTAGCATTAAGTAATTAAGTAATATTTGAAATGTGTGTTTTTTTTTCTTTTTCATGTAATATTTTCTAACAGTAATCTCTTTCCTCTTCAGATTTCATCAATTACTAGCATTTAAATTGCACTTCTAAACATTGCAAATAAATGCAACTAGTAGGAGATTCTAGTAATACCATCAATAGCAAAGTTTATTAATTATCAATTTCCCAATTAAAAACTACAATGCAAATTAATCATTAAAATTAAATTGTAATACCATTTAGAATTAATCAGTGCCAAGTAATAAAGGTCACGGATTAGACAATAGCTTTGTACTAAGTGAAAGCAAACACATCTAAAGTGATTATGAGAAGTGCTTCCGATTAACATCAGCTAGAAATCACGACAAATCTATGTCTCCATTATAGACAAATAGAGTCGGATAAAATATTCCGCATTCTCCAGAATCTCCGTTTCTATACCCATTTTGTTTACTAGAACCAACAAAGGGAAAATTTTAAAGCAAATCATTCGATAATTCCTCTTGCCATTCCTACAGATGAAAAGTTCGGATCGTCATTCCTTTCAATGTATTCAGTTCTATCATATTCTGAGTTTAAATAAATAGATTAGGAATATGCTTGATAATAGTTTGGAAGATCCTTAAATTTATTTAATAGTTTGGTCTTCGCGAGTTTAAATACATCTTCCCTGTCTAGACATGGGATATAAGGGTTTTATATGCAGAAAAAAAATATTTGATAAACAACAATATATATTATGGATGTTTGAAAATGGATTGATGTTGTTCTTACGTTTCAGTGTCTACTAATGAACAAAAAAAATGATTGAAATGGATAGCAAAATCTCAACACAAAAATTTTTGATATTGTATGAAAAGGATAAAAAGTTTATTTAATTGAGTCATATTAAGAACTCTATTTAATGCATGCACAAGAGTTATTCTATAATGAATTTTATAATTTTAAGACTTAATCATGTAACAAGAATGGTTCTTGAACAGGTCATCATCTCCAAACTTTCACTTCATTTCAACGTTAAGGCGTTTAATCTTAAGGTCAGATTTCTCATACAGAAGATCTTTCTATCAAGAAGAGCTGAAACGAACGATCTTTTTAATGGTGACATTCTCAACGAGCAACTTATAGATACGAGAATTTTACCATTATATTATAGACATCTAAAACGTAAATGGTTATAATTTAGCAATCGAAATTTATACAACTAATATATTATTTTCCTTTTATAATTTATTATTGTATACATTTTGAAACAAGTATTTTTTGTTAGATTTTATGGAAAGGGTGTGCTGTACCAACGAGGTATGGAAATGAGAAGACATGGGGATTCAAAAATGCCGGTAAGGTGATTGGTTCTCGCTACTTTGGTGAATGCAAATATGGCTTACCCCCGACCGATGACGGAATGTGCCTCCTATAAAGAGACATTGAACCATGGCCAGTAATGACTCTTAGGAGTCAATAATTCTGGTTAATGCAGTCGTGGTGATCAGTCATTCAGATTTATTTGTGATTTTTTGGGGGGTTGCAGTAGTTGCCTGACTGCGTATTTTTTTTAAATCACGATTTAGATGCGATGTTTGCAAGTAAATTCAAATAATTTTTAAACTAAATGAACTTATACTATACGTTACACGATGATAATATGATATAATAAAAATATATCATCGTAAAAATAACCACTCTAAACTGCGAAAGACGGGGTGCAATAAAAAAGAGAATTGATTGCCAATCCTCGGAAATAGCGGCATAAGCAGCTGGAGACTTAAACATTATGGGGAACAATTTATAAAAACCATAATAAAATTGATAATTGTGATTGATAATCAGTTTTATTTTTTATTTCATGAACAGTAATGATAAGGATACCATTTCGAACATATACATGAACATTTTGAAGTCAAAATATAAAATTTTGTATTGTGATCCGATAGAAAGAATAGCTACCTCCATCAATCTTCTATCACGTACCGAGAGAAAAAATTCACTTTATTCTGAAGTATTTAATTTGCATTGCATCGACGAATGCGAGGTATAAATTCTGGAATAGAAACCAAGATTGCTTCCACAAGATCATTGATATTCTTATTTAAAAGGGTTATTTTTGTGATGAATTTATTTATTGGAAGATTGTGTATATGAGAGTCTAATTAGCATAATTTAAAGCATTGTATCAAAGCAGCTATTATTCAATCTGAAATTCTCCCAGCTCTTACAAGTGTGTAGCATGAACTTTACTATAGCATGGACATGTTATGCGCTCTCAAATGAGTTCCACAAGAAATTATTAACACTTATAGTGTAAGTAATTTTCTTGTTTATATACCTTAACTTTTTGTTTTCTACAATTCTGAAATTTGTTCAAGATTCCTTGGTCGCCCTCTGTAATTTAAAAATACATAATTTTGAATTTTATTAATTAATGATCTAGGAAATTATTATACAGATGAGAATTTTAATAATCTTTATTATGCAAAAGTAGATTCTACAATTTGATTCTTTGATACATATTAAGATTTCAATGGTAATAAATATAAAATATTTCTGGAAAAGAAGTTAAGAGCTAATAGATTTAAATGTTTCTTATAATATTTAATTAAATTTTTATTTTCATGAGTATATAATGATTAAAAATCGTCTTTATGATTTTAAATTGATGCATATTTAACCTCCCTATTCAATCAAAGTAACAAAAGTAAAAAATAATATCAAAAGTCATAAGTCTTTTAGAATTCTAATTAATAACATACAAATTTAAATATTTATATCATGGATGAGAAGGAAGATGTCAAAATAAATCAATGTGCTCCTATTTAATTATATTAAGGATTACATTAATTCCGTATGTTTGAAGAGCAATGCAGATATTGGTTATAAAACTCTGTATTGATGGTTATTTAATCTAATTAATCATTCCAAAATTTCCTAATTAGATATGAGTGTATGAAGAAAAAGATGAATTATTTGAACTTTGTATTCTTTAATAAGGGGATTTGATTTTCCCTAATGAAAATTATTGTGTGCTTCAGTAACTTCGGATTTAATTGAATGTTTTCTTTCTACACATTTAAAAACGAATAGTTAGAAGCTTTAAGAATTAATTTACAAATGATGCTTTTAAATTTAAATAGAAACATAATTTTCTTATAATTTAGGGAAATAATAATTAAGTAAGTTTTTCATTTAAGATGGCAGGTTTTGGAGTTTATTTATATATAAATCGTGCAACATGTAATTTTTATTCATCTCTTATTTTTTTATTCATCGTTGTCAATATATACTACAGATGAAAAAAAATCATTCAAATATGATATACATTCATCAAAGCAAATAGAATCGTTTTCTGTTTGCTTTTATAGAATCGTTATAGAATTTCGTAATTTTGGCAAAATTATGAAATTTAAATTTCTACATGGTTTTCCATTCTCTAATGTTTTATTAAGTGATAATCTCGATGAATTCATATATGGATATGCATAAAAGGTTTAATTACCATAGAGCAAGATTGTGACATATATTTTTTTTTCAAATTTAAGATATTTCAATTTATGTGTGGCATGAGTGCATTTTTAAACGTGTTACTATTCCAGTATTTTAATATTTACAATCAAATTAGGAAAAAAATGTCTATTAAGTCACTTAAAAGGTAATTTTTTTTCCTTCAAATTTGAAGGTGCAATATCTCTATTAATTTTTGGCAAACATTTTGCGTTGTATTCACTGTGTTTTGTGCAGACCTTTTAAAGAACTTTTAGTTTTATAACTGTAGAGATCAGACGACCGAAAATGAGATGTAGATTTAAAGAAAGTAAAAATGTAAGAAGTTAGAAGTTGTATTTCTTATAAAATAGAATAATTTACTAAGCATTTTGAGAAACGTATGCTTAACTTTAGAAATTTGGATTTCACTCATTTTAAGAGTATGTTAAATGGTGGATAATGCATTGCCTTTTAATTTTCATTACCTTTATTTCAGATGTGAAGAATGCATTGATTTAAGTAGCAAACACACTTTGTAAATCCTTGCCGACATTTGAAAACGCTTGTCTCAAATGATGAGCGTGATCGCATATACATAATATTGATAAATAAACACACACACACACGCATA
>JAPMOR010087037.1:206107-233360 GCA_026543865.1 Argiope aurantia
TTCAAGTTCAGATAGAAATTCCTATTTCTATCATTTTGTGTTTCATTATTCATTAACATTTTAGATACAAGAAATATTATTCCAAATTTGAAACGCATTAGAACATAATTGCATTTAAAGGTCGAATTTAGTTTAATTCTAATTAATGATCAAAAACGACTAGGAAAATATCCAACATCTTCATAAAAAAAATATGCTGTAGGACTGATAAATTTCTTTTGAGGCACTAGGTATAAACTACTTGTTACTAACAGGTATAACGCAACTCGACAAATGAAAGTGAATACTCAGTGGGTAATGGAAGGAAATGTCAAGTGGAAAAGATACAAGCATAAATGGGAATCAAACATTTCCAACGTAATAAAAACAGTTTTAAGAATATCTCTATTGAATGCTTATCGGATACCGGATCATCGATCCCCAAACTTGTCGATCATTTGGTGAAAATAAGGAGAATTCTAGAATATCCGGAAATTTTGGCGGTAGGACCAATAGGAAGCGATTTAGACAGATCTTTTGAGAACTTTCTATGAAATATTTCCTAATACCAGAAGCTATAAAAAGCCGACATACCAAATTGAAAGCAATAGTTTAATTTGCAGTATTGGATCAATCCAGTGAAGCAAAAGTGTTGAGAGAAGCTCGAGCGATTAAATAACTGAGGATTGAGACGGGCGCAAAGTCTTGGAGTCAAGTATTGAAACGGCATCCAGTCGTGGGCTGAGTAGTAAGTCATACAGTAGTAAATCGGCAGTTGAGAGCAGCTAAAGAGAGAAGACAGTAGTGAGTCCCAGACGTTTGAGGTCACTTTTCTTGTTTTCTGAATGGCCGCTGTTGTATACTCTGTATACTGTTTTTATTACTGTTGTAGTTGTTTACTACCGATTTGCTACTTATAAGCTGATACTCGATGAAAGTTCTGGTTTTATTGATTGTATACATCTCGGCTGTGTTTTGTCCTCTACATATTCGCTTTTTTTCCTGTAATAAATATCAAGATTTAATATAGAAGCCTGTTGATTGTATCTCAATTTCTGAATTTGTCTCGAAATGTGAGGCGATTGATTGAATGAATGGATACCACAACAAAGCACCCATTGATTCTATTGAATTTTATATATAATATTTCCCATACCAATACACACACACACACACACACACACACACACACACACACACACACACATATATATATATATACACTGGTGTGCAAAACTTAAGCAACAGGTATGTTTTTTGCCATAACTTCACGAGAAATCATCTGAGAGACATGAAATTCAGAAATGAGATACAGCATTTTGTTCTGAAAGAATGACGAAAGCATAATTGCGCAGAAATGAATACAATGCATACAGTATGGAATCAAATAAAGAAAGGCTTTATAGAACTCATAGTATCGTTACACATGATTGTCTGTCCAAGAGGAAGAACAGCAAGCAGATGTTCCTTAGTATGGGATATGCCCTCCCCTTACTGCAATGGTTGCTTCGCGCCGTCTCCCCATACTCAGCACCAGATTGTCCAACAGTTCTTGAGGTAAGAGTGTCCATTCCTCAATCAGCATCTGTTTAAGTAGTCGGGTGTTCCCAGGAGGTGTAATCGTGCCGCAAGGCGTCTCCCCAAAGTATCCCACACATGTTCTATCGGATTTAAATCAGGGAAGCAAGCCGGCCAATCCATTCGAGTGATATCTTCACTTTCCAGGACCTCCTCAACAGCATGAGTCCTGTGTGGCCGTGCATTGTCATCCATAAAAACGAAGTCTGATCCAATGGCACCTCGGAACAGACGCACATGGGGAAGGATCACCTCCTGACAATAGCGATCTCCAGTTACAGAACCTCTGTCGAAAACGTGGAGCTCAGTCCGCCCGTTCCTCATAATGCATCCCCAGACGACAACTCTAGGACGTCCGAAACGGTCTGTTTACGTGATGTTACAAGCGATTCCCAACGCCAGTTGATTTGGAGAGAGGTCGGGACACGGTTTCATCCCAGTAATATATATATATATATATATATATAAAATGTGGAGCAGAATGCAGGTGAAGACAGTGAAGATACTTTTGATTTTGTGACGTCATTTTATTTAGTTTTGAAGAATCAGGCATATGTACATGCGATGAGCACACATAAAAACACAGAAAGGAATATGAGGAAAAAGCTCTTGTTCATTTTATCCCTGGTCTTATATAACCAGCGAAATTCATAGGGAAAATATTTCTTCATAGTGCTAATATATAATGAGATTTCGACAGTGATTTCCGCTACACGCGCGCACAAGGTTGGGAAAACAGAGGGAGATTTAAAAAAAAGAATTTTTCTCATCAGTGGTATTTTGTCTCTTCACGCGGAGTGTGGGAAAATTAGGCTTTTAGCTGATTCAGCAATTTTACATAGCTTCTCTTGAATTAATTACGTAGAGAAAGTGGAATTGGTTAACGAAATAAGAGAATATTTTTAGAATGAATTTACTATGGGCTAAAATAAAATAAAACCTTGGACATTTAATAAATTGAAATTAAAGTTAAAAATATCCTTACATTTTCCCCCCACTGCAAGATGTGGTAGTATGTCGGGGCCCTCGACACACAGCCTTACCTTACAGTGATGGTCAAGTAAGAAACTAAAATTTAAAGGCGTATTAAAAGTGATACCCGAGTTTCCCTTACCTTTACATTAATATAAAAATCCTATCCGCCTATCACATCATCCTCATGAAGAAAAGATAAACTAACTCTTACGAGTGGAGACAACGGGTCAACCTAAGTATAGGATTATTTGGAAGAAACATGGGAAATAAAAGAATTTTTTTAATTTAAATGATTATTCATGATTTAATTTTAATTTTTCTGGTGGATAATATGTTCTTAATTTTGATACATTTATAATATCAGTAGCCGTGTTTGTAAGTGCGTTTGGTCATGTTATTTCATAATTTGCATCTGAAATTTTAGTTACTATTTCATATGGATCTGAAAATTTTGGTGATAATTTTCTACGATTTGTGCAATTAAATTCCTCACACATTACAATGTCACCAGGTTTGTATGGAGAATCTATAAATCTGACATCATATCTTATTTTATTTTTATCATTATATTTTATTGTATTAACTTTAGCTAATTTTCTGGCTTCTTCTGCTGAAGGATAGAATTGATTTTGAGTTAAGGGAGGAGGATAAGGTAAAGTGCCAAATAACAAATATGCAGGAGGAAATTTTGTTACTGAATGGGGTGTTAAATTATATTCATTGATTACTTGTTCTAAAAGTTTAATCCAAGGAATTTTAGTAGGAGAAGAATTGACCTTCCACTTTAATTTAGTTACTATTGACTGGTTAACTCTTTCACATTTCCCATTAGTTTGTGGATGATGTGAAGATGTTAACAGATACTTGACACTGTAATTTCTAAGGAAATGTTTGAATTTAGATGAGGTAAAAGTCCCATTTATATCAGTTAATAATTTGGAAGGAACCTGAATTTGAAAAACTTGCTTTAATAGATTAATATAAGTTTCAGAATTTTCATTTTTGGAAGGAAAAAGCCAAATATATCTAGTCGCATGATCAATTACCATATGAAGAAATTTTTAATTGAATTGTAATAGTTAAATCCACCAACAGTATCGACAGAAAGACATTCAAAGGGACAATCTGTGGGGGGCACAGCCTGTAAAAGGCCAATTTTTTTTGCCTTTTCTTTTTATTGAATGACAAATATCACAATGTTTAATAAAAAGTGCAATGTCTTGAGTAATATGGGGCCATTAATACTGAAGAGTAATTAAATTTATCATTTTTTGAGTATCTGGATGCCCAAATTGTTCATGAGCCTTTTGCAAAACTTTTCTCCTAAGAGAAAAAGGTACAACTATTTTAAATAATTTTTTTTCTTTTAAGCTACAAGTACATCATTAATATTTTTATATTTAGTATTACCTAAATTGTCTAAATTTTGATAGTGTTTTATCTCATCTAATTCCAATAAATGCACAGAATGTTGGAGATACTTAGCAGTAGGATGCCTTGATAACATATCAGCTTCAACATTAGCTGTTCCCCTTTAAATATTTAACTTCATAATCAAACATGCTTAGTTTTAAAGGCCAACTGAATAATTTTCCCCTTTAATAAACATACATTTTCAAATTTTGCATGTCACTATTTTGATGACATAGTAGTTTTCTCTAACTCATTAGAGGAACACTATGATCATTTAAAACAGATTTTTCAAATGTGTGAAAAAGAAAACATTAAATTAGAATCTTCTAAATGTGTGTTTGCTCAAGATAAAATATATTTATTGGGGTATGAAATCAAAGAAGGATGCATTTCTCCTGATAATCATAATATTGAAAGTATTAAAAAATTACAACCTCCAAAAAATGTTAAACAAATTCAAGGTTTTCTTGGTTCTGAAATTTTTATAATAAGTTTATTCTTTCTTATGCTAAAATAAGAGAACCCTTAAATAATCTTCTTAAAAAAGATACACCATGGCAATGGACAGAAGACTATCAAAAAGCTTTTGAAATGTTAAAAAATAAATTGATAACTAAACCAGTGTTACAACTATATAACCCTAATTTACTTCTTCATATTTTTGTGATGCATCTCAGGTAGCGTGACGTCGTTTTATTTCATTTTGAAAAAGCAGGCACAAGCGATGAGCACACAGAACAACACAGAAAGGAATATGAGGAAAACGATCTTGGACATTTTATCCTTGGTCTTATATAACTTGCGAAATTGATAGGAAAAATATTTCTTCATAGTGCTATTATATAATGAGATTTCGATAGGGATTTCCGCTGCACTCGAGGACAAGGTAGGGGAAACACAGGGAGATTTTAAAAAAGAATGTGTCTCATCAGCGGTATTTTGTCTCTTCACGCGGAGTGTGGGAAAGTTAGGCTTTTAGCTGATTCAGCAATTTTACATAGCTTTTCTTGAATTAATTACAAGTAGAGAAAGTGGAATTGGATCACGAAATAAGAGAATATTTTTAGAATAAAATTATTATGGGCTAAATTAGGATAAAACCTTGGAAATTAATTAAATTGAAATTAAAGTTAAAAATATCATTACATATATATACTACAGAAAATAAAATTTATATTTCGTTCTGTTTTTAATGGTATTTGCGACTGGTAAAGCACATTAAATTCTCATTGATTCAGAAACAATAGGAAAATCAGAATCTCGCCATTCTAGTTTTTTATTTGTAATATGTATTTTATCTCATTGCTGCCATATATTAAATAAATATTAAATTTCATACTCATTTATAATTAGTTTTACTGAAAGTAAGCACTGAAAAATGACTGAAATGCCTTTCAATATCTTCCTTCCTGGAAAAAAAAGAGTAACAAATTCTTTCTTATCACCCGAGTCTCTCTTCACTTCCCAGAACATATCTGGCAGCAGATAAATCGATTAATTCGTTGAAGCGGTCAGGATCAAATTAAAGCCTTTCAGCTGTTATTGATGGCTATTTATTATTCGGAATTTTGTAAAAGACTAAAAGAGTAATTTTTTTTACTGTTGTACTCCCACAGTCACTAATTAATTTCCTTAGAACATACACCTTTGACAAGAAATACAAGACACGTTTTGTTTTTACGCTCAACTTATGATGAAGTGAAAATGTTCTGTTCACTAACATTAAAGTTATGACAACCTCTTAAACTTTATTTTTTTTTCTACAACACTTGAGGTTCATATAGGGTAGCTCATTTTAGTTGTTGAAACTGCAATTAGTATTAATCATGGTGAAGGTATGAAAGCTAAGCAATTATAAATGAGAAATAGATGGGCACCAATTACATAGGAAATGGTTTTAAACGTTTGAAGTTATTTTTTAAAATTATTTATGATCGTGTTTTTTCTTTTGCTCTGCAATTTCTAGAATTGTGATCATTATTTATTCTTTCTAAATACTTTAAATGACGCTATTTCAACTATTTTTTTAATTGAAAAATACATAGAAACAGAAGCCACAATTGTCACGAAAAGATTCTATTTCTTGGATTTGATGAATTTCTTCGCTTCAAACTTTATTGAATCTATAAAAAGTAGGGATTTTATATCTGTCTTGGAATATGATAATTAAAAAGAGAGCAAATTGTTGTTTTTTTTTTTTTCAGTTTTATTCTTAACTTTGTCTTCGAAATGTAAGAACAGTATTATTCCTTTTTGTGCATTTGGTTAACGGAGAGTGGTATAATACAATTATATAATTCATTATATTGTGAAATGTACCACAAAACGGGCTAAAATGTTACTTAAATATTGAAACAGTTGAATATAAACTTCTACTGAATTTTTTAATTGTATTTTTGGTAAGAAAAAATATTTGACATAATCAATGTTAACAAATCTGGTATTTTAGGTAGCTTAAACTACATAGAATTCAAAAATAAATTATTCCATGTTTTCTTTATAAATCATCTGCATAGAAGATTTAAATTTGTTGGCAGTTAAAGATTTATATAACAAAGTTATTAACTGAAAATTTTCAGTATTTCCTTTATATTTAATTAATTTTAACAACCCGCTTGGAAGCAGAAATAAGTAATATAGGACGAATAGCACTTAACTTTAATTTCCCGGCCAGACGATGAAAACAGCATTTGAGCTGTGAAACAATTCTGCCAAATTTCCATACCACATAAATAGGAAGATGTGCGGTCCATGAAACTAGATGTAATGTGAACAAAGGTTTGCTTATACGGCAAATCTGTAGTAGAATCGGGTTTCCAGCCCTGCTCCCTCTTGTTCGGATGCTGAGAATTTGTCACCAGACCACTACGGCGCCATCTTTTCTGAGGTATATTTTAAAACAATGATTTCAACTATTAATGATTAACAATGATTAAAACTATTTCATTTTAAGTGCCATTTAAGATAATATGGGGTAAATGCTGAAATAGACATCGTAATTTATGATTCTCATCTATTCCCTTTGTTTCACAGGATACACTACACAATCAGGATATATGGTTTCAAGATTCGATATATAAAATATGAATTTGGCATGTGTAATCACCCATTTTGCTGTAAAATAATAAGGCGAGAAATTTTGGATTGCTGCCTATTATACATATACAAAGCTAAATTAAAAACAATAGAATATTAATGCCTTCCATCTGCCTCCTTATCATCACAAACTGAAAATGTTAACATGGAGCAAGCTATTTAAAAACATACTAATGTATTAATATACGAAGAATTGCTTAGAAGTATGTTAATATTGCATATTAATATACGAAGATTTGCATTTGTATAAATACAAATGCAAATTAATTAGAATATCTTTATAGTTGCCTAATAAAGCAAATATTATAAATTTATGATGATGGAGGACTTTTGATTACAGAATATGTAGTCATTGTCATTTGGTCCATACATTTTAAGAGATATTCTTTGCATACGCAAACAATTGAAACATTCCAAAGGAAAATGCTTTATATATTTTTATTAAAATATCTGCAAAAAGGAAATAAAAAAGATTAAAAAAAAGGAAATCTACGATCGCAAATTTCAAGTTATAATGTGAGAACATTATTATTTTTAAATCATTATTTTAAGTCATTAATCAGTTTAAACCGGTTTGAAACAATCACGAGACTTTAATATTTTTTTTAACTTTCATTTTCAATTTTTCTAGCTGGCAGACAAAGTATTGGAGCTCGACCAATTTTGAAATGAAGGCGAAGACATAAATAAATTAATTAATAAATTAAACTTAAATTAATTAAGACAATTCGTAAGAATTCAAAGAATGACTAATTTGGAAGTCAAGTTGTAACTTTAGTTGGCGAAAAATCTCCAAATATGATAACTTTCTGCATCATTTTCTAATAACCCAAAAGCGAAAAATTAATGCCTCAAAAGCAATAAAATTGCCAATTTGTGCCTACATATATTGAGGCTTCAAAAATCTCAAACCGAAACAACATGATGTTCTCACATAATAATAAAAAAAAAAAAAAAAAAATATAAAAAAAAAAAATGCCACGGAAACCCGTAAGAATTTTGCAGTCAATTATCAAATTAAATCGAATCAATGATATTGGATGTCGTATTAAAATACTGCATTAAGACGTTATTAAAATATTTATATTAACATATTTTATAAAACAACATTGCCTCACATACTATATAATTTGTATATGTGTGGAACGAGCATGCATATTTAAATATCATAGTAAAACCTATGTTCTATTTTTAAAATTAAGTACGGAGTTTAGTTTAGTTCAGTTTATTTATATTAACGTCCCGTTTGAAGCAACACTAGGGCTATTTTGGGACGGACCTCGTAATTTTGAATCGCGGTCAGATGACGAGGACGACACCCCCCCTCTCCACACCACACCAGGGGGAGGATGTTTGGTCATGACGGATTTAACGTGCAATAGACCCCCTTACCCGACGTTTCTTCGGTGGAATCGGGGCACGAACCTGAAACCCTATGGTTCCGAAGCCGAGACCTTACCACCAGGCCTCCACGACCCAATTAAGTACGGAAGATTTTAATACAAGCTGTTTATATATCTGTTTAAATTTAGAAGTTTGATTAGGAATTCCATGTCATCAAATAGTTACTTTAAAACACCCTGAAAAGAAAGAAAAACTATATTAATATGCCAGCTTATATAAAATTTCATTAAAAAATCTATTTTTTAAATTTGCTAATACTTTTGCAAATATGAGTATTTTTGCTTAAAACTTACTTTCTGAAATATATTACACAAAACTGTGCATGGATTACAAGATATACTTAATACTTATTTTAATATAAAATTTTTACGATTATATATGGTGAAAAATTGAGAAAATTAGCAGCACATCATTTTAACATCGGCAATTAAAAGAAACTAAACAAATGAATTCTCGTTGCATTGCAGTTTTAAAATGATTGACTTTTTCATAAAATTTGAAAACTCTATCTTACTTAGAGAAAACTCTTTAACATTTTAAAAACATGAAGACGAAGAAAAATAGAACTTGGCGGAAAAGAATAGATTGATTTGAGAATAAAAATCCGTTTACTCTTTTCTCAATCAAATATTTTCCATAGTCATAAAAACTATATAATTTACAATATACAGGGTGTTTTTTTTTTTTTAACTGACGTTACTGAGAGACCTTAGTAGCTCGAATTATCAGCCTCAAAGCCACCAAATTTTGTACGGGGACTATTGACAACATGGGGAAAAGGAATCCGCGAAAACAAAAATAGTTCGAAAAGTTGCCGATAGGGAGAATGTTGCGCTTTTGATATAAATTTTTAGTTTAACTGCAGGATAAAATTTTAAAAACCTGCAGTAAGCAGATAAATGAATAACAAATAATTCACTTTTCCACAAATGTGCTTTATTCGAAAAAATAACTTCTATAAATGGTTACATATAAAAAAATAAAATAAAAAACGGAGGAGGAACTTTTTTTTTATTCTTTGCTCTTTTGTTTTTATTCTGTAGAATCCATTTCTCCTGGAAGACATCAGCTATTTTCAATATGACTTCCATTTTCTTGGAATAAGTACTGCATTCTGTACACCATACTCTCTACAGCTGAATGCAACATTTCTGGAGGCATATTATGTTTTCCTTTAAAACTGATAAATTCGAGACTCCACCAACATAAATCTTCGATTTTAAATAACTCCACGGAAAAAAAAATCACATGGGGTTAGATTCGGTCAACGAGGTGGCCATGCAACACGAAAACAACGACTAATGACTCTTTCTTTTGTTAAGTAATGGCTGAAAATTTGCTGTATGGATGTACCAATATGTGGTGGGGCTCCATTATACATGCAGACAATTTTATCTACGCATTCCCTTTGCTGAAGCTATGGGATAACAAAACTACTCAGCATATCATGATATCTTTGAGCGTTCACGGTACAGGTCTGGGTCCTGCTTGGATAAAAGTCTCAAAAAAGTATGGTCCGATGATAAAATATGCCGTAAAACTACGCCAAACAGTTACTTTTTGAGAATGGAATGGGATTTCTTGAAATACATGGGGTTGTTCAGATGCCCAAATTCTAGAATTATGAGTGTTAACAGTCCCATTCAAATAAAAATGGGCTTCATCACTAAAGAGAATTGTCGAAGGCCAAACCTGGTCGACCTCCAACCTGGCAAGAAATATTAAAGCAAAGGTTAATCGAGGATCATAATCTGTAGGTTTTAATTCGTGCAAAATGCTAATTTTATATAGATAAAATTGAAGAATTTTTCTTAAAACTTTCCATACTATTGAAGCACTAACATCCAGTTGTCGGGCAACTCCACGTGTGCTGCTATTACCAGAAGTGCTCTTCTGATTTCTTTCAACCAATGCAATTGCAATATCTGTGATTGTATCTTCCGATACTGGTTTCGTCTTTTACCAGGTTGCGAGAGAACCTGTTTTTTCAATTTTTTAATAATTGCTTTCACTGCATTAATTCATAGATGTCCTTTACGTAAATTGTTTCACATTCTAAATTCGCGAAGAGCGGCCGCTACATTGGATTGATTAAGATAAAAGAGCTTCTCAAGTAATACAAGCTGTGAGACGCATTTACAACTCAACTGATATTTGAAATGATTTCCAATGCCCCGTTTCTTTTTTTATAATTCAAAATACTGGCGCTGGTGTCGACTGCGTAATCGGGATTTTGCATTTTGCAATTTTTCCCCGTTTTTCATGCAAAACTTTAGCTGTCAAAAAGTGTTAAAAACCGACAATTTCCCCTATCGGCAACATTTTGGATTTTTTATTTATTTATTAATTTTTTGCTGTTTTTGTACAAAATTTGGTGGCTCTGCGGGTGATACTTCAAGCTACAGAGGTCTCTGAGTACCGTCAGTTTAAAAAAAACACCCTGCATGCACAAAATTTAAATCACGTATATTCAATACAAAATATATTATAAAGATTTAAATACTCATTATTGTAGTTAAAAGTAACCTGATCGAGAAAAACAGATATATGAGACTGACAAAATATCACATTTTTTTAAAAATAAATTAACATGCCTGGAAATTTAAAACTTATTAAACATATGATTCAAAAGCATCTAGGTGTATCTGTTAGCCCCTTTTTTAAAAAAATTATAGTATTATCTGTGTTCAAGAGCAAGTTTAATTTTTTCTGAACTAACTCATACATGGAATACTTCTTACGTCTTTTCTGACACATACGCACTCCGCATGGCTAAATGATTGAATTGTTTATTCAGAGGAATGTAATTTTCAGCCAAAACACTTTCTAATAATTTAGATGTCCCTATATTGAACTCAGAGACAGCATCTGCAACTGCAATTTGGATTCGACCTAGTGAAGCAGAAGTTTCTTTTGATCACTTTCTCCATAATACGCTATAAACTTCTATGTATTATTCTATTAAATTCTGTGTAAAGTATCTTGTGCAAGGTTGAAGAAGCTCATCTGATGCCAGTCGTTGATAAATTGTCATAATTTTGGAGACAAATTTATCATTTATTAGCGTGTTTATATGTGTTTTATGTGAACCTGGTGTTTTACCGTTGGTAAAAACTTCCTGATGAAAGCACCAAGATGCTTTTCCAGAAATACTCAGCTCTCACTAAAAAGAACAAAATAATTCAATGTTTCTTTGGGCTGTACAATAGTACGGAAACTCCGAGTCTTTAAAAATCGACCATTTTTAAAGGTTCAAGTAGTCTTAAATCTCTATAAAAACATTAATAACTTTCGAAATAATATAGATACAGCTTTAATAGTTTGGTGTGATGTGAAGAAGGCTATAAGCTAATAAATGCAGCAATAGAAAATTCGAGATTTTGGTCATTTTTTTTGTTCTATGCCCTCTTAAGATTAAAGTGATGTTTCTTTATTAATTGCAAATTACTTCTCTAAATGGAAGTTAAAACAGTATATACCAAAAATTATATAGTTACCAAATTTAAAAATAAATTTATTTTTCATGAATTGATCTATATTCGAAATTTTAAACAGATTTTGGCAATTTTAACTGTACGTAATAAGAAGAATCTTAAAAGGGGTAAGAACGCTTACTTTTTATATTGGTTTTTCTTTTAGTTCCTTAGAAATTTTATTTTAATGGATTCATTTTAAAAGTTACTGATTTTTTTAAAATCGTTCCTACATCTTGTCTTAACTAAAAGAGAAAATAAACTATGCTCGTCTAGTAAACTTCGCAAAATAAGCAAACTCCGTTCAACCAAATTTTATCGTGGCTGGCTAAAAGAAAATTTGGTTCCTAATATAAAATAAAGAAAGGACCTTTACGAACAAAGTTCATAGGAGCATTAAAGAAACAAGATCGTTCTTTGCTGTCCAAGTAAAGTCTTTAAAGTTATTTTAAGAGAGGAAATTATGTATATATAAAAATGTTGAATTAAAAATAGTTTTTTAAATATACCCATTTATTAAAGTATTGAAAAAGAATAACGTCTTCTTTTTTCTTAAAGATTTGCCAAATTTTTAATTTATAATTGATTTTTATAAATTTTATTGAATATTGAATATTTTAATGCTTAATTCTCTATCAGGTGCTGCTAACTTTATCGAATAAAAATTTAATCAAATTTATTGATCAATTTTTATTTAGTTTCTGAGTATTAACATATTTTTATCAATAAAATACTAGTTTAAAAATTCTAGTGTTTCAGTAAATACATGAAATATCAATTAAGAAATTCAATTCTATTACTTATTAAATAAATTAGGCAAAAATATATAGAAAGAAACTAAAAAATTAATTTTTCTGATAATCATTTCACAATTTTATTTTATGCCATATAATGCATTACATTTTCATTTTTCAATTTTGAACAATTACATTTCTTGTTTATTTTGTATTTGCCATATTATTTTTTGGCAAATTAAATGATATTTGATAATTACTTTCCACAAGTATTTCTTGATATTTTTTTTAAAAAATTTACCATTATATCTTGCGTTCTGATTTCTTATGAAAACAGCAACCTTATCAGTGACTGATGTGTCCTAATAATCTCTATAAGATACGTCGGACTATATAATCAGCAGCCCATTTGTACTTAAAAATGTTAATTAGTTTAATTATTATTGATTAATTCCTATTATATTAATTTCATAAAATATTTAACTAATTTTCTGAAGAGTTTAAGATGTTCAGTGTTTAAGTGTTTTAGAGTTTAGTGTTTTAAATATCAAATGTCTATATCATCTAGCTTTCTAATGTGTTTTTTTAAGTTTTTAGTTTTTTTAAGTTTTTCAATACATTTTGTATTTAAATATCTGATATCATTTTTAATATTTTTTTAAGATTAAATTCAGATCACCATAGAATATTTAATAATTTTTAAATTCATTATAAGAAATTCATTATGAAATATTTATATATATATTGGATTGAATATGATTAGCAAATTCCTAAACAATTCTTAATTCTTAATGCAATATATATATATATATATTAAAGTCCTAATATGTTTTATAATGTTTTATTATGTTTTTATTTTTTCACTACATAAGCTTTTATATTTTTGTATGTGTCTTTTGTTAATTTTGTAATATCCTCTGTAAATAAAGTTTTTTCTGTAATAATCTTATTTTGATAAGTAATGAAAAAAAATAATACTTATATATATGTTACAAGTTAAATTCAGTTTTATAATAATATTTTTCGATTACAAAGAGAATAAATTATTTCTTTATTCTTTAAAAAAACTCGTAGCTCTATCCATCTTGACGGAAGAAAAAAATAATTGTTGAACTAAATGACAATTAACATGTTTAAACATGTTTTCCTCTTTCATTACATCGTTCTTTCAAGATGGTATCGTAATTGCTGTGACGTGTCTTTAATTAAAATTTTTCATGAGCATGTTCCCGCGAGGCGTACGTCTTTTTTTAAAAAAGTCGTTTCTAATAATATATGAAATGACTTTTCGAAAAGCAATTTTCGACTGTCATATCTTAGGCGTTCATAAAAAACTTAAAGCAATTTTATTCAAAGTTAATTTCGTAATATCTTGCAGAATTCTTTAATCATCTTTTAATTGACATTCTGAATTCTGTAATTTTCACGTGTTATTTGAGGATGAAAGGCGGTTAATCATTTTGACATTGCTTGTGGGGGAAAAATTATCATTTCACAATGTTTCCTTATCGCCACTTTCATAACTCATCATTCTCATTTTCGATTTTCAAATTTAATTGAAACTATATTTGTAATATTATAGTTTATATATCTACCCTATTTCATTTTAAAATGCAATTCATTATCTATTTTTTATTGTATTAAACTCTATATAATAAACAGCCGTAACAAATAAAATTATACATATGTATAAATGTATATATATGTTTCGAAATTATGAAGATACAATGGGTATTATTTATATTTATTATTTATCAGGAACAAATATAAGCAGAAAAATGTCGATAAATGAAATAAAATTCTGGATTGCTAAATCTCATGTTTGTACTTTTTATTTTATTAAATAACTAATTTTATTTACACTGAAATGATTAAAAATTAATTTGATAACCAATTTTACATTGCTATATTTTATTTGTTAGTTGAATACAGTAATATAATACTGTTTCATGCAACAAAAATTTTCTAATATAATCTATGACGCATTTTTAAGGCAAAAAAGAGTAGGCATAACAAGACGATCTATGATGGTATTCCTGGAATAGATGATAACTTTACCATTATTCTATAATTTTCATAAAGGTATTTAAACGATACATAGAGATTTCAAATTAAAGAATCCTTAATATTTATTCTTGGGATAGCAGCTGCCTTGAGGAAAATTGCATGCCATTATCTATATCGATTTCACATAGTGCAATGATATGATAAACTTAAGTGGAAAGAATGTTACTCAAAATCTAAATATGCTTATAAATAAATATTGATTTTAATTAACAAGTTATTGGAGATAAATCTTTTAATACTACCAAAGAGGAATATTTATTTTCGTTGCAAATTCACAGAACAGAACATAAAATTATTATGACGGTTCAGATACACAAGGTGAGAAAGCGCGCATCAAAGTTCGTTTTTCTGAAATTTTCTTATTTTTATTACTTTAAAATCAAGCCATATGCCTAGGCGTACCTGTATTCTTTTTCCTATAATTTATAAATATTTATTGCACCAAAAGCAATTTTACATACAGATCACAAATTTACTTCTCAAAATATTGGTTGAAGTATTTCGCTACATTTAAATACTACTAATTTCATATTTTTTATTAATATCTTGATCTACCGACAAAGTCACTCAAGGAAATATTTATGCACTCTCCAAGGGAGACTAAACAGAGAAAAATATATCAATAGAATAAAAAGAGGAGGGATGGAAATTTTCACTAAAAGAAACAGTATTTTTATGAAAATTATGTTTTCTATTATGTTTTACGTAGATAAATAATTTCATTTTCTTGCATTTTGTATAGATAAACATTTTCTTTCATGATTTTTAAAAGGTATTCTTGTTGCAATTGATTATATTTTAAATAGTCTCTATTATTGATACGAATTGTATATAACTTTTATTTTAAATGACATTTTTTCATTTTCATTTCATATTTACTTGAAATTAAAATGCATTTTAAATTGTCTTATTGGTAGGCCAATAAGTTGAAATTGATATTTAAGAAGTGACGGATGATAAGTGTTTACATTTAGAATTCTGACATCACAAGATTAACTAATTTTAGTTCTTAATGACTTTTTTTTTAACTTTGAAATCAGTTGTTTTATCTAAAAACTGATATTCGAATTTTCTTTCTCTTTCTCATTTTACTTGATGTATCTAAGTCCGTTGTTCGTATGTATTATTTTTTTTCCATTATTTTTCTGAAAAATATTTTAACATTTTTAGAAAATTTATATTTACAATTAGTCAATAGAATGGCAGAAATTTTATATTATTAGATTAAATTGCCACTATAGTGATTGCTCTAAACAGCTTTCAAGTTTAAAAATTAATAAAACGGACAAATCATCTAATCATAAATGCGGCTAGTATTCAATAAAGTTATAGTTTTGAAATACACGAATTTCAAATCATATTCTTTAAAACTAAAGTTTTACACAAATAAAACTATTTCCATGTCTGTAAGCTTCATTAAAATTAACAATCTAGTCTGCCAAAATATATGGAATTTCAATATATCAAAAGACTCTGCATGATGGAAAATTTTATGAATTATGTATATATACATATACATTCATAGCAGACAAAAGTCGTGTTTTCCTTTTATTACATGCAATATGAATGACAGAAAAGAAAAGAAAATGAAAACTATTTCTCTGCTTCTTAATGTTATAGAAATTTATGGCAGAGAAGAAAGTTGCTTACGAATAAACAATAAACACTTGGCAATGATTCATATGCTATTCGAGGCATTTGTATAGGAATTTTGTTCTTTAGTTGGGCTGAGAGTTTTGCTTATATTTAATTCTGTTTCAGATTTCTTGTAATAAACAAGGTCTCTAGACGAGGATCTTTAAGCATGAAATAAAAGTTCTGCTTATGAGAAATATAAATAGCTGGACAATAACAACAATAAAAAAACAATAACAACAAAAAAATAAGAAAATCGACATTTCAATGCAAGGGTCTAAACATTTCTAAAAAGTTGTGATTTGGTTATTAAATCATTGGGAAGAATTGCAAAAAGTCAGAAAAGATTGTTTAGTAAATATAGGCAAATCATTTAAAAAAATAGTTAATTTTTAAGTCTTAGTTACAAATGAATTTTAAGCTATGTACAATTATATTTAGTAGCAACACTTTTTTTAAAATTTTAGTATGTATTTCAACATATTGAAAAATCTATATATCCTTTTTTTTTCAAAGGAATCTCCAGTTTCGACGATGGGGGTTTTAGTGCATATAGAAATATTGCTTTTGCATATTAATTTTGAAATAAGTAAATATGATTAGCATAAAGCTTGAAAATCTCGGACGTAGATGAAACATTGAAGACACACTAGGGAAATGAATTTTTTATTTCTTTATTACTTCATAAATATTATAGCTATAAAGTGTTATTTTCACTAGGCTAATGACTGCTACATCAAAATACAACTTAAATATAAACATTTTAAATACTTTTGCTATTTAAAAGTAAATACTCGACAACCATTCTCGTAGGAAGAAGCATTTGTATAGTTGCTATCCATTCGTCTTTAGCAAGTCTCGACTTCGAGTTTAGAAAATATCGGATTCTGAACTTGATTATTTGTATTTTAGAGAAATGGTTCTAAATATTTGTCACTTGGTATATTGATATATACCAAAATTTAGATACAGATTCTAAATATTTGTCTGTTTTATATAACACTAGCCGCCCTTGATGACCAGCCGGTTCGCCAGTATTACCGCTCACTACAATTTATAATTAGATATTTTAAGTAACTGGTCTCTTAATAGATTCTCAAACAAAACATTTTTAACCTTCAAATTTTGATAATCATACCAAACTTATACTGTTCTTTAGATCGTTTTTTCAATTTACTATATATATTTTAATAATTTGTTGTCATTTCCGGTAAAGCTTCAACTTTCATTTAAAGAGGAAATGATAAAATTACAATTAATATAAAGATAGTTTTTAATAAAACCAAACGTTTTATTTTATTTATCATCTTTATTGTTATTTATTTATTATTATTATTATTGAATATGAGTATTGCAAACAGAATCGCTCGGTATTTAAGTTTTATGTGACCTACAAAATATTTTTCATAATTTATGTAATATCTCAAAGAATAATTCAGCAAAAACTTCTCAGATTCAGCACAAAATTCAATTTTTAGTTTTGATTTCAGAAGGGTTGAAATGAAATCAATAATAATATTTTGTTCCGGCCTATAAATATATTTAAAAAATTATGAAGTTTAAATATAATGCGGTAAGATTTCATATTCTGAGAAATATTCTGGACACACCAAATTTTAAATAAATGAATGAATATTTCTATTTTCCACGATCAACTAAGACTTATTTATGAAGTTTTGAATTTAGAAAAACTCAACATTTTCATAATCTTAGGCCAATTAATCTTGAGAAACCTCAGCGCTGATTGGCGTATTTTCTTTGAAACGATCGATGGAAAATCTAAAATTACCCTTTTTTTATTGAATAGTGATATTCAAATTTTCATAAATCAGCCAGTTTAAGTGATTGATTTAGTTGATTGGAAATTAACTCTTTTTATTTAAAATATTAGTGTTTCAAGAACATTTTGTTCATCGTGATTTCCACAGCAGAAGCTTTATGTAAAATCAAAAATTCGTTATTTATTAGAGCATTTATTGAATCACGTTTTATAAAATATAATCATTTTCCATTTAGAGCATTTAAGCAGATCTGTGTCTTACTAAAGGTTTACAAATTAGCCGTGTGGCCCAGATTTGAATGGATATCCTGTTCATATGAAACAAAACTTGCCTTAAAATAAAACTCATTTATTGAATTAATAATATAGAGAGTGTAAAAGATCATAAAATAATTCTTCTTGAATTTATTATTTAGAAAAAATAATATTTCTTATATGTTTCCTTTCCTACAGACACGTGCCGAAAATTATATTTTTGCAGATTTTATTTCCAGAAAGATTTAATTTATTTTTAATTGGAGCTTTAAGCACTGTGATGGCAACACGTTGAAAAAAGCTAATTTTTTCCCATGAATGCGAAACGTGCTCTTGCAGCTTAAATTTTATTTTTATTTAATACGAAAAAAATTGTTGAAAAATGTAGTTAAAATATTTCTTTGAAAATTCATTAAAAATAGAAATTTAATTTTAAGGTTAAAACATTGGTATCATTTAAAAGATGAATTTTTGATCTTTAACTTCATGTAAAAATCTTTTTTCTGCGGTAATATTTTCGGAAGTTATAGCAGAAACACGCTAAAATTTCGCTTAATTTTTTAATAAATAAAATTCTAATTTGAAATTCGAAAAAATAACCCCCAGGTGCACATTCCCGGCCTCCAAATTATACACGTGCCAAATTAGGTAGCTGTAAGTTGAATGGTCTGGCCTGAAGAGCGCCAACACACACACACACACACATTGAGCTTTATTATAAGTATAGATTTTTGAGTGCATTATATATTTTTAATTTATTTATGTTTTCTTCTAAATTTTATATTTGTATGATAATTAAAAAACTGGAGATTAACAGACAATTGTCGTTCATGGAAAGGAGAAAGTAAAATAGATTTCGCTTATGCTGTAAAAATTTATGTGGGTTGTATTACGTAACTGATAAATTTGTATAATATAGATTTTGGTTCACATTTTGCACTCTACATCTGTTTAAGATTTGAAATTCCATTTCCTTTTTCTTAGATAGACACAGTTTGCTGGAAAAAGCGAATATGCCCTCCCCTTTCTGCAATGGCTGCTTCACACCGTCTCCCCATACTCAGCGCCAGATTGTCCAACAGTTTTGAAGTAAGAGTGCCCATTCCTCAATCAGCATCTGTTTAAGTTGTCGGGTGTTCCCAGGAGGATGTAATCGTGCCGCAAGGCGTCTCCCCAAAGCATCCCACACATATTATATCGGATTTAAATTAGGGGAGCACGCCGGCCAATCCATTCGAGTGATATCTTCACTTTCCAGAGCTCCTCAACAGCATGTGTCCTGTGTGGCCTGGCATTGTCATCCATAAAAACGAAGTCTGATCCAATGGCACCTCGGAACACACGCACATGGGGAAGGATCACCTCCTGACAATAGCGATCTCCAGTTACAGAACCTCTGTCGGAAACGTGGAGCTCTGTCCGCCCGTTCATCATAATGCCTCCCCAGACGACAACTCCAGGACCACCGAAACGGTCTCTTTCCGTGATGTTACTGGGATGAAACCGTGTCCCGACCTCTCTCCAAATCAAATGGCGTTGGGAATCGCTTGTGGCACTAAAACGACTGTCATCTGTAAAGAGGACACGACTCCATTGATGAGATGTCCAGTTTTTGTGCTCCCTGCACCACTCTAAACGGTGCCGCCGGTGGGAAACTGTCAAAGGGATGCAGCGTTCAGGACGGCGGGCGAATAGGCCACCTTTGTGAAGTCGTCTGAACACAGCAAAACGTGACACTTGTCGCCCCGTTGCTGCGCAATGGCGCTTGGTGAATGGTTTCGTGTTCTTTTCGCCTGCAGGACGATATGTCGGTCATCCACTGCAGTTGTTTTCCTGGGGCGGCCACCACCAACTTTTCTCACAGCTGTACCTGTGGTTTGGAAGGCTTTCCAAGCGCGCGAAACGACACTTTCGTTGATTCCGAACTCTTCAGCTACACTGGTTTCACTACGCCCCTCCTCCAGCTTTCCGATCATTCTTCAAAGTGTGAAATCACCCAGGTGATTTCTGCTAGCCATATTTCACGAATTAATTCACATGCACTTGCAGCGAAGGTCTTTAATTGCGTCTCCGTCCTTTCTTTTATTGTAGTGTTGAGCTGCGCGCGCCTTCCGCACGTGTTTTGCGTACGCTCACGTCGCCTGTGACGTTTTGTTCCTGATATTTGCATACGCATGACCTTTCTCTTGAATTACGTGTTCATTGTACTGATCACAAGCACTCCTTTTCTGCAATTTCATGGCTATCTGCTTAAAATTTGCATTATTGCTTAAGTTTTGCACACCAGTGTATTAACCGTGACAGATTAGCATGGCACCTGAAGCCCTCCTAGTATTTTCAAAATCACGTTTCGGCTGCCTTCTATTCAAAATTTCGCTTCATCCTAAATACTTGGTCCAGATTGTGGTAATCTTACTCTATGGAATCGGTTTCGTGTCATGAACCATTTAGTTCGTAAGCTAGATCTAGTAACCAAGATAATTCGGCTTCACCATCCATTAAATGGTGAAATTGTGAAAGTGATTGTGGTTCAAAATTCGATTAGCTAAAGTTAAATTATCATCGATTGCCTTATCACAACAAAAATATCATTTTAATTTTGCATGTGGAATAGTGTTCAATATAAAAATTTTGTGGACTTGGATTTTCTAAATATTTTTAGTAAATACTTCTATTCGTCACCCATCTGAAACAAGTAAAACTAAATTGGAATATATCGAATTCCGATTCCACCAAAGAATTGACCTTAATAGTAAATGCATTCAGAGAAAAATACAATTTAATTATTTGTAAAAACCAGTTTTGATGTTACCCAAGATTCATTAAAGGGAGATGTATTTAAAATTATTTCATTCCATAGATGATTTAAAATTTTCCATATGCCTTTAGACGCCTCTGCCAAGATACATGAGTTCCTATTTCATGAAATTTACCTCGTTTATCTGTTTAATATAATTTATCTTTTCAAATTATAGTCTAAGTTGAGTGAAGGAAGGAGTATGTTTTTTATAAATTTAGATTTGTTTTAAAGAAATTAAAGTTCAGGAATTTCCATTTATGAAAACGAGATTTCATAAAATTAATTTACAACAAACTGAAATCAAGAAAAAAGATATTTGAAGCAAAAAAGCCAAATAATTAATTAAATCCCCCTACAGGATTAGATCTAGTTATTAACTTGAATGCAAACATATTTACGTTACATTTTTTAAAGCTAAATTTTGAACAAAAACTCAATATCATAGCTTTAGATCAGAAAAAGCGACTTTTTTAATTAATGATATATTTTAATAAAAGTTATTTTAATTTAATATTGCAATACCTTCCCTACTTTTGAAGAAGGGGAGGTTTGGAGTGCATGATTAAAATGTTCTTAGCTTTAGATGACGCATATTATTCATATGTGCGCCCATAAAGACGTGAAAGTATAGCAATAATTAATAAGCCAGCACACGCCTTGGAATGAAAATTAACTGAACTGGGCCAAAGTTTAATTGCAGTGTAAATTAATGCATACGAAATGCTGAGATAACAGTTCATTAGCTACCTGCATGTGTGACATTTTAATTTGAATAACGTCAGCCAATTTTCATTCGTTGTTGGATATTTTCGTTAAGTGCAAATGCTCGGAAATGTGTAGACTGAATGCTAATTTTACGTTTTAAATATAATTGAAGAACTTAAAAATATTTTTAAAGAGGAAGGAAAAAAGGATTTGTTGCTCATGTCTCCAGACTTTAAAGGTAGGTAAATACTCGATTTCCAAATCATAATTTCGAAAAAAATTTTTTAAAAAAAAGTTTAAAAATGTAAATATTTAATTGAATGAATATGGGAATAATCTATACTTATAATAAAGCTCAATGTGTGTGTGTGTGTGTGTGTGTGTGTGTGTGTGTGTGTTGGCGCTCTACAGGCCAGACCATTCAACCTACCGCTACTAAATTTGGCACGTGTATACCTTGGAGGCCGGGAATGAGTACCTGGGGGCTATTTTTTCGAATTTTTAATTAGAATTTAATTTATTTAAAAATTAAGCGAAATTTTGGTGTGTTTCTGCTATAACTTCCGAAAATATTACCGCACAAAAAAGATTTTTACATCAAGTTAAAGATCAAAAATTTATCTTTTAATTGCTACCAATGTTTTAACCTTAAAATTAAATTTCTATTTTTAATGAATTTTTAAATAAATATTTTAACTCTATTTTTCAACAATTTCTTTCGTACAAAATAAAAATAAACGTTTCGCATTCATGGGAAAAAAATAGCTTTTTTCAAAGTGTTGCCATAACATTTATTAAAGCACCAATTAAAAATAAATTAAATCTTTTTGGAAATAAAATCTGCAAAAATATAATTTTCGGCACTTGTCTGTAAGAAATGAAACAAATATGAAATATTATTTTTTCTAAAAAATAAATTCAAGAAAAATTCTTTTATGATCTTTTACACTCTCTATATTATTAATCCAATAAATCAGTTTTATTTTAAGGCAAGTTTTGTTTAATATGAACAAGGTATAAATTCTAATCAGGCCCACACAGCTAATTTGTAAACCTTTAGTAAGACACAGATCTGTTGCGACATAAATCGTAAATATTTTATTTAAAAGTAGCAAACGATTATCTTAATAATTATGAATTTTATTTTGTAAATAGTTGTGAAATTCAGATTGGCAACAGCGATATTTTTGGAACTTTTAATTTGTTGTTTAAAAACGATGCTAGAATTTTGAATGAAAATAAGTTGATGTAAATTTGATAATATTATCTATAATGTAATAAGATTTAGTTTCATAATAAGTTTGACTGCATTCTATTTTTGTTGACGCACGAACGCAACAGATATACTAAAATGGTTTAAATAAAAAATGATTATATTTTATGTAACTAAATTCAATAAATGCTCTAATAAATAACGAATTTGTGACTTTACATAAAGCTTCTGCTGTGGAAATCACGAATAACAAAATGTTCTTGAAACACTAATATTTTAAATAAAAAGAGTTAATTTCCAATCAATTAAATCAATCACTTAAACTGACTGATTTATGAAAATTTGAATATCACTATTCAATTAAAAAAAGGATAATTTTAGATTTTCCATCGATCGTTTCAAAGAAAATATGCCAATCAGCGCGCAGGTTTCTCAAGATTAATTGGCCTAAGATTATGAAAATGTTGAGTTTTTCAAAATTTTTAACATTAAAAACTTCATAAATACGTCTAAATTGATCGTGGAAAATAGAAACATTCATTCACTTATTTAAAATTTGGTGTGTCCAGAATATGATACCTTACTGCATTAAATTTAGATTTCCTAATTTTTGAAATATATTTATAGGCCGGAACAAAATATTATTATTGATTTCATTTCAATCCTTTTGAAAGCAAAACTAAAAACTGAATATTATGCTAAATCTGAGAAATTTTTGTTGAATTATTCTTTGAGATATTACATAAATTATCAAAAATATTTTGTAGTTCACATAAGACTTAAATACCGAGATATTCTGTTTGCAATACTCATATTCAATAATAATAGTAATAAAGAAATAGATAGCAATAAAGATGATAAATAAAATAAAACGCTTGGTTTTATTAAAAAATATCTTTATATTAATTGCAATTTCATCATTTTCACTTTAAATTAAAGTTGACGTTTTACCGGAAATGACAACAAATTAGCAAAATATATAGAGTAAATTGAACGAAACGATCTAAACAGTATAAATTTGGTATGACTATCAAAATTTGAAGATTAAAAATGTTTTGTTTGAGAATCCTTTAAGAGACCAGTTACTTAAAATATTTAATTGAAAATTGTAGCGAGTGGTAATACTGGCGAACCGGCTGGTCGCCAAAGGCGGCTAGTTTAAAATAAAATAATTGTGGTTACTCGTTGTAAACAAGAAAACTAAACAAAACAAGAAAAAACTAAACAAGAAACTTTTGTAAACTAAACAAGAAAACTTTGAAATTCTGTTGTCTGGTACAAGCACAAAGAGAAAGGTAAAATAGCACAAACAGATAACTTCTCTTTTATTCAAAATTATTTATTTAAAAATTACTTTGTTCTACATTTGAAACAGAAAAATTCATTTCGATACATATTTTCAAAATTTTTTTTGCTACACTATTTTATAAAATCTTTGATATATATATATATATATATAATCGTATTATCGTAAAACAGTTATTCTTCAAAACGGACATCCTTTGTATGGAATGATACAAATATTTATTTATATTTTATAACATGATAATGCTGATGCTTTTACTAAAGTATCAAACTAATAAAAAAAATTCTATTTTATAAAAGAAATTATCCTAAATTACCTTCAATTTTTTTTTTTGGAATACTGAAATTCATCGATCTCAGGTGGAAAGAAAAAGAAAAAAAAATTATCAATGTTATCAAGTTTCGTTTCTTGAGATAAGCAAAACTTATCATCTGGCACGATAACACCTTTTCCTATTGTGATCTTTTGTGTCATTCTGCACTTTCTGGAACGAAATTTACACGCCTACTTTTCTGATTAAAAAAGTACCAGTCTTTTGAAATTAAAAGACTATTCTCGCTTTGCAGTATATAAAATGCTATTCAATATCTATAAGCTTGACAGCAATGATCGATCGCATATCTTGATTAAAATAGTTATTTGCAAATTAAATAAAGATACTCCTAAGAAAAGTTTTTCTCATGTAACAATAGGCGCCGAAGATAACATATAGGAAATATAAAACAATAATAACATTTCTTGCGTGTTATTTCTACCCAAGCATATCAGCGCATTTAAGACGTCATTCTACACACAGTAGAGAGCAATAGAAGAAAATATATTCGCATTGTTTGTTATCGCGATTTTGTTCTCAATATAAATTTATCTTAAATTTTTTTTAAAATCTTCCATTGCTTTACTGAAAACAATAGAAATCATGTGATAAAGTTCATATCTATTTCGATAATTTTATTATATTGGATAAAATAAAAAAAATGCTTTTAGTTAAGGCCTCATAAATTGGATTCAGTTTCAGACATTTATGCTAATTCCTTTTTTGAATAAGTTTTATTTGTTCATTGCTTTATATGCACTTAAAATAATTTTGCTTCGACTCCTTAACTTTTTTGGTTGGATTTTTTCCCCTTTAATACTTTTCCCATAATATTATGCATGTTCTTCCCCAATACAAGTTATAGTCTTTTGCTTCTAATAATTCGGATAACTTTAGATAGATTATATCAAGATATATTTATCTATACACATATATAATATACTCATGTATGATATGTATCATTTTTGTAAATAAGTAACATATAATGCCATAAATATTACATATTCATATTCATATATTTTTCTAAACCTGCCGTCGCATATCAGGAACAATTGACCAAAAATATTTTGGAAAGTTTTAGATCTTTTTTGGTCCGACACATTTTTTTTGTTGTTGTTTATGTTTAGCGATTTTAATGCATTTTATAATAAAAAAGTGACTATCTATGAATAAAACGCATTTTCTTTAGTATCCTATAAAGTAAACTTTTTTGTATTTTAATTAATTTTTTCTTTTTATGCTTAGCCCTATAATTTTCCATTTTATAATTAGATTTTCCATCGATCTTTTAAAAAAAAATAAGCCAATCAGTGCGCAGGTTTCTCAAGATTAATTGCCTAAGATTATGAAAATGTTGAGTTTTTCTAAATTTTAAACATTCAAAACTTCATAAATAAATCTTAGTTGATTGTGGAAAATAGAAACATTCATTCATTTATTTAAAATTTGGTGTGTCCAGAATATTTCTCAGAATATGATACCTTACTGCATTAAATTTAGATTTCATAATTTTTGAAATATATTTATAGGACGGAACAAAATATTATTATTGATTTCATTTCAATCCTTTTGAAAGCAAAACTAAAAACTGAATTTTATGCTAAATCTGAGAAATTTTTGTTGAATTATTCTTTGAGATATTACATAAATTATCAAAAATATTTTGTAGTACACATAAGACTTAAATACCGAGATATTCTGTTTGCAATACTCATATTCAATAATAATAGTAATAAATAAATAGCAATAAAGATGATAAATAAAATAAAACGCTTGGTTTTATTAAAAAATATCTTTATATTTATTGCAATTTCATCATTTTCACTTTAAATTAAAGTTGACGTTTTACCGGAAATGACAACAAATTAGCAAAATATATAGAGTAAATTGAACGAAACGATCTAAACAACAGTATAAGTTTGGTATGACTATCAAAATTTGAAGATTAAAATTGCTTTGCTTGAGAATCTATTAAGAGACCAGTTACTTAAAATATTTAATTGAAAATTGTAGCGAGCGGTAATATTGGCGAACCGGCTGGTCGCCTAAGGCGGCTAGTATTGAAATAAATCGTTAACCCAATATCTGTCACGATCATTATGTGAGAATTTTGGAAATTTTACTTAAAAATATTTTTAGTACACCAGATTTCAGGTGGACCGGTCAGATTATTTATATATATAACTATAACAGTCAATATTTTCTTTCTGTATATAACTATAACAGTTAATATTGTGTGTAACAATAAGTGTGTAGTTTTTGCTTCGTATTCCTTACCGCAAGCAATTCTGAAATTCGTCTGGAAGTTGAATGGAAAAGAATTGTCATATTTGAAACAGTACAGTTTTGGTTTGTTTTTATATTATAATGAAATACCGTACAAAAATGTATAATTTAGAGGTTATAGTAATGATATGTTACTCAGTCTTTCATGTTTATTTCAAAATGATGTTATCGATCATTTTATAACTATACCCTTTTGCAAAAAATATCATTTCTTTTCATATATATATATATATATATATAT
>JAPMOR010087037.1:239915-300491 GCA_026543865.1 Argiope aurantia
TGTAGGAAATGAAACAAATATGAAAGATTATTTTTTCTAAAAAATAAATTCAAGAAAAATTATTTTATGATCTTTTACATTCTCTATATTATTAATCCAATAAATCAGTTTTATTTTAAGGCAAATCTTGTTTAATATGAACAGGATATCCATTCAAATCAGGGCCACACAGCTAATTTGTAAACCTTTAGTAAGACACAGATCTGCTAAAATGGTCTAAATGGAAAATGATTATATTTTATGTAATTCGATTCAATAAATGCTCTAATAAATACCGAATTTTTGATTTTACATAAACCTTCAGCTGTGGAAATCACGAATAACAAAATGTTCTTGAAACACTGATATTTTAAATAAAAAGAGTTAATTTCCAATCAACTAAATCAATCACTTAAACTGACTGATTTATGAAAATTTGAATATCACTATTCAATAATAAAAGGATAATTTTAGATTTTCCATCCATCGTTTTAAAGAAAATACGCCAATCAGCGCGCAGGTTTCTCAAGATTAATTGGCCTAAGATTATGGAAATGTTGAGTTTTTCTAAATTTTTGACATTCAAAACTTCATAAATAAGTCTTAGTGGATCGTGCAAAATAGAAACATTCATTCATTTATTAAAAATTTGGTGTGTCCAGAATATTTCTCAGAGTATGATACCTCACTGCATTAAATTTAGTCTTCATAATTTTTGAAATATATTTATAGGCCGGAACAATATATTATTATTGATTTCATTTCAATCCTTTTGAAAGTAAAACTAAAATCTGAATGTTATGCTGAATCTGAGAAATTTTTGTTGAATTATTCTTTGAGATATTACATAAATTATGAAAAATATTTTGCAGTTCACATAAGACTTAAATACCGAGTGATTCTGCTTGCAATACTCATATTCAATAATAATAATCATAATAATAAATAAATAACAATAAAAATGATAAATAAAATAAAACGATTTTTTTTATTAAAAAATATCTTTATATTAATGCAATTTCATCATTTCCACTTTAAATTAAAGTTGAAGTTTTACCGGAAAATGACAAGAAATCAGCGAAATATATATAGTAAATTGAGCGAAACGATCTAAACAATAGTATAAATTTGGTATGACTATCAAAATTTGAAGATTAAAAATGTTTTGTTTGAGAATCTATTAAGAGAACAGTTGCTTAAAATATTTAATTGAAAATTGTAGCGAGCGGTAATACTGGCGAACCGGCTGGTCGCCAAAGGCGGCTAGTATACGATAAAGCAAAAAAGCATGAAACTATAAGAGATTTTAAATTAATGTTTTAAAAGCAAGCGCTCATTAACACATTTGGTGAAACTTACAAAATTTTCAGCGCATAAACCGTAAGGAATGTATAGAAAGTATACCTCCAAGTCATTCATCACTTTAATGATATATAATGGAAGAAAATTTAACTGAATAATTCATCCATTCAACAAAGCATGAGGAAATTGTTTGAATCTTCAGCACGTGACATTGAATTACACCTTCATATGTGGAATAACTTAGGAAACTACTATTTAGATGATTAATATCTTTCAAGGCTTGTGGGGAAGATGAAAATTAACATTAACCATGAACCATATTAACCATGTTATGAAAAATAATACATATTCGAGCTTATTTTAAATATATACCTTGGAATTCATTTTAATATATATAGTGCTAATTAAAATTTCTTATACAAACGTTTTTTTCTTGTCTTTTTCGGGAGCAAACTGTTTTGCAGATTTTTTTTAAAGAAATATTAATGATCCTATTTGAAGAACCCTTCCAAAAATTTTTTAACATTATTAAATTAGAAAATCTTGTTAATTAATTATTCACACTTGAATCCAAACACCTATAGTTCGATATAAATATTAATTTATTTGAAAAAGAATGTAAGAGCACTTTTTATAAATAAGAATAAAAAATTATGTACAATTTAAATATTTTCTAATAAATACGTAAAATAATGTTAACGTATCTTGAAACTAGATAAATCAATGAGCAAGATGATGTGTTTTTTAAATAAATATTTGTGCACTTAATTCTTTATTAAAATGTTTTCAAAATCCCTTAAGTCATAATTGCCGCTTCAATTGCATTGGGAAATGCCCGTTAAAATTATACACTTCATGTAGTTTTAAATTTGATTTTACTTTATCTTTAAAACTGCAACTAGAAAAAAACTGATAAATTTACGGAAGAAAATTTCTAACTATAAAACAACACTTTGCAGATGGTTAAATTAATTTTTTAATAAAATAACTTAAATCTATAATATATTTATACTTTATCTTTTCAAAAACTGATTTATTAAAATGTCTTATTGATCGAAAACATATATTTTTCCTAAAAACTAAAAGTAATGCAATATTTTAAAAAGTTTTTCATGAGAATTTTCCTCTAAATTAGCATTTAAAATGTCATTAATTCAAAAGTACTTTCAAACACACTACTTGGAATGAAAAATCGCTGTTACTTCCAATGAATCTACTAATTTTCATTCTATTGTTTGTATCTGACTTTCTTTTTGTTCCCGCTATAACCTCTATATGTATTTTACAGCACATGCAATGAGCACCAATACCAGAATGACATACTAAAAGCACACTTATGAAGAAATAGTTCACTTCCATTTCCTACCACTGGTATTAAATTGCTGCAAAAAGTGATTTTTCCAAACAAATAAATGGCTTCAATCGTTTTAAACTACTTTACATTAGCATGTTATAAGTAAATAAGCAGCCTATTGACATTTAAACAAAGTTGTAATTTCAAATATTTTTACATTTCAATTTAGCACTTACTGAAAATGCAAATAAAGCTTTTATGCAAGATTGATAGTTGTATCTGAAATAGCCTTTGGGATTTCAATCCAAGATTTAACATTAAAGCGGGCCATTTGACTTTAAAAATTGGCTAATTTCTTTTTCTGCTAAATTTATAGCAGTGTTGCTTTATGTATAGTGTTTATCCATTTATTATGCAATTATGAAGCCAACACATGTTTTGAAATTGAACTATTTTTTGTGTTACTTGCTACGCATAACCAAATTAAAGTAACAGGAAAATTAAAATCCAAACGGATTTAATTTCAGCATTGATACATATTAAATGCTGAATTGGAAATTATCGAAAGGTTTATGTAGATATAGATATAATTAACATTTTATCTTTGTATAATATCGTTCTATCTTGTGGAATATTATTCAAAAAAAAAAAAAAAGTCGCTATAGACAAGAAAATATTCCTTTCTATTAAAGATATAAAAATGCTGATCTCAATAGATTGAATTATTTAGTTCTGTGTCAGTATAGATGAATTTTTCAGTTACATTTGAAATGTTGATTTTTAATATTTTAGCTTATTTGGAGAAAAATGGAATTTTGTAATTTCAGTAAATGAATATCAATAACTTTTGCAAATTTTTGAAAGAAAGAAAAACGATATATAAAAATAACAAGATAACTCTTCAACCGGTTGGAACGTAGAAAGTCGCTCCAACTTGTCTCTTGAAAACCGGCTAGAACGTAGGAAGTCGCTTTCCGAAAATTGCCTTATACCCAGATGGAACGTAGGAAGTTGCTTTCCGCAAACTGCTTTAAACCCGGCTCCGACATAGAAAGTCGTCAATGCTTTCCCCCTTAAATGCAATAAACGAGATGGATCATCTGCTTGTTAAAGTCATTTTTTGGTTTTTGCTGACAGTTAGAATTTGGGTGGTCCCTCCAATTAGGGGAATGAACTCTTTAGAAGGGGAAATAACATTTTTCGTAAGAATTCGTGATTGCAGGATAGATTGGTGATATGAGCTGTATACTTCATTTCTGATTTGAATATTTCATTATTTCACCACAAATTTAATATCCAAATGAAAACTATTATACTTATTAAAGGTAGGGAACCCCTCATATTTACATGCCATAATCATGTATAATAGTTAATGATTGTGATTGGTTCGCAAAAACAAGTTTGATTTTTCTGTACTTGGTTGATGAATATTAAAAAAGTACGTGTAGACTTTTAATAATACTTTTATTAAAATGCAGTAAAATAAAAAAAAAATTCTTATATAAAGTTTTTAAATTTATTTACATCTCGATTATTAAGCGAAACAAATATTTATTTACAAATGTAATCTTAATTTTTGCTTAAGCTCTGCATATAGATTTTGGCCAAGCATTTAATACGTAATAAAAGGGAAATTTGAAAATTTTTGGATCTAATTATTTATTTTTTACTGTTTAGAGTGAGTTTTTAGTGAATCCATTTTTAATTGTTTTTATAGACGTTTTTATTGAAAGTATCTTGATAAATGTAGTTACTTTTATTCTTTTTTACTGCTTAATATTATTTTTTATTTCAATATTTAAATACAAGCGTTGTTTACTGATTTTTGTAATTAATATTTCTCTTTTTTCTTTGGGGGGGGGGGCTCAGGTAGAAAAAAAAAACTTCGCTTCATTTATAATTATAAAAAAATATTTTTTTAGAAGTTATATCTTTAAAATATATATTTATATTATAAATAAATATTTAAAATCTCTATAAAAAATCAAAGCACATTCAAATGGGAGGAAGTTTTGGTTCTTGTGACGGGTTGCGAAAAACGTAAAGGAAAAAAATTACTTAGTAATAATAAGGACTATTAAAAAAAGTTTAGCATATGAAAGAAAGAAAATATATTTAATAAATGAAAAACATTTATTTATATTCCACAAAATTCGATGATGAGTATGATAATGCTTTGAAGAATAGAATTAATAAATGTATCTGTGCAATTATAATTATTGCTTTGCATTAAAACAGTATTAGCTATTTAATGAAATTAAATAAACGCATTAAAGGTTGATACGATTTCTAACTGTTTAAACGTATCACAAGGCAGTGGAGTCAGAACTTTTTTTTATCTATGGATCTCGCTTTCATTCAATTGTTAGTATTCGGTAAGAAAGTCCATTTGTTTCTCTATGTGAAAGTAGTTTTTCGGCTTGTCCGCATTGTTAATAGAAGTTTTACGTTCAAATCAAGCAGTAAAATGTCGGTAGGTTTAGTGCTTAAAGTTGCTCAAGTTACGTTACAAAGAGAAGCGTTACATCTGCTGACAACAGCCTATTCGAGAAAAATTAGTGTCTCAAAATGGGATATATAGAACATGCGCCAGGCAGATTGTACAATAGAAGTACTTTTAATACGAATCTTGCATTGAAAGGGAGGATATTTTCCCTTGCGAAGCATTTATCAAGACACGAATGAATTCTTGAAAGATGTTCTGAGTAGTTCTTTTAATCTTTACCATTCTTAAAATTTATGAGTATTGAATTCAAAAGATTAATTCATCACTCCTGAAAGCGCTGTTCTTTTTATAAAATTAACGTGGGTATTATGGATATAATCTATGAAAAAAAGTTTTTAAGCTTAGCTCATTAAAAAATTTTAGATTTTATGTCAAAGTGTGTGCTCTTCTATTTTTGATTTTCATATCTATTAAATTAAAGTTTTTTTTTCATATAACATTTAAAAATGTACTTCTTAATATATTTAATAATAATTCATGACTAAAAAGTAAAATAAAAAAATCGATTTCTCTGTTCTCCAATACAATGCAAGAGGGTTTTCTTACTAAATTTGTTTATATTCTGGTTGAAATTCGGCTATTGATCAGATACTACTGAAAATTGTTTCCAATAGAAAAATTGAATCCTTTAGGAAATTTATTTCTAATGCACCTCCTAAGGCCAATCCTAATAGCAATTTTCAAAAATGAGCTAAACATATTTCAAAAATACTTGATTCTGCACTTGAACTTTATCTAAAGTATAAAAAAACTTTTAACAAAAGCATACCACTGAAACATACTCAACATTAAATAATAAGCTGAATCATATCTTGATATCAACAATGGAAAAAAATTATGTTGAAATGATAGAAACAACAGTGAAGGCAATTTAATTTCACTTCCATAATGAAATATACTGATGTAAAATATACTTAAATTCGATAAATTAATATACAAATGTCAAATTAATTAATTTACTTTCCTTCGAATTACAACGGGAAAATTATAATTCAAATTTTTATAATGCTTTAAAAATTAATAATTTACGAAAATATTAGCTTTTGGATTTTTCAAAAACTATTTGTGTATATTATTTTTGCTTTGATAAAAAGTAATTATAGATGATAAGAAGATTTTAACATCATGAGACCCCGATGAGTCATCTGTAACTAGACCACCAATAACTTGCTGCTTTACCAAACCAACATGATTCTCCGACCCAGTTTTTGCCAATTAATTCTATGAAGTAAAAATTCACGCTTCTCTCTATTTTTCTTATATATAAAAATTTATATATATATATATTATTTCTGATTTAGCACAACCTTCTTAATATGTAATGTCATTGTTAAGGCACTTTTCTTTCATCCAATTTTTGCGACCGGAGGATAATGTCCTTTAAATGAAGAACTCTGCCAATCTTCTACAAACTGGGAACACTATTACAGATTCATTAATATCTATAATTTGTTTTATTTTAATGAATGTGCCAAAATTTGTAGCAAATATTTTTATTGTTGCAATGAAATAAAAACCTTATTTTTCACTCACGGGTTTTAAACGTTGTTGAAGTTATGATTACTTACTCTAGATTGATTTTATTTTATTTTATTGTGCATCTATCTTTTGAAATTCACATGCAGTGAAATACCTTATAAATATTGCCAATGAAATTCGTTTGAATTGTTCAGACATGAAGAGTTCATGACAGTCTGAAAGAGGTAATTCTTAATTGTTGGATATATGCCGCTAAGTCTCATTTTTATCTACGAGATAATTTACGAATTTTCATAAAAAATCATGATGTTGTAACTTAATAAAATGGGTGCAGTTGAAATTTTGATTTCATTGATGGAGTTAGATGAAGGAAAGATTCTTTGCAATATTTGTAGACAGAGAAATGCATGTATTTATGAAAATATTTCTGCACTGACTATGAGTCATTTTTACCAAGATTTGTGACAAGATTAGGAATGATATAAGAAATTGACATTCAAAATATTCACTTATTAAAAATATGAATGAAATGATGATTTTTATCAGATATAAGACTCGTGAATAAATGGATACATTAATATGTTTTCTTATTTTAGTATTAAAATTAACTTTAAAGATTTATTATTTCAACTTATTATTTTAATTATTTAAAAAAATATAATTAGTCAAGAATAGTCAAATTAATAATATTTTCATCAACATATTATCAATAAAATATTCAGCTAGTATATATTGACAAAATATTGTTTCATTATTTTCAGAACTTAAAAAAATGGAATGAAAAACAAAAATCTGAAAACAACAACAAAAAAAAAAATCGTACAAATTTTTATTTAAAAATTTTCAATAACAGATTATATTTTCCGAAATGAATGTAGTATTTTTAAATTATTGATAATAAATTTTTTATAATTTATTTTAATTAGAGAACTATATATTCACTCATTGTATATCATGCTATTTTCATTTCGAATACCAAATATGCGAGTAAAATGCTTACAACTAAAAATTAGAAAAAAACTGAAAAATTAACTGAATGTCAGTAAAAAGAATGTATTATATTCGTAATGCAATTTGATGAATGATAATTCCTTTAAATAATTTAATAAACATATTTTTCTATTACTTATAAAAATTTATAAAATCATATTGCGGAATTTTTTAAAAATTTATTTTTGAGCAAATTGTATTTTCTGCAAACATTGCAGATTGAAAGAAAAGTTCTCAGTTCTCAGAGCGAAAACCAAATTCTGAGTTGAAAAACCGCATGGCAATTGCCCTGCGTTGACAGATTTATTACTTGATTGATCAGTCAGTACTATTCAAAAACCCCGGTGTTCAGAAGGAGGTGCTAGTGGAGACGCGGGAAAGTTTACTCCCTGTTGTTAATGGTCAGGGGAAAGCAAAAACATACCAAGCCGGTTTACGAACGTTCTGCCAATTTCTTTTCCAGTAAATTGTATTCAACCTTTATTATGACTGCAGCCGTTTTAAGCACATTCTTAAGCTAGACAGCCGGTGCTCGATGGGTTAATATATATATCCATAGTTATATAAAATTAATGATAATTCCCAGTGAAGCACAAGATATGTTTCAAATGGTGAAATGAAAACCAATTCTATATTAACTTTCATCTAGCTTTGTAATGGTTGTACAAAGATTGCCATGAAAAATCCCTCGGGAGCTTTATTTTGAAAATCTCTGAATTTAGAAACCACATACAATAATTTATTTTATCTCGAATTTCAGGCAATTTCGTTTTCTGCACCTCTTTTATGTTTTTATGTGACTTCCCAGTTTATATTAAAATTGGATTTGAATTTCTTAGATTTTGAAATAGGTTTGAGGAAAAGACATAGTACAGATGAAATAGTTATGAGAAGATATATATTTATAAATACTTACCAACACTTTGAAATCAGTATAAAGGATTTTACCTAAACATTTAAAAAACGGGCCTCTAAATATACTCCCAGTTGTTGATGCATACTCAAGTCATATTATTGATATTTGAAATAGTTGCACAAATAATATTTCTCTGCAACTTTATTCGAACATCTATCAGTATTATTGCATATTTAAGTAGAAGTGGATTGTGAAAAGACAGTCACTTGGTAAAAAGAGAGTTATCGAGGGTAATAGGGGCAACAAATTATTAAAATAGAAAAATAAGGTTTACAAATTGTGAGGAATGTTAGTTTTTGGAAATATGATAATACTAGCCGCCTTTGGCGACCAGCCGGTTCGCCAGTATTACCGCTCGCTACAATTTTCAATTAAATATTTTAAGTAACTGATCTCTTAAAGGATTCTCAAATAAAACATTTTTAATCTTCAAATTTTGATAGTCATACCAAACTTATATTGTTTAGATCGTTTCGTTCAATTTACTATATATATTTTGCTAATTTGTTGCCATTTCCGGTAAAACTTCAACTTTAATTAAAAATGTAAATGACGAAATTGCAATTAATATTAAGATATTTTTTAATAAAACCAAGCGTTTTATTTTATTTATCATCTTTATTGTTATTTATTAATTATTATTATTATTGAATATGAGTATTGCAAACAGAATCGCTCGGAATTTAAGTCTTATGTTAACTACAAAATATTTTTCATAGTTTATGTAATATCTAAAACACTAATTCAACAAAAATTTCTCAGATTCAGCATAAAACTCAGTTTTTAGTTTTGCTTTCAAAAGGATTGAAATGAAATCAATAATAATATTTTGTTCCTGCTTATAAATATATTTCAAAAATTATGAAGTCTAAATTTAATGCAGTAAGGTGTCATATTCTGAGAAATATTCTGGACACACCAAATTTTAAATAAATGAATGAATGTTTCTATTTTCTACGATCAACTAAGACTTATTTATGAAGATTTAAATGTTAAAAATTTAGAAAAACTCACCATTTTCATAATCTTAGGCCAATTAATCTTGAGAAACCTGCGCGCTTATTGGCGTATTTTCTTTGAAACGTTCGATGAAAAATCTAAAATTATCCTTTTTTTATTGAATAGTGATATTCAAATCTTCATAAATCAGTCAGTTTAAGTGATTTGAAATTAACTCTTAAAAGTCAGTGATTTAGTTGATTGGAAATTAACTCTATGACCACCATAAAATCTGTGCTTTCTCTTGTGGTGTATGCATTCTCCTAAATATTCGATCGAATAAAACATCACATACAAAAGTACTACATAGAACAAACACATCAAAAGTAAACATAACATTTCAATAGTTGCCAAAAACAAAAGAGAGAAGAATGCAATTAATAAGCAGACGATATTTAGAAAAGTACAGATATTTAGACTGGAAAATGAAATTATCTGAAATTAAAAACACGCGCAGACGATATTTACAAAAGTAAAAATATTCAAACCTGAAAAGGAAAATATATGAGTTATTCCATCAATAAATGCCATAAGTTTGTTTATATCTTCATTATTTTATGAGTCATTAAAAAATTTTTCATAAAATAATTTCATAAATAAATAAAATAAGATCATAAAATAATTTTTCTTGAATTTATTTTTTAGAAAAAATAATATTTCATATTTGTTTCATTTCCTACAAACACATGCCGAAAATTATATTTTTGCAGATTTCATTTCCAAAAAGATTTAATTTATTTTTAGTTTGAGCTTTAATCAATGTGATGGCAACACTTTGAAAAAAGCTATTTTTTTCTCATGAATGCGAAACGTGCTTAATCCTCATTTTTATTTTTGACGAAAAAAATTATTGAAAAACATAGTTAAAATATTTATTTAAAAATTCATTAAAAATAGAAATTTAATTATAAGATTAAAACAGTAGTATCATTTAAAAGATAAATTTTTTATCTTTAACTTCATGTAAAAATCTTTTTTGTGCGGTAATATTTTCGGCAGTTATAGCAGAAACACGTCAAAATTTCGCTTAATTTTTAAATAAATAAAATTCTTGTTAAAAATTCGAAAAAATAAACCCCAGGTGCACATTCCCGGCTTCCAAGGTATACACGTGCCAAATTTGGTAGCTGTAGGTTGAATGGTCTGGTCTGTAGAGCGCCAACACACACACACACACACACACACACATTGAGCTTTATTATAAGTATAGATTAAATTGAATTATTTTACATAAATAGATTGAAATTTACATGCAGTAATTCTTCTAATGACTCTACATTTCGATCATATTATTTATTTCTATTTTTTCAAAACTGCGACAGTCAATTAGAACGGTACATTTGAGACATAATTTTTACACAAAACAATCAAAAACAGGCGTTTCCACTTTTTTTTAAACGAGTAGATTTCATGGACAACACTGTAATCATGTTGTTGAAAATCCTATTATAGGAGAATTAAATTGTCAAAAAACGTGTTTAAAGATGTAATTATTTCCATTTAAGTCTAAGATTATTTAGAAATTTATTTTCTATCTAAAATATTCATAGATTCTGAACTAGAAATACGAAAATATTTTACTTAAATCTTAACGAAAAACCAGAAAGTTTGCGTAACAAACCTCATGAGCAAGTATTGAATGGATGCTGAAGAAGAAAATGCCATACCAAGTAATGGCAACCGAATTTTTTTAATGTCCATCTCAGATTCCTTCTTTCAGATAGAAAATTGTCATATCTATTTAGTAGAGAAGAAACGATGCGGCAAGTAATTATTTCAAACCATCAAATAGATAATTGCTTCATGGCCCTCTCTCAAAATACAAATTTAAGATGTCACACATTTGTCTTAATGCGCATCCGGATTCATTAATACAACCAGGATAACCTCACTATAGTATTAACTATTAGGCGAATGACTATGACTTCTCTATATATCCCTTTATAATGATGTGGTTACAATTGACACTTTGGCCTAATTATCTACTATCGGAATATCCGCGAGTTTGTGCAGTTGACAATAAGCATGGTGATTCTAGACTTAGTTTAAACTGTTAGGAACGGGATGTCTCATAATAGGGGCGAGACATATGGAAATGAGAACTGTATTATTGCCTAGACTAAACAATGATCAGCAACCTACTGAAAACAATCAGTCATGCATAGGACATAAAATAATGCATGATCAATATTGTTTTTACTTGTATTTGATTGCAGCTATGGAACATTTCAAAATATTATGCAATACAGACATATTTAAAACACAAGGATTAAGAATAATTTTGAATCTTTCACTGCATCATGCAGGAGGATTTTAATCAAATTAGAATTATGCGAAGTTGATCCTGGTTAACGTTTTTTTTTAACCATGGTATAACCTTTATTTCGGCCATAGGTAAATGAAATATATAATATAAATTAATAATTAAAATTTAAACCACCATAAGCAAATGTGGCATATGAAGAACAAAAAAAGCAAAATGAAAAAAACAGTCATTATTTAATCATCATTTGTTCAAAATGCATTCCATTTGCTCCAATCACACATCGGTGCAATCAACAGCAGTACGAAGTGCTATTGCTGCAACAGGATGCCTTATTTTTACTTTCAAATCAGGCAGAGCCACTATACTTTCTTCATAGATGCAATCGTCCAGGAATTCCCTCATTCAGAATTTACAGGAATTCAAGTCTTGATAAATTGAAGGTTAGGCAGTTAGAAAATTTTCCGAAATTTTTCAATCATCTTCATAAAGGGCTTCAGATAACGAAGATATTTTTGGGTGATTCTCCACCTGTGGGGAAATATGAGGTGGGGTTTAATCTCGTACAGTAACAATTGTACTTAAAAATTCATTCTCTTATAAGGCAGGGATGACTTGCTACCATAGTAGGACTTTCAGGCCTTTCAAAAGTATTTCCCTCAAAGAAAAAGACCAAGAAAGAAATCAATGATAAAACCACACCATTCAGTACAGTAAAGTAATCACAATGCAGTGGCAGTTCATGCATAACTTTAGCATGTGCAGTCATTGTACAAAATTAATTCTGAGCATTCCCCACTCACTTAAGGTAAACTGCGCCTCGTATGAACACAAAATGCTCCAAAGCATTGGCATCTTCAACGATAACTCTGATTAGAGACCAATAAACAAAATTAAAGCTTTGTTCCGGATCTTCGAAAGACAACTTTTATATATCTTAACCTTTGTGTGTGCAGCGTTTTATAAGTATTCATGGAATCTTCCATACAATAGACCAATGAAGAGACAACTATGTGACCCGCTTAACCAACTCTTGTTTTGAATATTGAAATGAGATAGTACCGCTTGTACAAGTATCGTAGCTTGCGCATGAGTTCAGCAATGTAATGTCATTGTACAAAAATAAAAGAGCCTGGGTATTTCATTTTTTCTTATATTGTTCAAATAACTAGTAAATAGTAAAAAATTCTGTTCAGGAATAGCAAAATATTTTTTTAAAGTATTTTGACAATTGAAAACTTAAATAAGTAAAAGTGAGAAAAATAAAAATCGTTGGGAATTCTCAATAAAAGCTTTTCTCGCTAACAACAGCAATGCACATAGTAGGGCTATTTATACATTCCCTTGAAGATTACCTGGAACATCTCACATTATCATAGAAGCATTATAAAGCATTATTCTATTGGCACTTTCAAAGGGCCGGTACCCTGGCATATGGGTAGCGTGTCTTACCTGTGATCTGGACGTCCCGGTTCAGACATGGTTGTTCTTCTGTGTTCTCTTTGTGAGGTGTGTAAATGCCCCCCCCCCCCCTCCGTAAAAAGGGGTTGTGTACGAGAATTTGATGCATGACATAGCTAAGTCGTACTCTTGGTCCTAGTTGTCACTACTGAAAAACCAGAGACGCTCATTCAGCTTAAATCACGATCAGATGTCAGCGGGATTGTAAAGTGCCATATGTCACAACAATGCTTTCGAAAGATAAACAAAATTCAAATTCTTATTTTTCTCACTTACAATCTTTACCATTTTTGCTTTACAATTTCCATTGGTAATGCTTCTTCAGAAGAAGAATAAAGACTAATATAAAGCAAGGCAGAGTAACTTACCGCCAAGGCTAAACCTGACTGCCTGAGGAAGCTCTGCACATAATACTTCGAATCCAGATCCATAGCTTTGGAAGACAAGATAATCTCTTGAACGAGAGAATCGTTGATTAATTGAATTCTACGAATCGAAGAAATAGAGCCGTTCCACAGATTTATGTGCCAGGACAGAACCAATTACTCAGGTACTTTAATAATTTTATTCAATTTACAAGGAATTTGAACATTGCGCAAATTATTCCTCAAATAACTGCATAATAAATATGAAAAAAATGTTTAAAATTTAAGTAATTTCGATAATCATGGAGAATCAAATTATTTGATAGATGATTTTCTTCATGGAAAGTTACTTTTATTCATTTTTACATGCCAATTTTGGTATTACTGTAATAATAAATTAAAGCAAATTTGACATGAATATCGATAAAATTGGGGAGTTATTGAGTTTTAATCTTTAAAATTATCGTATGTTTAGAGTTTTTCACTTTTTAAGAAAGTACCAAAATTTTTACTATTTCATACTTCAAAAAACAAAAGGTAGGACATAAAAGATGTTATTAAACTGAGAGAATTGGTGTTGAAAATTTTATTAATTGGCGAAAAATTAAAAAAATAACACTTCTTATTAGCTAATAAAATTTGAACACTCTGAATAACATATATTCTAATTTAATGATAATTAATTAAGGTTTAGAAGAGTTATCTTAATTTCCTGAAAGTTGAAGAAGACTAAAGTTTTCCTATTTTTGGAGCTTTTTTTTTTTTTTTTTTGAGTTTAAAATCTTTATAAGATTTCGGAAAAAAAAATGTTTTAAGAAATTATACAAAAAATGTATTAATGCTAAAAATTCTGCTAAATATTTTCATTTTTATATGAAACTGCAAAAACTTATTAATATATTGTTAGAATTATTACCTAATTCATTATGTGTTTTCAATAAAAATTATGGTTTTTAAATTTTAGAAAAAAAAATGCAATTGAAAAAAATAAAAATCACAGTAATTTGGTTATATTGTGAAATTTTAACTTTTTTTTACTTCAAACACTTTAAAAAGAAATTTTCTATCTTATAAAAAAGTATTACAGAAATATTCAAAAATATATTGCATTTTATAAATACTCAGGTTCAAACATAAACTCGGAAAATCACCCAAATGAGAGATTATATGGCTGTAGCCACCAGAATTTCTTAGTATTATTTTTTACTTTCATGCATCATTATTTGAAATCTGGTAGACTCGTTTGCGAATTCGAATCAATATCATATCAAAAATACAATATCATACGGTTTGGTTGCACATAAATTCTTTAGAATTGCCTTGTTTCTGGCATCTAGAAGAAATTATTGAGATAATTTCCAGGAAAAGTGTCATTCCTCACATTTCAACGCATTTCAAATATATTAGTGCGTTTCTTTCTAATTTATAACTTACAAACTGTACTATAAATTATCACAAAAAAAATCGTCTGAATATTGAGATATCCATTGCCGTTGTTTCTTCATATACAAATAAGGCCGCGGTGGCCCGGTGGTAAGGTCTCGGCTTCGGAACCGGAGGGTTTCAGGTTCGAGACCCGATTCCACCGAAGAACCGTCGTGTAAGGGGATCTGTTGCACGTTAAATCCGTCCTGACCAAACGTCCTCCCGTTGGTGTGGTGTGTTGTGGTGTGGAGAGGGGTGTGCCAGCTCAGGTGTCGTCCTCGTCATCTGACCGCGGTTCAAAATTACGAGGTTCGTCCCAAAATATCTCTAGTGTTGCTTCAAACGGAACGTTAATATAACTAAAACTAAACTTCATATACAAATAATTTTTCGAATATGCTTAGAATGGGTATTATTATTTCAATAAATTTCCTAATCTTTATAAGAACCTATGACCGATAGTATTTTAAAAAAATTTAATATTGCACAAAATTCGCAAATTTCTTCTTTTAAAATTTATCAAAAAATACTCTGCGCTAGAATTTAAATTATGTTAGACGATATAGTAAAGACCTAAAGCGAAGAATGTGTAACGAATGAATGCGTGAAGAGGAGAAGAATGTGCAAACTAATAACATTTTTGAGAAATTCTGATACCTGTCAACAATTCTACTCAATTTTATTCCTTCAAATTTCTGAAATTACTTAAAATACAACACGGAATAATTTTAACCCCTGAACGAGTGGAGATTTTAAACTTAAATTTCATTTATTTTCTTCTCCGAATTACAAAAATGCTCAATTTCTTTTTTCTCAAAGTATTTTGAGAAAATATAATTCAACCGTTCGAAATCTGGACATGCATCAACAATCCATCTGTATCAGCACTGATATCAAACAAACCCTTTCATTAATTTATATATACAGTGGTGGCCAAACTTGTGTGGACACTTTTGAAAATCCTTTTGTTTTCTATCTTTGTATGCTTATAGAAAATGTTACATTTCACAAAATGCAAATTCTTACATATAATTTTAAAGAGAATTTAATGCTGATTTTAAGTCAAAAAGCAAAATTCAAATATTTTCAATACAAAAAAATGGTATTCGTACTTTAATTTGAATAACAAACACAGTGATGAAGTGGATTGTAATTTCTAACTTTCCTGACCAATCACTGTTCTTATTCTGGAAACCGATAAAATGTTAATAACTGCCAGAAGAAGATGACATCATGTTTACAGTTGGAACAGATCATTTCTATAGAAGAACAGATTTTTTCTATAGAAGAAAGACTGTTTTTTATGTAATCAAATCACAAGTAAGAGATTCATTTTAATATTTAGTAGGAATTGTTGTAAATATTTCTAATATTTAGTCATGAAGCAATGCCATGATATAAAAGAATAGATTGAACACTTAGAAAGATAACTTAGATTATTGTGTTACATGAATGTGTTCTTTCCAATGCTGATAATGCAAAACAGGTGGGTGGTTCAGTAACTACATATGGCGTCCGAAAGTTTTGTTTACTATTCCAGGAGACAAATTCAATAAAAAACAAAGCAGGAAAGGGCTGAAAAAGGTACTCCACATCTGTTCATGATAGAATAATAAAAAGACTATGTCTCCATGATCGAAGAATGTCATCGGCGACCACTAGAAGTGAATTGAATGATGCTGGCATTTATGTTAGTTCAAGAACAAGGAGGAGAAGATTATTAGATGTTAGACTAAGAGGAAGAATTCAATAAAATATTTTACAGCAGTGTATAAAAAGATTACAGTGGGCAAAATAACACATTAATTGGCCAGATTATCAGTAGTTACAAGTTATACGTAGTGATGAAAGAAAGGTATTGCTATTTGGTATCGATGGCGAAAATATGTAGCACAAAGAATAGTCGAAGAGCTACATCCTGACTGCATTCAGGCAACTATGATGAACTGACTTAGATGATTTCTGTAATGATTTGGTCATGCATGTCAGCAGACGGTATTGATCTCTTTCATGTTATCGATGGGACATTAAATGCAAGAAAATACATTGACACTATTCTAGAGCCAAAACTTACACCTTCCATCAGTGATCTCTTTCCCCAACAATGCATCATTTATTTTTCAGCAGGATTCAGCTCCTTGCCACACAACAAAAATATCGAAAGTGTGATTTAGTACAAATAGCATTGAATTGTTATCATGGGCAGGAAACAATACTAAACTCAAAATTATTGAGAATTTATGGGACCATTAAAAAACTCTTACATATATGAAGCGTGCATCAAATAAAAGGGATTAATTGAGTCTATAATTGTTTCCTGGCATCAAGCAATAATGAAAGAAGAGCTTAAAACTGGCGTCAGCTCAATTAAATATCAGTGTGAAGCTGTATATATATTTATTTTGTGTATCTTGGAAGCGGCTTTAACGATTTGGATCAACTTTTATATTTGGATAATGTTTTGCTTTTGAAGTTTATCTATATATGTGTCCTTCCTGAAAAAAATGTGATTTTACACACACATTTTTTTTTATATAACTAACTCTTAGAATAAGTTTATTGAAGTTGTGCGGTAAGCACAGTTTAGTGGTCAGAAAAATATGGTTAACGTATGTGTTACGGATCCTCGTTCGAATCGCGCTTTTTGTTTTATTTTATTATTTAAGTATTTATATTTAATATATTTTCTTTTTAAGTTTATCTATATAGATGTCTTTCCTGAAATATCTCGATTTTACTCGCACGCAAAACAATTTTTCATAACTAAACTATTATAGCCTTTTTTCTTTCTGCTCTCTTGCTGACAATGTCATATAACATCATCCAGGGTCCAATTTCTCTACCGAACTAAACTTGTTCTGCCCGGTATTAACATTTATTAACATTCGTAAACATTTTCGTAAACTATTTGTTTAAGCCCGGAATACAGTACGTATTAGATGCATTGAACGAATAGCAGTCCAAGCTTTCCCATCTCTAGGAAAACAAAACTGGATTATTCAATGAATTCCTTTAAAGTTTCTGTCTGGTGGTATTAGTAAACAGAGTGGCTTCTGATACAGATACTCATCTCTGTCTATATCCTATAGATAGTAACGTGTGTGAGATAACGCTCCTGTCAATAATGAAACTAGTATAGATTTAGCGAGGTCTCTTGATGTTGTTAATCTGAAATACTTTTCACTCACATTACATGTATACCACAATCATTTACTTCTAACCAAATATGTAATCTGCAGAATGTAGAATTGATAAAATTGGAAATTGTATTCAAATATAGTTTGAAGGATACACTTATATTAATATTTAAATTTCAGGGATGAGAAAAGTAAACATTTTGTTTATATATTTTAGCATTTTTGTTATTTTTAATGAATACCCTATAATACTATTATACAAAAATGCATATTATGATCAATGAGACATAAAAAATATATGAAAAAAGCCAGCTTCATTTAAACATTTCACTCTATGAGAAAAGAAAATCAAGTTTGTTATTTAAACAGAAAAATCTTATTCTAAAATAAAAAGAAACATATATGAAAATAAAGTGTAGCGAACCAATCTGAAGTATAAATTATATCTGAAATCCCAGATTATATTTTTTCTCAAAAGTTATGATGAATGAAAAATATTTTTGTAGTGTAAAAGATCCAAAAGATTTCAATCTCTAAACAAGTTCCATATTTAACTGTGAAATTAATTATGCCTTAAAACATTTATACTTAATTTTAACTTTCTGAAATACATATTTATTTTACCATTAATAATAAAATAATATGCAGTGATAATATGATATAAATATTTACTTAAATTTAATAAGACTTTGGATTTATTTACTTCATTAAACTAAAGATTTGCAAATCCTTCAATAATACGTAATCAACAAATAGCCCATTACAATCGATTTTTTTAATTTTAGCAAATAATATTAAATGTTAATTGCAGTCGATGCTATATACTATGTTTGAAAATATTCATTCTTCTAACATTTATGCAGCTGAATCCCAAATGTAAGCCTGTTTGACGAATGTAAATATTTATTGTCAACTATATTCTCATTCCAGAAAATCAGTCCAATGAATTTTTATGATAGACTGGAATGGGCGCAGTATTGTAACTTGTTCGACTTCAAAACGTAATCACTGAAACAATTCTCGGTGTTCTTTTTCACCGTTCAAAGTGAAATAAATTAAAATCAATTATCAATTATGTCAAATAGATAGTTTTCAATGTAATAATTTTTACAAAAATATATTTTTAATGTAATTATTTTTATAATCCGGAGAAAAATACAGCATTAAAAAGATTATGCCACAATTCATTCTTTATTGTACAATTTAGTTCGAAAATCCTACAAATTTGTCATTAATTATTCGAAAATGAAATGAGATGAAATTAGCAAACAAGTATTGACGAACTTGCAATTTTTGACATGTCCTTGACTTGCCGATGCCCTTGGTTTTACGTGTGGTCGTATTTTTGGCAAGACTGAAGAAAGGCGAAAAATAACAGATGTCGACGAGTCATTCGACATGAGCTACAGTGGGGCTTTAAGGCTTTGAGATCATTTTCCAACAAATGTAATGTGTAGCAAACATCGCTGAAGAAGAGCGTGTTCGTAACCCAACACCTTCAAAAGATACGTATTTAGAACCCTCCTCAAAAAGTAACAGACAGAGCACAGTTAGTTAGGTAGGAAATCAGTTTTTCGCTGATATTGGCAAGCAGATCTTCCAAAAGACTGTCGTTAGACGTTTGCAGTAAAGAAGATTATATAAGCACTCCGTCCTGTTTTGTGCATATGGTTGTTGTCCAGATGTCCCTATGCCACTTATTTACAATGGTGTCCTCAGCATCGCGATTAGAGAAAAAAGTACTTGGATTGCATACTCTTCTCCGAAGAATGTAGGTTCAGTCTCTAGTCAGATGGTCGACAGCAATTCATCTGGCTTGAGAATGGTACTGCATATTGTCATATTCATATAGAGGTAAACATATAGGGAAGACACTATATCCTATATAAAGTGCCATCGTATGGATTGATACCATACTCAAATACCGTAAGTCCATTTATATGCTTCTAACTGGAACTGTGATATGTGAATGATGTTTTGTTGCTTCATGTTTGCAAGTTCCACGTTGCTGTTGGCGACAAATTTGTTTCTATAGACAGTATAACATCAAGTTGTCGTTGTTAAGGAGTGTCTTGAGAGTCAAGAGATTCAACGTCTCAAATGACCAGCACATCCTCAAGATCTGAATCCCATTGAAAATGTTTGGAATGCTTTTGGAAGGAGTATTGCTAATCTAAGATACAATCCATTAAAGAAAGAAACCTTCATCCTAATGGGAAAAATTACCCCAAAAGTTGATGTATAATGTGGAACAAAGTATGGTAAGAAGTATAGAATCATACATTTGCCTACATGAGAGTCACATTCGGTATTAAAATCTTCAGCCAGAATATCTGCAGGCTGTAATTGCATTTTCCAGCTTTAACGTAATCAGATCAAAATTATTCTTTTATCTTTTAAATCTTTATAGCCCCACCTGGATTTAAGAAGAATGTAAATTAATGCTGTTGTGAATTCCTAGCATTCAGATATTAATTTATTTTAATTTGCATCCAACTATTCTTACATTTTTAAAACTTTGTAGACGTTTTCATAATGTGATTTATTCTTCTAACTGCATTTATGCCGCTTAACCAGAAATATAAAAACGATAACTGACGAATGTAAGTACTTATTGTCATATCTAATTTTATTACTTAAATTTATTACAATTAATTGTTATAACAGTCTGAAATGAAAACAGAATGTGAAAGAGTAAGAGCATCTTGAATTTTAAAGCAGAATTGAAAACTATATTTTAATATTCTTTTTGCTTCTAGCTGTAGTCATATGAAACAGTTAAACAAGAAAATATTTGTAATGAATAAATATTTTTTTGAAAATGTGTAACTAAAGAAGTTTGTTCGTTCTTTAACTTAATGCAAAAATTATGCCATTTGAAAAGTTTATCAAATATTTCTATAATATTAATTTAGGAATAAAATTTATAAATTTTAATATTTCTTCTTTATTATATAAGTTTTTCAAAGACACATTAACTGTCACAGAATGAGATGAAATTAGGAAATAACTATTAATTATTTTATATTTATTTCGTTGTAAACATAAAATCAATCATAAATAATTAAATTAAATTTTGAATTGATTATTAAAAAACAGAGTGGATATATTTTAGAGTCATTTCCTCAATGTCTTTGTAATTTCCTATAAAAGAATTAAATTTATGTAATGATGAAATATAGATGGACGAAATAGCATTTCATTTATGTTGTTTGGATTTTATTAATTTTCCCATTGATTTTTGTAATCTATACTTATAATAAAGCACAATGTGTGTGTGTGTGTGTTTGTGTGTGTTGGCGCTCTACAGGCCAGACCATTCAACCTACAGCTACCAAATTTGGCACATGTATAATTTGAAGGACGGGAATGTGCACTGGGGGTTATTCTTTCGAATTTTTAATTAGAATTTTATTTATTGAAAAATGAAATGAAATTTTGGCGTGTTTCTGCTATAACTTCCGAAAATATTACCGAGCAAAAAAGATTTTTACAGCAAGTTAAAGATAAAAAATGTATCTTTTAAATGATACCAATGTTTTAACCTTAGACTTAAATTTCTATTTTTAATGAATTTTTAAATAAATATTTTAACTATATTTTTCAACAATTTTTTTTTACAAAATAAAAATAAAATTTAAGCTGCATGAAGCACGTTTCGCATTCATTTGAAAACATTAGCCTTTTTCAAAGTGTTGCTGCAATTTAAAAAAAAATTAAATATTTTTGGAAATGAAATCTGCAAAAATATAATTTTCGGCACGTGTTTGTAGGAAATGAAACAAATATGAAATATTATTTTTTCTAAAAAATAAATTCAAGAAAAATTATTTTATGATCTTTCACACTTTCTATATTATTAATCCAATAAATCAGTTTTATTTTAAGGCAAGTTTTGTTTAATATGAACAGGATATCCTTTCAAATCAGGGCCACACAGCTAATTTGTAAACCTTTAGTAAGACACAGATCTGCTAAAATGGTCTAAATGGAAAATGATTATATTTTATGAAACTTTATTCAATAAATGCTCTAATAAATAACGAATTTTTGATTTTACATAAAGCTTCTGCTGTGGAAATCACGATTAACAAAATGTTCTTGAAACACTAATATTTTAAATAAAAAGAGTTAATTTCCAATCAACTAAATCAATCACTTAAACTGGCTGATTTATAAAATTTGAATAACACTATTAAATTAAAAAAAGGATAATTTTAGATTTTCCCTCGATCGTTTGAAAGAAAATACGCCAATCAGCGCGCAGGATTCTCAAGATTAATTGGCCTAAGATTATGAAAATGTTGAGTGTTTCTAAATTTTTAACTTTCAAAACTTCATAAATAAGACTTATTTGATCGTGGAAAATAGAAACATTCATTCATTTATTTAAAATTTGGTGTGTCCAGAATATTTCTCAGAATATGATACTTTACTGCATTAAATTTAGACTTCATATTTTTTGAAATATATTTATAGGCCGGAAAAAAATATTATTATTGATTTCATTTCAATCCTTTTGAAAACAAAACTAAAAACTGAATTTTAGGCTGAATCTGAGAAATTTTAGTTGAATTATTCTTTGAGATATTACATAAATTATGAAAAATATTTTGTATTTCTCATAAGACTTATATACTGATCGATTCTGTTTGCAATACAATCAATAATAATAATAATAAATAAATAACAATAAAGATGATAAATAAAATAAAACGCTTGGTTTTATTAAAAAAAATATCTTTATATTAATTGCAATTTCATCATTTCCACTTTAAATTAAAGTTGAAGTTTTACCAGAAATGACAACAAATTAGCAAAATATATTTAGTAAATCAAACGAAACGATCAAAACAACAGTATAAGTTTGGTATGACTATCAAAATTTGAAGATTAAAAATGTTTTGATTGAGAATCTATTAAGAGAGCAGTTACTTAAAATATTTAATTGAAAATTATAGCGAGCAGTAATACTGGTGAACCGGCTGGTCGCCAAAGGCGGCTAGTATAGAATAATTCTTAATCGAATAAAAGTATTAATTATCTTTAATGCTTTAAATAGACTGGACAAACTTTAATTCTAAAATCGCATTTAAGTGATTATGATTTAACAAAATTGCAACACTAAAATTATTCTAAGTTCATTTTTTATATTATTTTTCAGCTCAATAAATAGATAAGGAATTAAATTTATAAATTTATATTGGACAATTTTAAATTATTTCAATTCTATAAAATATACTTAATTGTAATTTTATCTTCACCTTGGAAATAAATGCGCATTTTTTGAAGAAATTTATGTAGTGATATACATTATTTAATTGCATTTTTGCATTCTTAATTTTTTGCATTGTATTTTTAAATTTTTTCAAAATTTTATATGCAGTTTATACATTATTTAAGCAAATACAAACTATAAATAGTTAGTATAATGTAGTTATAAACTATATTATAGTTATAAACTATGTAAGTTAATTATAAGAATTAACATTTTATTAGATTAATATAACCAATTGTACGCGCATTTAAATAAGTATTGGAATCAACTATTCTGTTTAGATCTGTATTACATCTTATTTTTATTCTACACTTTTATTTCACTTATCTTTTTTCATACTTATAAAATTGAAATTCTGCAATAAGTTCTTTAGTCCCTTTCTGATATTTTGGATTCTTTGAATGATTTCGTTTATTCTCTCAGAGAAAATTGCATTTCTTGAATTCAATTATCATATTAAAATTAATATAAATACAATTTGGTTTTACATAAATGTTTTCGAACATAATAAAAAATTCATGTATTTGATGGGATGAAACTTTTCACAATTTTGTAATTTTTATAAGAATGAATTATGAAACTAAGGATTCAAATGAAGGAAAAAATAAAACAAATTACTATCAGGTATATTAATAAAAGTATATTTTAATAATTCTTTTATCTGGTTTATAATAATTGCTATAAAATTTATAGATTTATAAATTAAGATTTAATTGTTTTGTCTAAAAAGAAAACATCATGATAGACAAATTTCATTTCATTCTAGAAAATACAAATAAAAATGAAAATATTCTCTGCTTAATGTATAATAAATCATTTCCTGGTATCAATATCTTAACAATATCGATACATTTTTATATTCACATATATTTTCCGAACGAATATCACAAATTATTATTTTTTCCTAAGAAAACACTTTGTTATCTTTAAAGGGATTAGGAGTAGCTGGCAATAGTATGTCCCAGAGATAGAAAAGAAAAGTCAAGTAGGCCAATCACTCTTGGGAAGCAAGAATTTCCACTGTAGACGCAAGGGAAAGGTAAAAGTTTCACTTAAGTGTTGGCAATCACGATATCTCTGTTCTTCCTCAAAAAGAACTGGAACGTAATCATCTTCGTCACACAACTTGCAGGTAATAGGCAAAACCTATCTATAATCCAGTATTTAATTAGCCGGTATTTTTTTCTAATACAGATATTTTCCGCAGTTTTTTACTTTGATATTGATTGCTGGAATTTCTTTCCCATAGAGGATGATAGTAAGGAATAGATATTTAGGAATGGAACTGCTGAATGTACAGCATTATTTAGCTTTTCCTTATAGTAATAATTTAAGGATGCGAAAATTAAGGATGCTTATTATAGATTATTTTTTTAATTTGAATACACTTTTCTTTAATTACTAAAGAGTAATTTTTAAAAATAATCCTCTAGAAGATAAAATATATTTCTTCTTACATATTTAATTTTTTGAAGATTTAATAGAGCGTTAAATATTCCACACATCATAAAATTCAAAATTTGTTACAAGAAATTTTAGTTACCATTACATTCCTCCACATTATTATCTATTTACATATTTCGATCTACTCTTCCCAATAATTTTCTCTGACCATTTTTAAATGGAAAAAATTATGATAATTCTTTAAAATTTGACACAAAGGTTAATACTTACTAAAATTTGTTAATTCTAAATTTTCAAGTTTACAGTGGTCAAATATAATTAAAAAAACAAATTATGTGTTCATTTCTTAACCGAGATTAATTAAAAGTCATTGCAATTTATAAAACCGGTGCACGATACAAATAGTTTGTTGTACATTAAATTAATCATATATTAATATTCATTTATTTTTTTAGATTAATCATTGCTATTAATTATTTTCGTTACTCCTATTTCTATTCCCGTGTTCTTTTAATTTTTTTAAAGTTCTTTAGGCTAACTTCACAAAAATGAAAGAATGTATTTGAAATTTAATTTTAAATTATAAATTTAAGCACAATTAGTTAAAGTTTATATTTTTAGTGACTGTTTCTTGGTCGTTACCAATTCAAATAAATTTTGTATTTAAGGTTTCTATTCAACAATTTCTCACTATTTATATACACCACATCGAAAACCAAAGAATCTTAGAGAAGAGACAGAAATCGATGCTATATTTGGTTTCCTGTAATTTTCCAAATTTGATTTTCGTCCTATTTATTTGCAATATTCTTCAGAGTTCAAGCTCGTTACTTTATTTAAATATCAAAATTGTACTTTGGATAGTCTTATCAAAAGAATCCGGAATATTTTAGGATAGTTTAACAAATCCTCACTCGCACAAAGTTGGATTTTTTTTTCAGAAAAACTCCACTGATCTGAACTGATATTCTTGAAACCCAATGTATCATGTTCCATGATCTGGAAGGTCTGAGAAATTTATTCAAGAAATATCATCACACTTCAACTAGTCTAGTTCTGTCAAAGATGAATGAATATTTGGACGCCATTCAGCAATTTCTAAGAGTCATATTTTCGGTTGAACCCGTTCTCGAAAAATAGATCCGCAGAAAATTCTGACTTAAGTGTCAACTGTTTCATATGCAGATGCAAAAAAACTTCAGTGGTGAAATCTCTACTCATGGAACAATAATAGTAGATGATTAATCGCTAAATGAAAAGAAGATGTGTGAAACAGAATATTGTTTGATAGAAAAAAAATATAGTAATTGCATTGGAGTGGTGGATTTAGAACGACACTTGTCCGTGAATAAAAAGAAAAAGTCATATATAAGTCCCGGTTATTTATTTGGGAGAGAAAATTACATACATAATATAAATCAACATTTTTATCAAAATATCAGACTGTCAGTTATATTCTTTTATATAACTTAAATATTTCGTTTTTTAATAAAAATTTGTTATTTAGTAGTAAAATGCAAGAAAATTTTAATAGGCACAATAGAACTTATTTACATGCAAATTTGCTTATTTAACAAATATAATACAATGTGCTATAACTTTGTCATTGAACAGTAATTCAAATGAGTAGAAACATTTTGAAATCGATATATAAAATCTTAAAACAATCTTTTATTCGCAAATTTAATATTAAAAATTGCATTTTTATTAATAATAGATATATTTGAATTATTTATTTACATTTATTATTCTTTTATTATTTCTTTCTTATTTTCTTATTTTTTATTATTTATTTTATTTATTATTTATTATTATTTATTATTTATTTATTATTATTTATTATTTATTATTTTTATTATTTTATTATTCTTCTTATTTTATTATTTCTTTTCATTATTCATTTTAAACATTTTATATTTTCTTCAAATTTATGAATTTCTGTAATTTTATACGTTTCCATCCAAGAAGTTTTATATGTTTCCATCCATTTTAATTTTTCTTGGTTAGAATGATGTGACCAGAATTGAATATAGATTTTTTTAAAACAATAATTGGACCTTTTTTTCAAAAATTTTACCTATTTTTACATTTTATTCACGCATATATCTAAATTCTAGCTGAATTACTAAAAGTGGCGTTGTCCGCAATACAAGATCTGTAGGGCATATTTATATTTTGATATGATATCTAATATCTAATTCACATGGCTGTTTCTTATCATTGAACTCGATGCTTTGATCAGATAGCTAGGAAATTAAAACGTATTTCTTATTTCCAAATATTCAATTACAAATTTTTAACGTCATTTCACTGATCATAAGAATACTTGAAATACAGTTTTATGAAATGGTATTTTCGTAACTATTTGAAACTTTAAAAAATTAAACCCACTAAAAATATTCATTATCTAGATGAGAGATATGATATTAAGCAAATAAATAAAGATTTTTAGGGAAATAATAAAATTTCAGCTTTGTAAAGTAAGTCTTTCATTCATAAGTTCATAAGAAATTTTATGAATGCTAATTTCTAAAATTCCTGCTTTATTACCCAAAATAATATTTTCAAGGTATTTATTTTTTACCTTTATAGTCAAATTAGAAATTCACAGAGAAAGATTTAGATGCTGCTGAGAGAATATAGTATCGGGTAATATAGGCACTAACGATAGCTTGCTAAAATTTGATTTTGGATTTGGTAGGAGTTTTCTGGTGCAAACGCCATAGTTTTTACTATGCTGCACCAAACTAGGATAAAATTCGAAAAGAAAATTATAGAAAATATATAAATAAATTAAAATTATTTTCAGAGAAATGACATAATAACCTTGATAAATAAAAAGCCATAAAATGCAAAAATAACTTCCTACCATCGTTTTTCATAATCAATTCAAAATACCCGAGATTCAGAGAAATATGCCCGAACAAAAAAGGAAGATCATCATGTAAATGAATTAAATAATTGAAGCGATTTATATATGCGTAATGAAAAGAGATAAAACTCAATGAAATTCTATTATTAAATAAATATGTTCGCATTTCATATTCCTGAAATTAATGATAAGATTTTGATTTGTACATCAAAAGGTAAATGTAATTAATTTCTCAATTTACATTTCTTTTCTCATTTATATATTTCAACAGCTTATTTTCGTATTATTTTTTTTCGTCGCTCAAAATTACAAACTTTATATCTACATTAATATACATTAATAAACATTGTATTTACATTAACAGTACATTAATATTAGCAAACAAACTGCATTAAAAGAATCAAATACGCTTTATTTATTCTGTTATATTGCAATGCCATTCTAATATTAAATATAGAATAATTCTACATGAATGTTGTTATATTTTCCTTATCTTTCGTAATAGGGATAGTTACAAATTGACACAAAGCATTTTCTTCGAACAAATGATCCTTCAGTCTTATCAAATGAGCTAACTGTCGGAAATATGAGAAATTGTCGGAATAATTTCAGAAACAAAAGTAAACTATAAAAGCACCATAAAATTATTTGCTTATCAATTATTAAATTTAATATTTATCTGATATCTAAAAATATTGATGTGAAGGCAATTAGAAATCATACTGTTTTATATCAAAACAACATGTATTTGACAAACAGCTGGAATATTCAAAATGTAAATAGCATTTCCATGAATTTAATATTATCAAATATTGTGAGAGTAAACAAAGAAAGGCAATAAGCGAATCAAAATGTTGATAAAATGGTTTATTAGTAGTTAATGATAAATTTTACTAGCTTTAGCTCATTGAGTTTAGCTGATTATATGTGCACTACAAAATAATATAAACAGACAATTTTGGATGTAGTCAGAAAATTTATTCTGTATTTCATTTTATAAGCACCTATAATTTCTTAGCGATAATGAAGCGGAAGCTAATTGTTCATCTATATCTATACTTATAATAAAGCTCAATGTGTGTGTGTGTGTGTGCGTGTGTGTGTGTGTGTGTGTGCGTGTGTGTGTGTGTGTGTGTTGGCGCTCTACAGACCAGACCATTCAACCTACAGCTACCAAATTTGGCACGTGTATACCTTGGAGGCTGGGAATGTGCACCTGGGGGTTATTTTTTCGAATTTTTAAATAGAATTTTATTTATTTAAAAATTAAGCGAAAATTTGACGTGTTTCTGCTATAACTGCCGAAAATATTACCGCACAAAAAAGATTTTTACATGAAGTTAAAGATAAAACATTTATCTTTTAAATGATACTACTGTTTTAATCTTAAAATTAAATTTCTATTTTTAATGAATTTTTAAATAAATATTTTAACTATGTTTTTCAATAATTTTTTTCGTCAAAAATAAAAATGAGGATTAAGCACGTTTCGCATTCATGAGAAAAAAATAGCTTTTTTTCAAAGTGTTGCCATCACATTGATTAAAGCTCTAACTGAAAATAAATTAAATCTTTTTGGAAATGAAATCTTCAAAAATATAATTTTCAGCACATGTATGTAGGAAATGAAACAAATATGAAATATTATTTTTTCTAAAAAATAAATTCAAGAAAAATTATTTTATGATCTTTTACACTCTCTATACAAGATGTTTATTCAGTCCCGGATCCATTTTGATATTTAATGACTCATAAAATAATGAAGATGTAAACAAACATATGGCATTTATTGATGGAATAACTCATATATTTTCCTTTTCAGGTTTGAATATTTTTACTTTTGTAAATATCGTCTGCGCGTGTTTTTAATTTCAGATAATTTCATTTTCCAGTCTAAATATCTGTACTTTTCTAAATATCGTCTGCTTATTAATTGCATTTTTCTCTCTTTTGTTTTTGGCAACTATTGAAATGTTATGTTTACTTTTGATGTGTTTGTTCAATGTAGTACTTTTGTATGTGATGTTTTATTCGATCGGATATTAAGGAGAATGCATACACCACAAGAGAAAGCACAGATTTTATGGTGGTCATAGAGTTAATTTCCATTCAACTAAATCACTGACTTTTAAGAGTTAATTTCAAATCACTTAAACTGACTGATTTATGAAGATTTGAATATCGCTATTCAATAAAAAAATTATAATTTTAGATTTTTCATCGATCGTTTCAAAGAAAATACGCCAATAAGCGCGCAGGTTTCTCAAGATTAATTGGCCTAAGATTATGAAAATGGTGAGTTTTTCTAAATTTTTAACATTTAAAACTTCATAAATCAATCTTAGTTGATCGTGGAAAATAGAAACATTCATTCATTTATTTAAAATTTGGTGTGTCCAGAATATTTATCAGAATATGATACCTTACTGCATTAAATTTAGACTTCATAATTTTTGAAATATATTTATAAGCAGGAACAAAATATTATTATTGATTTCATTTCAATCCTTTTGAAAGCCAAACTAAAAACTAAATTTTATACTGAATCTCAGAAATTTTTGTTGAATTATTGTTTGAGATATTACATAAACTATGAAAAATATTTTGTAGTTAACACCGAGCGATTCTGTTTGCAATACTCATATTCAATAATAATAATAATTAATAAATAACAATAAAGATGATTAATAAAATAAAACGCTTGGTTTTATTAAAAAAATATCTTAATATTGATTGCAATTTCGTCATTTACATTTTTATTTAAAGTTGAAGTTTTACCGAGAATGTTAACAAATTAGCAAAATATATATAGTAAATTGAACGAAACGATCTAAACAATATAAATTTGGTATGACTATCAAAATTTGAAGATTAAAAATGTTTTGTTTGAGAATCCTTTAAGAGACCAGTTACTTAAAATATTTAATTGAAAATTGTAGCGAGCTGTAATACTGGCGAACCGGCTGGTCGCCAAAGGCGGCTAGTTTTAAATAAAAAAAAGAAAAAAGCATTGCATTTTTTTGCTTTGATTGCATTCGATGAATGAAGCTTTGCGTTCTTTGCGTTCTAAATGCATTTTGAATTAATTTCCTGCATTTTAGTCTGAAGGTTATATTTGGTAGTTGGCAGCCAGTATCAGGTATTACTGCACCCATATCTTCGTGAGTGTTGCTAACACATTACAACAATCACTTGTACTGAAATTGAGTTGAATACTTTATTATCCACGTTTATGATATATTTCAGATTAGACGTGACGATCTTTCAAGTCATATATTTTTATAATTATCCTACTACGTGTAAACAATAACTTTATTTCTTAATAATTCGACTATTTATTCTACACGTAGTTTATTTTTTAAACTTTGCTAAAACACTCTAGCAAATCGGACTATTAGCAAAGTTTCGACTTTGTAGAAATCAGCATGAAATTAATAAAAAAAAGTATTTAGGATTCCTTGATTAACATGACCACTTGACACTTCAAACGACATACATAAATTTTATTATAATTAGAACGTTATAATCTTGAAAAGAAACCTAAGGGTATTGTACTATATCGTACCTAGTAGAATTAATAAAATAATATTTGAATGAGAAACCTGCATTTGCTTGTTTCAGAAGGGCACTCCTAATTTTGATTTCTTAAAATTATTTTTTCTTCTTGTATTTATTAATATGAAGGAATGCAATATTTTATTGAATGTTATAAGATTACTAAGATTGAATAATAATTTACCATGAATTTTCTCAAAACATTATGGCTCTTATATGAATTATCAAGAATTTCGTAAATCTAACTGTGAGGAATATGATCATTATAGGTTACAGTATTAATACGCTTTTATTTCTTCAAAATTTAGGATTATTTTTATTTCATTATTTGCTCAGGGTTCCTTCGTTATTATTTTAGCAATAGTATCAAATTTTTAACAGTTTCACATTTCATAGGACTTCGGGAAATGTTGCCATTCTCTTGGACTTATTTTCATTTGTATTCATTTATTTGAATTAAATAATAAATATTTATTCTTGATGAAAAAAAAATAAAAGTAATATGCTTTTATATTTTTTTTCTTTATGCTTAGTAGCAGTAAAATTGCTGAAATAATTTTTTCCAGAAAGATATAGAGGAGACAGAATTATCTTTACTGTCTTAGTTGATTTTTAAACCATTCTTCTAAAATTAAATGTGAAAACAAAGTAATTTTAAAATTTAAAGAAAAATGAATTACGCTTTAAACTACATGTTTCGCACATTGCCTTGACTCTCCGTAATTTTATGTTTGAAATAAGAGTGGCCGTATTACCAATATGCACTTTGATAATAATCATCCCGATTTTAGGTAATCATTTTAAATTCTACAAAAACAATAAGCCACCACGATTGGCGCATTTATCCCATGTATTTTTTCAAGCAATTAGAAAAATATATAATTTAAATTATGCGCATAAAAAAGATATGTCTTTAAGCATGACTATACCAAATGATTCCAATACTTTTTTTTGGCAGGAGGCGGGGGGAGGGCGAGTGAATCAAAATACTTAATCACTGGGTTTCATTGATTCCACTGCATAATGAAGTGGAATGGAACTGATTTCAGGGATTAATGCGAACTTTATGAAATGATCTGGGAGATTAGCAACCTGTAAGGTGTATTTTCTACTATATGTCGATCATTTTATTTATGACAAATAAAGAGGCTTTATTTAAAAACGCATTAATTGAAAATTAATCAGTAAAATAGTGGAATTAATAAATGGAACCGCAATATAAAATAAGATACAAACCATCTCTTGAAATGGAGTTCCAGAAAATTCTGCATATTCTATTTATTCAAAATTTGAGAAAAAATTGAGAGATAATAAATTATTCTGAAAAATTTGCTCATTTCCATTTAGGAATAATCAAGATATAGTTCGGGAATATATGGTATGTCATGAAATTCAACATCATAAAAGGCCGTTACTTCTTAATATAAAATGATATTCAGCATTTGAATAAAACTGGGAACACATCACTCATGACCGCATATTAAAACCAATGTCTGCCACATTAATCAAATTGAAATTTAGCCGGAACCTTTCAATTAATAAGGAAATTTCAGAACCAATAATCAGCAGTATATATTATAGATCCAAATACCATTTTACATGAAAATTTTTCCATTTTGCAAATATGTGTTGATAAAGTTGACAATTTCAGACAGCTAAAGGTAGAATAACACTCCCAGTGGAGAACCTATGAAATTGCATACAGGAGGGACAACTATATAAGCTTTCAATTCACTACGATATACCCCTGATTTTAAGAGTTCCGCTTGCATTTAATAAGATAACTTGATGAAAGTCTATGCACTTCTATTCTCATCACTGCTTTGAAGAATTTCTAATATATTTTTTCTGAACCGATAAAATGATGTAAATGGAAAGTAATTTATTACAATTTTCTGTTGAAAGGTCAGATGCTATCTTGGTATGAATTATCTGCGTATGATTTGTCATTTAAATATTTCTCTAATAATAACAGGTTTGCCATCGATATTTCAAAATCGTAATGTGTTTCAAATATTAGACAAAATAAGATACTAATTATCTCATTAAATAAAATTGTTTATTTTTATAATTTGTTTCAATGTTTTATTTTTAGACACATAGTAGGTCACTTTTTCATTTTCATTTACATTAGAATTTCAACAAAAAATATTTGTTGGAGAATAACGGTTGCAAATGATGAAATTATTTTCAAGATTTCAGAAAAATACTATGCATGTTTTGATTTTTCTAGAGAAATTAAAATTAAAAAAATGTATATGTGATGGATATAGAAACAGAGATGTGTATACTTCTAACAGCTTAGTACAGGAAAGGATATTAATATTTTATAATAGTCAATTTCCTCTACAATATTGTTTAAACATCGAGTCCACTTTACTTTTTTATGGGAAAATATTTTATATCTCTTAATCTCAAAAGCATATGTTTAACTACTAATGCAATTCACGATAAATGCAAAATTTTCAATAAATGAAAATTTCTTTGGAATGAAAAAGATAATTATTTAACAAAAATATCTAAATACACAAATCAATGAAGAACAATTATTGATGAAAGATACAGGTTTATGACTAAAAGGGCAATATCCAATTCCATTACAAGTTTAAGTATTAAAGAAGTAAAATTTTCTATGTAAAACGTATAATAGATTGGAATGACATATAAGATTTTTTTTTATTTTAGAGGAAAAGAAAGCAATTTAAAGTGCTAGAAATGTGAAACTTTCCTGGCCTTTCATTTTCTGGCTTTATAAAGATACATTTTAAAAGTGATGAGAACCTATAGTTAAAAAACAACTATAATATCTCTTTAATTTTATCAGAAAGTAATATGCGGGTCTTGTATATTAACACAGAAATTATTTTCTCTTTCAAAAAGGTCGATATTAGCAAATTTAAGGAAAATAATTATCTAAGCATTTCCCACTTTGTTCTCAGTTAAAAACATTAACATTACTTTAATCAATCATTTGTTTCACAGAAGATATTTGAGTTCGATGCTCATGAATTGAGCCTGTCTTAAGTTATTTTGAGGTATTCTACGTCCCTTTTATAAAAAGGATTTTCGAAGAAATGAATGATGAATAGAATCTTCGTTTGATAATTTTCATTTCAAAATGTCACTTTCAGTTGTAAATTTATATGATAATGGAATTTAAAAGATTCGGTGCAATTTTAAATTTTTTAAAGAGTGAATTAAAAAAAATTCACAATATTTACTAAATAATAAAGCTAAATTGCAAAACAAAAATTATTAGATCACAAACTGAAAAATTACTGTTATAAGGTATATTTATAATTTTTCTCTTAAAATTTGAATATACTTTTCTAATACATTAAAATATTATTTATGAATTATTTTATCTGTTTGAATATAAAGGTTGTAAAATAAAATAAATAAATATCAAGAACTCGATTAAAAATTCTGATTCAAAACATTTTCCTTCCAAAGGTATCACTCCACTTTTCTACACTTTGTTGAATTCTATTTCTACTACCTTTTCCTTTAAAGTGGATAATTATTTCTTACTTGGAATCTCTGTTACCAAATCCGTGATTCATGAGTCAAGTTCGAAACTTCACTGGACACTGGTGAAATGCTACCACGTTGTAGCGGTTAGCCATTTTCCTTTGAGGATACTCCACATTCTTTTATTTTATTTTCCCTTTTTCCCCCCTTGTCTTCTAGAATTGATTCCCGTTTTATCTGTCTCTCTCTCTCTTTTCCGCACTCTTTTCTTTTAGAGAAAACTCTTGCAGTCATTTAAACTTCGCTTTTAGGAAGGAAAGAAACATGCAAGATAAAGAATTTTAAAGCTAAAGAGTCCAAAAGAGAAATTAACGTTTATGAAGGATTTGTCCGAGTAATCTCTATTGATGGAGTCTTTTTGTTTGGTATGCATTGGTGGGAAGCTCTTAAGGGAACAGTAGACTTTGAAATAAACAAAAATGGTCGAAAAACGGATAATTTTATTTTAATCGTTTCATTAACAAAATATATGTTTATATTCAACTAAAATAGTGTTATAAATTGTATTGTTCAGTAAAATAAATGATTGAAGGGTTAAGAGGAAAAAAGTACTTTAATATATCTTTGAAATGTTCCAGGTGTCTTAATTTTTGAAGAAATTAAATGAAATCGATATCCAAGTTTTGGATCAAACATTTAAAGAAAATAGGATATGCATTTTTATGTTTTGATTTTTTGTTTAAGTTCAGATAAATATAAAATTCTTATGGAAATTCAGTAAATTTAAAACATGTGTTTATATCTTGTGAACTTATAGAATGAAACTTAAATGACGAGTTAGAATGTATCTTGAAAACTTTAATGTGAATTTTAGGATTATATAAAAGTATCGTTTTCGAAATATTTAACACTGAAAAAAAACTTGAAACATTTGAAACAAAACTATTTGGAAAAACAATATTTTATATGAGAAGTCATTGTAAATTTTTTATGATTTATATATCCTTTAGTCAATACTAATTTGAATCGACGGTGGACATCAATTTAAAAAATTTATGGAGATTATAAAGATATTATTTTATTTTTTAAAAACTAAACTAAAAAATTAAATATTTATTTTTAAAGAATTATTATTATTTTGTTATATTCCTTTTTAATCCACCTCTGTAATTAAAACACACTAAATCCTATTTAACTAACTATAAGATGAAACCTGAATATATTTTGAAAGTTTTAGTTTGGTTTCGAATTAATAATAAAGATAATATTATTAAAAATTTTAGTTTTCATTTTTTATACTTAAAGTTTGGTTTTTACATTCTTCAATGGAAAAAAAATATTTACGGCAATTTCTCGTCGAAATTATTTAACACTTCATACTAATGTGATACAGACATATTTTATTAATATTTGTACTTTCAGAAGATATATATTATCATTTTTATTATTAAAAAAATATTTTTATTATAAAAACTCCTTTTTCATATATTACAGAAATCTTCATATTTTTTAGCTATTCATGTAGAAAGGGAAAAAAAAATTAATTTACCACTTTGCTAAAAAATGTGATGTATATGTTCTTCACTTAACGTTGCCTAACATCAATTAAGGATGATTTATAGAAATTTATGACCGTTTTCCACCAGTATTTTACAAGTAATATTTATAATTAAGGGTAAAAAAGTGCATATGTATGAATTCTGTGATATGCGAGGAAAAATGATTTTAAGTTCCTTATTTATAATGCAATGACACATTATGTCAAAGCAAAGAATAAAATTGTTTATAAACAAAATAACAATGCACTTATTATAATTTTTTGTTTATTTCAAAATCAAGTATGATCTATATACTATTATTTATTCCGAACCAAGCGTAATGAGAAATAATAATAATTATGAAAAAAAAAACTGTTTAAATGAATTTCTAAACTATATTTGTGTAAATCTATTTTCAAAAAAAAAAAATCGAGAATCTCTACATAATTTTTTTTTAAGGTGGGTGAACTTCAAAAACTCAAAATTTATATAAATATTATCTTTTATAATCTTTTTTTGTACTATTTCTGTTTCCCCGAGTAGTAAAATTTAATGTTTTGTAATTTTTAATTACCAAGAATAACGTAATGATAATAATTTTCTTTTACGGATATAATTAATATTAATTTTATTATTTTAAAAAATTGTAAAAATTAAAAATATATATACACCAAAAGTACTGTGGAAAAAAAGAGAAATTTGTTCCGTGACTAATAAGCCAAATTTCTACATAGTAAAAAATAATCAAACTACATATTTGTTCATTCTTTTCAAACGTTCAGAGAAAAAAATTGCTTATATGTGTCTTGACATCAGAAATAATAATTAATGTCATTAAAACATTATTAACAGATTTGAAAAGCCAATGAATGAAAAAATTATATATATATATATATATATATATATATATATACAAAAGTATAAAAATCAAGTTAAATGGAAAAACAAATAAACCAAATAAAAATATTAAAAGAAGATTAAAAAAGGAAGAATCCGGCCTGAAGACTTTTTCAAGGGTCACCCTCAGGCAGGGATTCAAAAAAGGAATTTTTCTGTTAAGGAAATTCAGACATTACGTCTAATAATGATTCCTTCGTGACCCGAAAATCCCCTGAAATTTGGCCTAAGAGATTTACCATTTTAACAGAAAGGAAAATACAAAACAACCAATTAGAAGAAAAACCACTAATAAGTAAAAATACAATAACAAAAAACACCAAAATAGTATAAACAGACACAAAAGAAATAATGAAAAGGCAAAAATATAATGCAAAGGCAAAAAACATACCTTCCAACAGTCCAGAAAATCCCAAGCTATCGATTGTGATTCCCGCCCATTAAAAACAAAGCTAACGGCAATTTAGGTAAAAATTGTAAGCTCGCAGCGCCACCTATTGAGTGATATAATATGCAAGGAAAGTTCTATTTTTTATTTAAGCCAAAGGTTTAATCACAAACCATACCTTGTTTAATTAAAAAAATTGACATTACAGTAATTTTTGGGAAATTCATTTTTAATTAAATTATTAATGAGGTTGTTTGATGCTTCAATATAGGAGTTTTTATTATTGCAAACCTTTATGATCCTGCTAACTTGTGAGAAAATTAGATTTTTGAAAATTTTAGAGTTTAGATTGGAATGGTAGTTACATAGTTTTGTTATTTTGAAGTTGAATTCGTCCCTTTTATCGTATATACCAACTATTGTTTTATCATTATCAATTTCGATTTTTAAATCCAGAAAGGTAGCCTCAAGTTGATTTTTATTCGTTTCTGTTAGAATTAAATCTTTTGGATAGCAATTAGTTACAATATTAGTATTGTCGAAGTCAATCAGAAGTAGGTCATCAATATATCTACACCCGTTTATCAGATTATTTTAATTATTTTTTTCTCATAGTAATGTAGAAAAATATTAGCCAAAGCACTTGAGAAAGTCGTTGGCCGGGAATGTGCACCTGGGGGTTATTTTTTCCAATTTTTAACTAGACTTTTATTTATTTAAAAATTAAGCGAAATTTTGACGTGTTTCTGCTATAACTTCCGAAAATATTACCGCACAAAAATGATTTTTACATGAAGTTAAAGATCAAAAATTTATCTTTTAATTGATACTAATGTTTTAATGTTAAAATTAAATTTCTATTTTTAATGAATTTTTAAATAAATATTTTAACTATGTTTTTCAATAATTTTTTTTCGTAAAAAATAAAAATTAAAATTAAGCACGTTTCGCATTCATGGGAAAAAATAAGCTTTTTTCAAAGTGTTGCCGTCACATTAAATAAAGCTCCAATGAAAAATAAATTAAATCTTTTTGGGAATGAAATCTGCAAAAATATAATTTTCGGCACATGTTTGTAGGAAATGAAACAAATATGAAATATTATTTTTTCTAAAAAATAAATTCAAGAAAAATTATTTTATGATCTTTTACACTCTCTATACAGGGTGTTTATTTAGTCACGGACCAATTTTGACTCTTAAAATAATGAAGATATAAAAAACTTATGGCATTTATTGATGGAATTACTCATATATTTTCCTTTTCAGGTTTGAATATTTTTATTTTTGTAAATATCGTCTGCGCGTGTGGTTAATTTCAGATAATTTCATTTTAAAGTTTATATATCTGTAATTTTCTAAATATCGTGTGCTTATTAATTGCATTTTTCTCTCTTTTGTTTTTGGTAACTATTGCAATGTTATGTTTACTTTTGATGTGTTTGTTCTATGTAGTACTTTTGTATGTGATGTTTTATTCGAGTGTATATTAAGGAGAATGCATACACCACAAGAGGAAGCACAGATTTTATGGTGGTCATAGAGTTAATTTCCAATCAACTAAATCACTGACTTTTAAGAGTTAATTTCCAATCACTTAAACTGACTGATTTATAAAAATTTGAATATCACTGTTCAATAAAAAAAGGATAATTTTAGATTTTCCATCGATCGCTTCAAAGAAAATACGCCAATCATCGCGCAGGTTTCTCAAGATTAATTGGCCTAAGATTATGAAAATGTTGAGTTTTTCTAAATTTTTAACATTTAAATCTTCATAAATAAGTCTTAGTTGATCGTGGAAAATAGAAACATTCATTCATTTATTTAAAATTTCGTGTGTCCAGAATATATCTCAGTATATGATACTTTACTGTCTTAAATTTAGACTTCTTAATTTTTGAAATATATTTATAGGCAGGAACAAAATATTATTATTGATTTCATTTCAATCCTTTTGAAAGCAAAACTAAAAAGTGAATTTTATGCTGAATCTCACAAATTTTCGTTGAATTATTGTTTGAGATATTACATATATTATGAAAAATATTTTGTAGTTAACATAAGACTTAAATACCGAGCGATTCTGTTTGTAATACTCTCATTCAATAATAATAATAATTAATAAATAACAATAAAGATGATAAATTAAATAAAACTTTTGGTTTTATTAAAAAATATCTTAATATTAATTGCAATTTCATCACATACATTTTAAATTAAAATTGAAGTTTTGACGGAAATCACAACAAATTAGCAAAATATATATAGTAAATTGAACGAAACGATCTAAACAGTATAAGTTTGGTATGACTATCAAAATTTGAATATTAAAAATGTTTTGTTTTAGAATTCTTTAAGAGACCAGTTACTTAAAATATTTAATTGAAAATTGTAGTGAGCGGTAATACTGGCGAACCGGCTGGTCGCCAAAGGCGGCTAGAAATTATAATAAAGCTCAATGTGTGTGTGGTGTGTGTGTGTGTGTGTGTGTATGTTGGTGCTCTACAGGCCAGACCATTCAACCTACAGCTACCAAATTTGGCACGTGTATACCTTGGACGCCGGGAATGTGCACCTGAGGGTTATTTTTTCGAATTTTTAACTGGAATTTTATTTATTTAAAAATTAAGCGAAATTTTGACGTGTTTGTAGTATAACTTCCGAAGATATTACCAGACAAAAAAGATTTTTACATGAAGTTGTAGATCAAAAATTTATCTTTTAAATGATACTAATGTTTTAATCTTAAAATAAAATTTCTATTTTTAATGATTTTTTTAAATAAATATTTTAACGATGTTTTTTAATAATTTTTTTCGTAAAAAATAAAAATTAAGATTAAGCACGTTTCGCATTCATGGGAAAAAATTAGCTTTTTTCAAAGTGTTGCCATCACATGGATTAACGCTCCAATTAAAAATAAATTAAATCTTTTTTAAAATGAATTCTGCAAAAATATAATTTTCAACACGTGTCTGTATTAAATGAAACAAATATGAAATATTATTTTTTCTAAAAAATAAATTCAAGAAAAATTATTTTATGATCTTTTACACTCTCTATACAGGGTATTTATTTAGTCCCGGACCCATTTTGATGTTTAATGACTCATTAAATAATGAAGATATAAACAAACTTAGGGCATTTATTGATGGAATAACTCATATATTTTCCTTTTCAGGTTTGAATATTTTTACTTTTGTAAATATCGTCTGCACGTGTGGTTAATTTCAGATAATTTCATTTTCCAGTCTAAATATCTGTACTTTTCTAAATATCGTCTGCTTATTAATTGAATTTTTCTTTCTTTTGTTTTTGGCAACTATTGAAATTATGTTTACTTTTGATGTGTTTGTTCTATATAGTACTTATAATAAAGCTCAATGTGTGTGTGTGTGTGTGTTGCCGCTGTACAGGCCAGACCATTCAACCTACAGCTTTCACATTTAGCACGTGTATACCTTGCAGGCAGGGAATGCTCACCTGGGGGTTTTTATTTCGAATTTTTAATTAGAATTTTATTTATTTAAAAATTAAGCGAAATTTTGGTGTGTTTCTGCTATAACTTCAGAAAATATTACCGCACAAAAAATATTTTTACATGAGGTTAAAATCAAACATTTATCTTTTAAATCATACCAATGTTTTGACCTTAAAATTAAATTTCTATTTTCAATGAATTTTTACATAAATATTTTAAATATATTTTTCAACAATTTTTTTTCGTACAAAATAAATATAAAATTTAAGCTACTCGTGCACGTTTTGTATTCATGGGAAAAAATTAGCTTTTTTCAAAGTGTTGCCATCACATTGATTAAAGCTCCAATTAAAAATAAATTAAATCTCTTTGGAAATGAAATCTGCAAAAATATAATTTTCGGCACGTGTCTGTAGGAAAGGAAAAAAATATGAATTATTATTTTTTCTAAAAAATAAATTCAAGAAAAATTATTTTATGATTTTTACACTCTCTATATTATTAATCCAATAATTCAGTTACATTTTAAGGCAAGTTTTGTTTAATTTGGACAGGATATCCATTCAAATCAGGGCCACACAGCTGATTTGAAAACCTTTAGTAAGTCACAGATCTGCTAAAATGATCTAAATGGAAAATGATCATATTTTGTGTAACTTGATTTAATAAATGCTCTAATAAATAACGAATTTTTTATTTTACATTTAGCTATTGCTGTGGAAAGACGAATAACAAAAGTTTCTTGAAACACTAATATTTTAAATAAAAAGAGTTAATTTCCAATCAACTAAATCAATCACTTAAACTGGCTGATTTATGAAAATTTGAATATCACTATTCAATAAAAAAAAAAGGATAATTTTAGATTTTCCATCGATCGTTTCAAAGAAAATACGCCAATCAGCGCGCAGGTTTCTCAAGATTAATTGGACTAAGATTATGAAAATGTTGAGTTTTTCTACATTTTTAACATTCAAAACTTCATACATAAGTCTTAGTTGATTGTGGAAAACAGAAACATTCATTCATTTATTTAAAATTTGGTGTGTCCAGAATATTTCTCAGAATATGATACCTTACTGCATTAAATTTAGACTTCATAATTTTTGAAATATATTTATAGACCGTAACAAAATATTATTATTGATTTCATTTCAATCCTTTTGAAAGCAAATCTAAAAACTCAATTTTATGCTGAATCTGAAATTTTTTTGTTGAATTATTGTTTTAGATATTACATAAATTATGAAAAATGTTTTGTAGTTCACATAAGACTTAAATACCGAGCGATTCTTTTTGCAATACTCATATTCAGTAATAATAATAAATAAATAAATAACAATAAAGATGACAAATAAAATAAAACGCTTGGTTTTATTAAAAAATATATTTATGTTATTTGCATTTTCATCATTTCCACTTTAAATTAAAGTTGGAGTTTTACCGGAAATGACAACAAATTAGCAAAATATATATAGCAAATTGAAAGAAACTATCTAAACAACAGTATAAGTTTGGTATGACTATCAAAATTTGAAGATTAAAAATGTTTTGTTTAAGAATCTATTAAGAGACCAGTTACTTAAAATATTTAATTGAAAATTGTAGTGAGCGGTAATACTGGCGAACCGGCTGGTCGCCAAAGGCGGATAGTAGTATAATAAAATCAAGAAAATGGAAATGCATTATCAGTCATTTTAGTCGATGAATGAAAATTAAATTGAAACTGGTTTGAAATTATAAACGCATTTAAATTTAGCCTTTTTAGAATTACCACAGATACTAAAATTTCTTTTATTTTGAAATGAAGCAATATTTCTTGTGTTAGTATCAAAATAATATATTTTCATCAGTTTTATAATTATATGGAGAGAGCACCATATCTGTACTTTTTTTTTACTATTAATTATCCGAATTTTGTACCAATAGTGATGTATTAATGCCAGAAGTAATGAAATTAGTAAAATAATTTTTAACATCCGAAGACTAATATAGGTAAAACTTTTAAATATCAGAAGTGAAAATATTGGTAAAGCGAAAAAAATGTTGTTCTTATTAAAAGCAGGAATTTTTTTCATTAACGCCGTCTGTAGAAGCTCGTTTGCAGACTGAGAACTAACTCTATCTGCTACGCATTATCCTCAATACATTAAATTATAAATGCTGTTTTTAATTATTTTTGCAATTATAATCTTTACAACCGTTGTTTTACAAAATCTATCAAGAATATTTCAAATGAAGGAAAATAAATATCACAATAAAACAAGGATAAGATGCGTGCCATCTGGCCTAAAGCTGGACCACCACAAAAGAACCTGCACATAATCCTTAAGATCCAGACCCACTGAGCTGGAAGAAAAGATAATCCCTTCAATCCCTCTGTTCTCAGAAGAATCATTGATTAGTTGAATTCGGCGAATTGAAGAAATAGCACGGTCTTATGGTTCTGGCTTCCAAGATGGAACGATATTATTCAAATAATAAAATACATTATTAATATTTTTTTAATAATATAGCATAAAATAGAATAACAGACATAGAGGTCATCAAATAATTATCTAATCAATATGAAAAAATTTAAACCAAGTTGAAGATCATGGAATATCAAATCTATGTGATCGAATTATTATTTGAGAAGTTACTTTTTCTCATTTTTACTTAAACGCATATGTATTTATACAAAGTAATACACAAACAAAAGAGAAAGATCTATAAAAATATAAGAAAAAATGAATAAAAGTGAAAATCGTTGGTAAAAAATGCCTAAAATGTATGGATAAGATATTTAAAAAAAGTGTTACACTGAATAATATTTTATTCCCATTCTAATTATTAATGTATGACTTCAATATATCTGTATCTTAAAGATGCCATTATTAAATGTTTTAAGAGAAATTTCAATTTAAATCGAGTAACAACAGCGAGCAGCAATAATTTTAACGACTGCTTTCAATAGTCAAAATTTATATCCGCTTAGAATTCTGTCCTTTTAAAGCTAAGACAGGTTGGCAATTTCGCTACTTCATGCATTCATAATCAAAAGGCTATTACGCAATAAAATATTATTTCATTGGCAGAACTGTTGTTAAAAGTAATGGTTTCTTTCATTAATTGGCGAAAGATAAAAAGGACGAATAGAATTTGTAAACGACCAAAATTTGAAAACTATTATTTTTATGCTTTCAGATTTAATGATGATTAATTAAATGAAGTTCCAAAAGTTTTTTAGTGTTTGGAAATCAATCAATAACAATAGCTGGTATCTATATTTTTGAATTCGGCGATTTGTTTTAATAAACTGTTTAATATATAGAAATAGATATTTTAAGAAATTATCATCGTGCCATTTAATTTTAAATACACTGCTAAATATTTTCATTTTTATGTATAAAGCTGCATAATTTTATTTGCACTCTTCAAAAAATAACCAAGAAAAACAACAATTGGCTTTAATGTCTTAAGCTTTCTCATTAAAAATACTTCTAATCTAATTTTACATGAAAGCTCGCAATTCAAACAAATAAACGTTTAAAAATGAATGAAAAAATATGCTTATTACTCAAGATATTAAAAATATCTTATTTCGCCTGTTTTAAAATAAGCTACTCTATTTTTAAAAAAAAAATTGTAAAAAATTGAAAAAAGTATCCATGTTTATAAATGATCCTCAGATTCAATTCTAAAATTGAAAAATGCTTAAGAAATCACCCAGATATGAGAAGTTAGGGATGTAACCACCCTTAACCTCTCTTATCTGAGTTCTGGCATCTGCAATTTCTTATTATTTCTCTATAAAAATGGGATATCCATTAACTTATCAAAGTTTCGGATTCGGGACTTGAGTGGACATCCGATTTCACACAAGACGTGACATAGCACGACTTGGTTGCACTTAAATACGTTGGAATAGCTCATATTTTCTATGCCATGTTCAGGAACATAAATGAGAGAAAAGCCAGCTAAAAGGTAAGTATAAAATCAGCTTTAAACTATAACCACAAATATTTGTTTTATTCATTTAGATAACCCTTTTCATTGTCTCTGATGAATTCTGTTTTGATACACAAATAATTTTTTTGGTCAATACTCAAAAAAATATTAATAGACATATAAACTTGTTAAACTCTAAGAAAATGTTACAATTATTTTTATATTAATTACTTAGTTTGGTTTTAACATTTTTAAGAATAGTTTGGACAATTCAGAGCTGCGAATTAGAAGGTAATTTATGTTAGTGGTATAACAAAAGTCTAAAACTTGGAACGTGGCAAATGAATTAATAAAAATCAAAATATGTTTAAAATCATCGGAAATTTAGAAATGTATTTTTTGTTCTATTTTGTTTCTAGTTATTCGTAATATAATACAGAACACCTTTAAACTTAGATTTAAAGCATAAAAAAATACACTTTCTTCATTTTCTCACAATATTGTTTTGTTGTGAGAAACAAAATACAATGTGTTGTGTGAACATAATATTCTTCCTTCTCGGATTTGGAAACCCTCCACAATTTCGTGCGTGCGCCAAAAAGTGTTTATTTCATCAAAAAAGAGGCAAGATGAAAGGTGAAAGGATGGGATGTTTACATTTAGCAATGGGGTGAATTGAGATTATTTGTAGAAGTAAGAGGAATAGTAACTGCTTAGCTTTCTGCGTAGCTTTCTTCCTTTAATGAAGCACAATCGTCATAAAGTACTGGTCTCGGGATCATGAAAGAAACACTAAAAAATAGAATTTGACTGTCTCTAAAACTGGACACAGAAACGATTTATCTATATCCGTACTCGCGACAAGCAAGTCCTTCCATCAATTCACGAATTCACATATTTTTCTAAACTATTTGTTAAACTCAGAATGGTGTGGTTATTAAATGAATTTCACGCTTTTGAGTCTTTAGGAAAAGCAAACTGGACTATCTGATGAATTCCTTTAAAGTTTTTCTATCAAGGTATTGTATAGGATGTTTGCTGATACATATATTCATTCAGTTTAGAGCAGGATGATTGCTGATACATATATTCATTCAGTTTAGAACTTAGATGCGATATCGTGTGTCAAATAAACTGCCCTTTCTGATTCAACTCATTTCGATACTGAAACTATAAACCAAATTTGGTCTAGCGGAGTTATTAATCAGAAAATAAAAATCACGAACACTTTAAATGTGAACCATATCACTTCTGAGAAAATGTCTGGTACCTGATCTGAAGACATGGGATTGATTAAATTACAAAGATATTCTATTATAATTTTAAGGATAACTTTCTATTAAGCTGTGGGTTGGCGGTAGAGTGTTAGAGAAAAAGTGAATGTCCAGTTACATTTCAGCATCATCTTTAACACAATATTTATTATTTAATAGAGAATTTATTCTAAAGGAGTTAAAACATATACCTAAAATAATGCCGGACGAATATAAAATATATCTAAAATGGTAGGTCTATTGTTGGTCTAAATTGTTGCTGACTTGTTTGAAACAGTATTAAAATATCTCTTTACTGGAAAAGATTAAAAGATCTAGACTTGAATGTAGCATCCATTTTTCATTCTGAAATAAACTATACCATTACAAAATGTACATTTCCTTTATCTTCCTAAAATGCACATTCACTGTTTCATCAAAACAATAATGAAACAATATGCATATATGTTACAAGATATGTTTGCTTTAAATTTATAAGATTATGTATTTACTTTAAGAATTAAAACTTTGCATTTTCAATTATTAATACGAAGACAATAAATAGTACATTGCATACGAATTTCTGCTAATATTATTACTGCGAATTACTGCCTCATTCTACATTATGTTATATTCTATTTTTGAAAATATACATTCTCCTAACATTTACCCACATTAATCTGAAATATAAGTGTATTTATCAAATGTAAATATTGTCATCTCGATTCTCATTACAGAAATGTCATTCAAATTAATAAATTGTAACAGACTAAAAAGAACACAGTAATGGAATTAGGAGAGGATTCTAAAAAGGGAATTATTGTTTACCCAGATATAAAGTGCGTCTTTGCATTTCAAAATTAAATCATTTGAAGACGTTGCCCGACAAAGTGTTTCTAATGCAAATATATGTTTGTTTAATGCAATTAAATATTTTTTTTCTTTAGCATTACATGGAAATGATTATATATGAAAAAAAATTCTTACAGTTTCTTTTTATTATATAATTTTGTTTAAGATATCATGAATTATCAAGGAACAAAATGAAATTAGCGTACACTGATTACACTGTAGTCATTTTGTTGTAAATATAGATCGATTATTGAGACATTCATTTAATAAATTCTTAATGTTTTGTACATAAATAAAATTTGTTTATCGACAAATGCTGAAGAACGAAACTATTCAAATAAAAATTTCTTTCATGTATTTTTTTTATTTTAGCAATTAGTATACCTTATTGTAATATAGAATACAGATAAATTAAATTTTAAATTATACATAGGATTTGTAATGAATATTTAGAATCTCATAATTAGGTTGCTCTGTATAAATCTCAGATAAATATTAAAATATTTTTTTAGTTATGAATAAATTTAAGATACTTTAATCGAAAAAGTGATTTTGATTAATCAAATGGCAGCAGATATTTCTATATTTTTGTTTTGATTAATAAATAAAGAAACAATTATATTTATGAATCTCGATTGGTAGAAATTAAATTATTGGATTTAACTGCATTTTATATTTATAAAATAATTCATTTTCTTTTTGTGAGATTACTTAAAATTTCGTGCAGTATTAACATTTTTTTCACATGCATAATTTAAGAATCTAAAATCAATTAATGGAATCCGTCGAAGAAATTATTATTTAATTCGATTGAGGCATACATAATGTAGTGCCATCAAACTTAGATTATAATTCTCAGTTGTAAAGAAATCGAATTTCAGAAAAGAAAAGAAATATTTGTGAAATATGTATTACATTTCAAGGATGAGTGTTTCTAAATTCTTTTTAAAAAAGTGTGTTACAGCGGCATCAAATACATTTAAGAATTTTGCCATTTATGAAAGATAAAGTGAAGTGTATTAATAGACCTATCTTTCAGAACAGGATAAAAAGGTATTTTTTCTGTTTAAATTAAGTGCCTAAGTTGGAAATTCAGGGTTATTTTTTGTGCGAAAATTGTCACTTTTAATTCAAAATTGCATTTGCTTTTTCAGGCAAAGGTAAAAACATTGCAAATCCCTAATAATTCTGTAAATGCAAATGATTTTTCTACAATTATGCAATATTGGAGTCATAAAAAAATATTAATTTTCAATGTTTGATGTGTTCGCCGTCTGCTAAAGAAGCCACTAAACTGAATTCTGGATAAGCAAGTTAGAAAGAAGTATTTATTAAAAAACATTATAATCTAAATGGTACTTGCTGTAATCAAAAGCAAATTACGTTAAACTCGTGTTAAAAAATGAAAACCTTTTAAATACGTATAGGACATGCCCATAGATAGTCACTAAAGGCATTCAATTGTTGCGAGGGGAGCAATCAAAGAGTCAAACAAGACAAAACAAATCGTGAGTGATTTATCACTCCAATATGCCATTTTAAAGGTCTATCCTGCTATAAAATCACATTCCAGGATTTCGAAATCAAACTTACTTTCTTGATTTCCATGTATATGTTCTTACCGTCAGATAAAAAAAATACAGAACTAAAAGAACAGTTTTCAGGATCATATGAAATGTACACACGGAGAAGAAATTTGAGAGGTCTATTTTCCACATAGTAGATAATTGCTTTTAAGGAAGCATAAATGCTTTGTCTATTTAGTATCTAGAAATAAAGTTAGCACAGGGCATTTTTAAATATTAGTGTTATTCTATATATTTGAATTATATATTGTAATTTATTTTGTACATATCTTGTACATTTTTTTGTTTTATATGTACAAATTTTCATCTGAAATTTGTTCTTTTTAAATTAAGGGGGGTTATTAAAGAAAGGAGATTAAAAAAAATAACTTCATTACTGTTATGTAATCATTATTTCGAATTGAGTTGCATTATAAAAGCAAATATTTGTTGTATTTTGTAATTAAAATGTTTAAAATTTTATAAATATATTCTTTTAATACATCAATTTTTTTAAAAATTAGTTTTTCATTTAGAAATAACATACTAGGGGCATTCAAAAAGTAAGTTACACTCAAACAATTAGGTCATTAATACTTCATTGACAAATCCACTGCAATGCAATATGACATATATACTAGCACACTATTTCGCTACATAATCTCCCAACCGACGGAGACATTTGTCGGAAAGTAGCAAAAATTGCTCGATGCACTATAGAAAATCTCTCCTTGGTCCTGGAGCCAGCTTAGAATAGCTGTCTGAACATGGCCATCGTTGGAAAATTGGCTTCCACCCAAATATTCTTTGATCTTGTCGAATACGTGAAATCACAAGGCAGCAGATCGGGACTCTACGGTGCCTGCTGCCAGACTCCTCATCCAAAACTGCGAAGCAGACTTTGTATTTTGCTTGCCTTGTGCGGTCTTGCATTATCATGAAAGAGGAAATGTTTTTGCTTAATTTTCAACATTTCTTGTTTTTCACAACTTTGCATAAACCTCTTAGTGTTGCAAAGTACGACTCAGCATTAATGGTCGTGCCTTTCCGCATAAACTCGGTGTAGATAACTCCTTCACAATCGGAAAAAAACAGTAGCCATGATTTTACCCTCTGATGGGGGGAGGGCTTTGGATTTTGTTCTCACAGGCGATGATGTGTGTCTCTATTCCATTGACGCTTGCTTTGTTTCTTTGGTAGAGTAATGCACCTATGTCTCATTGCCCGTAATGATACGACTTAAGAAATCAGTATCTTCCGCAGAATAACATTAAAGGAATTCTAGGGATTCCGTGAACCATGCTCCTTTGTGTTCGGAACTCAAAGAATAAGGAATCCATCGTGAACACAATTTGCGATATCCAGTTGGTGACGGACGATGGAATGAGCACTGCCAATGGATATTCCCAAGTCCTGCGTGCGCAATGTGTGCGATTGCTGACAATGTCTTCCACCCGCTGCATCATGTCTGATGTGCTTACCGTTGATGGCCTTCCTTGCCGTTCCACATCGGTAAAATCTGAGTGGCCGTCTTCGAACTGCTGGCACCATTTCGCAATGGTTGGACGTGACAGTGCATGTAGCCCATACACTCGGAATATTTCAAAATGAATCTCAGTTCTAGTTAAACGTTTTGCCTCAAAAAACGTACTGTTCTGTATACTTTAACATAAGAGTAAGTTTCCAGTTGACGCGCCTTTTTTGTCCTAATATGTTGGAACAATTATCACGATTCGAATTAAATTGCTACCGTTGTAAGTCGTTGAACTCAATTATCGTCTGCCCAAGCTTAGCTCTTGTTCCGCCATGACATCTGTGGAGGGAGGGGGGACAAGTAATACTTACATTTTGAACGCCCTTTGTTGTAACCCTTAATTGCAAGTTTCAGTTTGACACTTGAAAATAAAATATGCTTTAAAAGTGTTCCATATTCATATATTTTCGCCGATAAAATCTCTGAAATTATTAATGAATCCTAAAAAAGCTCTTCAGTGATTGTCTTTGACATTGCAGTTGCTGATTATTGGTAGCCCCAGAGAAAAGAAATGACAAATCAAATAGACCAACCACTCTTGGAAAACAAAAATTATCACTGAAAACATAAAGAAATAAATGTTTCACTTAAGTGTTAGTAATTACGGTATCTCTGGACTTCTTCAAAATGAACTGGGACGTAATCATCTTTCATACAGCCTGCAGGTAATCGGCAGATCTTAGATACTATCTACTGTTTAATAAGATAGTATATCTGTTTTCTAATAAAAATATTTCTCGCAGTTATTTACTGCAAAATCGAATTTACAGAAACCATTTCTCTTTCCGCAGGAGATGATTGATTGATACGGGTGCCAAACTTATTGGAATAGTTTATATTTGTTACTAATTAATTTAATACTAATGATTACCTGCTGAATTTGTAAACATTTTTTTAAATACTTTAGAATATTATAAAAATGATCCAGTATAAAAGTAACACACTGTTATATAACTATTTTATTTTTTAATTAATAGTTCTAATAAAGAGCAACATATTTGGCAAATCATTAAATTCAAAAATTCGTCAAATTGTTGCACGAACTTCTGTAACCTTCTGTATTTCTTGTACATTAATCAGTATTTGTTACTATATTTTGATCCAATTTCTCTATAATTTCTTTCGCCTATTTTAAATAGAAATTTATATATCAACAAATGCTTTATATATTGTTAAATATAAATTAAAATTTCGAAGCATCAAATTTTTGAATTTACAAAGGTAAAATCCTAAATTAAGAAAAGAGATATTCTTATTATTGTATCAAAAAACATACCAATTGAGAGTTATTACAATTTACGAAAATACTGCTCGATACAAATAGGTCTTATATATCAAATCTAACATTCATTGAGAATCATCAGTTTCTTATATTATATATTATTATTCCTATATTATATATTATCTTATACTATATATTATCATATATCATATTATTCTTATACAATATATTATCTTATATTATATATTCTTATTCTTATATTATATATTAAACATTAACATTATTATTCATTTTGATTTTTTTTTATTCTGTGCCAGTATTCTTACAATTTTTTGTAGCTATTTGGGTTTATATCTCAAAACTGTTAGTCGATTAAAGTGTTTTAAAGAAAAGAAAAGTTGACATGTATCTGAAGTTTGCTTCTAATTTCAGAATTATATATTCTTATTCCTATATTATATATTCTTATTCGTACATTATATATTATCGTATACCATATACTTTTATTTTTATACTATATATTATATTATATCATATATTCTTATTTTTATTTTATATTTTAAACACTAACATTATTATTAATTTTGATTTTTTTTTTATTCTGCGTCAGTATTCTTACAATTTTTAGTAGCTATTTAGGTTTATATCTCAAAATTGTTAGTCGATTAAAGTGTTTTAAAGAAAAAGAAAATTTGACATGTATCTGAAGTTTGCTTCTAATTTTAGAATTCCATATATATTTAATGAAATTTTGTAATTATAGTGATTATTTCTTAATCTTTCGTGCTCAAATAAATGTTATATTTATCTTTACATCCAATAATTTCACACTATTCAAAATTAACCATACAATCAGAAAGCGATGAAGAAAGGATAAAATACGATACTGTAATAAATTTCTTTCCCATAATGTTTTCCAAATGGTTCTCCAGCCATGATTTATTACACAAATTTTCGAAACTCTTTTTTTTTTTTTGCTTTATTTAAATACCAAAATTCCCCTTTGATTAATCTCATTAAAACAATTCGAAACATTTCACGAATTTCAACAAATTATCATTTTTGAAACAGTTTGATTACAAAACAAAACAACTATAGTTCTGAATTGAGATTTATGCATCTGAATGTGACTCTTTCCGAGATCCGAAAAGCTCTAAAAAGTAAATTCAGAGGAATTTATAAAAAAAAATATCATCACACTTCAACTAGTTCAGTGGCTATCAAGAGAAGAATGAATGATCCGACGTCATTCAGAAATTCCTACAATCCAGTGTATCCGGATGAACGCGTTCTTGAAGAAGAGAGCGGGAAAAAATTTTGACTTCAGTGCAAACCGTTCTGTATGTAAATTCGAAACTGCTTCAAACGTGAAACCTCCGCTCATGGAACAATAATAGTGGATTATTAATCGTCGATTAAAGAAAGGATGTTTGAAATGGAATGTATTGTTTGATGGAAAATAAACATGGCAAAATTTCTATTGGGATCACTGTTTTTAGGGTGGAATTTGGCCATGAAAAAAATTAGAAGAACCATTAAAAAGCCATGTTGTTTCTTTAAAATGAGGCCTAATTCCAAAACAGTAAAAATAAATTTGTCTTGATTGTGATGATTTAAAAGTGGATTCGGCTATAGAATGTTTATAGATATCAAAACCAATATTAATTTTAGTCTAATTTTCAAAGAATTTGTAAATATGCGTTATATTAATATTGAAATTTATACGTTTTAACATATTTAACAAACCAAATTGTTAATTATTTTATAGGTATTCTAAAACAAATAATTGATGAACTGTTACTACAATGTATGAAGAAAAGAAACAATAATAATTATGATGAATATATCTTTATAATTATTTATGTTTCCTACAGACAAAAATGAGATATTCATTTATAATTACATTTTTTTACCTATTGGAAATAAAATTAACATTTCAATAAAGTTTTTAAATTTTATGTTGATATTATTCCTAAAAAAATCGATATATTTTTAATTATTATATTTTTTCTAAAAGAATAGATGGCAGAAATATATAAGCGGTAAAAATTTCGTCGTTAATGAAATTGTACTATAGACTGGTCTGACATATACTATTCTCCAAAAGTCAATATACCTCCTGCCTTTTTTGTCTAATTCATGAATGAATGAACACAGAAAAAGAAGATTTTGAAGCAATGTGCACTAAACAGTTCTTTATTGAAAAAAATATAGAAATTTTATTAAGTTTAATACAAACCTGATTTGGCAACAAAAAGCGCACTTTTTGCTGCGAACTCCATTCTTGGTGAAAAGCCTAATCTAGTTTTATGTGGAAAAATGCCGCGGAAGTATCACAAAAAGGAGTTCTAATGAAGAATATGTCCATCCTTAATGGCAATGCATTGGCGATATAAAATGTTCCATGTTGAGAATTATGTTTCCGAGCATAGAAGTGGGAATCGAAGACCAGACGTAGAGTGATCTTTCTCTACCTCATCTAACTACTTTAGAGGAGGATTCAAAGCATCAACTTATCTCCCAAGGTAGTTCCATAGAGGCTCTCTCGGTATCTAGGGATCGAGATGGCCAATTCATTCTTTTCACATCATGACCCTGACGATAGTTCTCAATAAGCCGTGCTCGGAACGGTAGCACAGTTTTGACCATAAAAAAATGAATCATTATCAAATATTTGAATTAACAGGAAATACGTCACCTGTACGAAAACATATTAAAATCAACACCATGTCACAAAATAATTTAAAAAGTAAATATCCCAATCGGTATATATCTGGTGAAACAATGTAAAAACCATGCACGCATGTTAACAATGGGATCCGTCTTTTCAGTACGATGCGTTTCTGCTTGTAGGAGTTTCTGTTTAATTTCGAGATAATCTTGTATAAATTTAATATTCTTCCCTTACAATCTCTTTTAGAAGAATTTCTAATATATTAATGTCTGCACGGATAAAGTGACTCCAATGGAGAAAACATTGAATGAAATCTATGCTGAAAATTAGATATTTTCTGGGAATGAATTATTAGCATATAATTTGTAATTTAAATTTTTCTCTAATAGGAATACTTGTGCTACTGTAGACTAATATTTCAAAAGAGGAATACTGTTTCAGATATGATGTAAAATAAAATGCTAATTATCTCATTTCATTAAATAAAAACATTTTGTTTCAAATGTATTTTCTAGATACATAGGAGATCAAGTTTCTATTATAGTTTGTATTATAGTTTCCACTAGAAAGTGCTTGTTGAAAATACGGTAAACCAACAAAAAGAATATCTTTCAAGATTTCACAATAATGCGGAAATTTTCATCAATGAAATTAAATAAAAAATATTGCCATTAAGCAAAAATATCTAAATAACCTTTTTATTTTGAACTTTTAAATTCTACGGTAGTAAAATGATAATGAGAAACTCTTTATGTCAGAAAAAAATCTATATGGTTAAAATATCAAAATGCAATTTTACTTTAAATTTTAGTATTAAAGAAATAACCTTTCCTATACAAAACTTGTAGTAGCGTTAGATGACGTATGTGGATTATATTTTGTTTTTAAAAACAACTCATATATCTGATGAGAAAAAAATGATGAAATTAAACAATCTTACACTATTATTACTTTTACTGGGAAAAAATGGCTTTTGTATTATAGCAAAAATATGTTTTTTCTTTCAAAAAGAGCCAATAAAAAGAAATTCAGGGCGTATTCAGATAGAGAATATTCAAAATTATTCAAATAGAAAGTGTTCAAAGGTATTTCATGCTATATAATAAGTTAAAAAAGGTAAATTTAAACATGAACTTAGTCCATCAATAGCCTGAACTGTAGAGAATATAGTTAAATATCTATAAATTGAGCCTAATTATTTCTTATTTTTAGTCGTTTTCCATTTATTTTATCAAAGGAGTTTTTCAATTCAAATATAGAAAAGAATCTCCGTTTAGAATTTTTAGAATTTTCTTTCCAAAAAGAAATTCTAAATATTAATTAATTTTATTTTGGTATTAAAAAGATATTGTCAGATTAAATAAGTAATTTATATCCTTCTTAAAAGAGTAACATCTAATTATGCTACCATATTATTACCAATAAAGGTTTATAACAAAACAACATTAAACTTTATATAATAGTATTTATCTTTCGAATACATCTAATAAGATTTCAATTATTTTTATCTATATGGGTGAAGTATTCTTTTTTGACTATTTTATCAAAGTTGCTGGGCAGAGAAATAAAAGACAATAATTTAATATGTCAAGAACTCGGCTCTGATCCGAAACCATTCTTCTTCCCAAGATATTACTCCACTTTTCTACACTTTGTTGAATTCTATTTCTACTACCTTTTCCTTTAAAGTGGATAATTATTTCTTACTTGAATCCTTAGTTACAGAATCTGTGATTCATGATCGAAGTTCCTAACTTGACTGGACTCTAGCGAAATGATGCCATGCTTTCAGTGGTTAACCTTTTCCCTTTGGGGATTCTTCAACTTTTTTTACTGTATTCCCCCCCTCTTTCCTTGTCTTCTAGAATTGATTTCCGTTTTATTTCTTTCTCGTTCTCTTTTACGCACTCCATTTTCTCAATGAAATGTTTAGAAGTCATTTTAAAGCCTACTTTTAAGGACGAAAGAGAGATACAAGAACGTTTACCCTAAAGAGATGACAAAAGAAAATTAAATTTTATGAAATGTTTGTCGGAATGATATTTTTTGGCAGTCTTTCATTGAAGTAAAGTTCTGCTGTTTAGATTTCATTGCACTTGCATCCTATCTTTTAATGGATCGAGGAAATGTAATTTTTAATCCATTTAATGATTAAAATGATTTTAATGGCAATTACAATAAACCAAAGCCCATCTATACAAATATGTTAATTCTGGATATCTAATTATTAAATATCAGAAGTTGGTACAGAAGTATTCTATTTGATGATTACACATGTTTCTGAAGCTAAAAAGTAGAGTTTTTAAAAGTAAATACCTGTTTTTTGGATTCACATTTTTAATATTCTACAGAAAAAGATATACTTAATTTTCCAGCACAGGATAGAAATATTTTCTCTTTAATTTTCTTTATTGTTATAGGATAAGTGATACCTTATTCTAAATAAAATTTAATCCATTATATATATTAATTTTATAACGAATTATATTCGTTGTTATATTACTTGGATTTATTTATAGAATTACATGCAAATAATAATTAGAAGCATCTTGATTATAGAACAGTTTTGAGAGCATTACATTATGCTTCTAGATGTATAAAGTTACAGAAGAAAGAAATAAAATCATTAGAAAATTCAATTAATTATTATACTGAAGATTATATCCTAATTTAATTATTAGCAAAGATTTAACATACATTCGAAATTATTTTTTTCTTAAACTAATTTAAATAATTTGTTAACGCGAAGAAATCATTTCTGTATTCAAATTGTATAATAAAAGCAACTGCTTATAATTCACGAACTACAAAATTAAACATCTGAGAATATTCTACCAGAATGTAAATATCTCATTTTCGAATTTATTTTAAAATAAAAGCAAAATATTTTGGTAAATAAATATTTGATAAAAAAGTTATGATAAATTCAAATTTATGATTAATATAAATGTTTCTTTTTCTATGCAAATTAGAATCCCTGGTGAGCACTAATTTAAGAATTCTATCATTTAGAAAATATATTGTTATAAAACTTGAATAGAAGAGGAGAAAAAAAATATTTCTTTTGTGTTGCTTCATTAAGCAAATTTTATCTCTTTATTAATCAAATTCAAACCAAACATAATTCGATATGCGATTTCAGAAATGAAATGGTTTTGTCACAATAATTGATATTTTAATTCTGAAGTGTGCCGTTACAATTTAATTATAAAAATATTTTATATATAATGAAATTTTTACTATTTGTCAGAAATATTAATAATAATAATAATAATAATTATTATTATTATTATTTAATAAGAAACATTAATAAGTTATTAAAGACATTAGCTGTCATTTTTTACGCTCATTCTTCTGTAATTTCAATGGGAAATATATTCATACTAAAACATGGAAAATATTTAAAGTTGGTGAATCAAAAGGGCATGTTTCGTTAAGTTGTCAGATGAAAAGTATCTTTAAATTAGATAGAAATCTGCAGATATATAGACCTTTAGAATTTAAATTAGATATAAATTTATTGATTTGAAAAATTCTTGTTTCACATTTTTCAGAAATATTTGTTTTTTTTACTTTCTTGCTTATAAAGTATACACTCAAAAGATATTGTAGTAGCATACGATTTGAACTGATATAGGAAAAATTTGTAATACACACACCTCAGTAAAAATTTCCATGTATTCTAATGAATGCGGCAAAAAAAAATTATTTTTTTTTATGTAAAATTAATAAAAATATTTCATCTTAAAATTGAGCTAACTCAGTTTATGAAAATTTCTATATGAGATTGAATGCGTAAAAGTAAAATGAGACATTCTACAGATAATTGACAGCGGAACACAGAGATCAACATTATTATATTCGGAGGTTATAAAATTTAGAATAATACTGAAAGTAGTCGGATATAAAATATGTCAGTTCAGATTTTATGTTGAAATATCCTACAGAAGTTTTATCCTATGGGAGTAAAAATAAACAAAAATGCTTAACGCATTTGGAAGGTTTTTATAAATAAAAATATACGTTTATGACAGAATCTCTGGCCACATAAAAATAAATGTATTGCATCCCATAGATTGAATGTAAATTATTATTAATAATATATAAGAATTCTGATGAAAAGCTCTTATTTCAGCTAGAAATGCTACTGCAAGCGATTAAAACTTATAATTGATTATATACTTATCGAAAAGAAAAAAATATTTCTAGAGTAAAACAACATATGCTGCTTTAAAGTTTGGCAAATTTACAAAATATTAAAAAATATATTTGAATCCTCTTATTGTTTCTATATTTTAGTAAAAGAGGAAAAATATCTAGGAAACAATAAAGATTAAATGGTCTCGTTCTCTAGACAGTATCTATTTTTCATTGTAAAATAGATGATAACATATCTCCATTTAGAAATCATTTTAATTTTCTAAAATGCATTCTTATGAAATACGCAAAATGATACGTATTTTCTTTGAACATCTGCGAATCTATATTTATTTATTTACCAAGTTAAAATTTGTATCCTCAGGTAATTAATTACACTAGTGTGCAAAACCTAAGCAAAAATTATAAATTTTAAGCAGGTAATCATGAAATTATGGAAAAGAGGCTATTACGATCCGTACAATGAACACGCAATTCAGTAGAAAGGTGATGCGCATGCAAGTGTCAGGAACAATGCATCATAGGCGACGTAAATGCATGCAAATGCGTACAGTAGGCACGCGCAGCTCAAGGCTACAAGTAAAGGAAGAAGGGGGCGCAATTAAAGACATTTGTTGCAAGTGCAAGTGAATTCTTTCATGAAAAATGGCTAGAAGAAACTACCTGGATGACTTCACACGTGGGAGAATGACCGGAAAGCTGGAGGAGAGGTGCAATTTGACCAGCGTAGCTGAAGAGTTCGGAATCTACAAAAGTGTCGTTTCGCGCGCTTAGAAAATCTTCCAAACCATAGATACAGTTGTTAGAAAGGTTGGTGATGGCCGTCCTAGGAAAACCACTGCAGTGGACGACCAATATATTGTCCTACAGGCACAAAGTGCTCGATACCAGTTAACAAGCATCACTGCTCAGCATCTGGGTACAACAACAGAGCGACGTCACTGTTTACTGTGGTCTGACGACTTCACAAAGGTGGTCTTTTCGCCTACCGTCCTGAACGCTGCATCTCTTTGAAAGTTGGCCATTGGTTTCACCGTTTAGAATGGCGTAAGGAGCACAAAAATTGGACATCTCATCAATGGAGTCGTGTCCTCTTTACGAATAAGAGCCGTTTCAGTGCCACAAGTGATTCTCAACACCTGTTTATTTAGAGACATTGATTGGGGCATGATTTCATCTCGTAACATCACGGAAAGAGACCGCTACGGTTTCTGGAGTTTTCGTCAGGGTGGTATTATGCTGAACAGGCGAATTGAGCTCCACGTTTTCGACAGAGGTTCTGTAAGCGAAGATAACTATTTTAAGGAGGTGATCCTTCCCCATGTGCGTCTGTTCGGAGGTGCTATAGGACCAGACTTCATTTTTATTAATGGCAATGCACGGCCCTACAGGATTTCTGATGTTCAGTAGCTACTAGAAAGTGAAGATAGCGCTTGAATGATCTGGGCAGCATTCTCTCCTGATTTAAATCCCATAGAACATGTGTGAGATGCTTTGGGGAGATGTCTTGCGGCACGATTACATCCTCCGGGGAACACGGAGCAACTGAAACAAATGCTAATTCAGGAGTGGGCACTCTTACTTCAAGAACTATTGGATAATCTGGTGTTGAGTATGAAGAGACGGTGAGAAACAACCATTGCAGTAAGGGGAGAGCATATCCCATTCTAAGGAGCATCTGATTGTTGTTCTTTCTCTTGGTCAGACAATTATGTGTAGTGTTATTATGAGTTCAATAAGGTCTTTTTTTGCTCGATTCTATACGATATGCATTATATTCATTTTTGCGCAACTGTGCTTTCGCCATGGTGTAAGTACAAAATGCTGTCTCTCATTTCTGAATTTCATGTCTCTCGGATGATTCATCGTGGAGTTATGGAAAAAAGAAAATCCCCTTTTGTTAAAATTAAGCACACCAGTATATGTAAAATCGATGAATAACATGTTATATTCAAGATTTTAATTTATAAAAACACAATTAAATTCTAATTACTGGTCCATTTTTAATGATATTAAATCTTATGTTTAAATATATCCATTACTGTAGCATTTACTCAGCAAAATTTAAAATTAATCCATATTTTACTTCGAATAATAAAAATATTTATTTGACCCCCGATTCGCATTACAGAAAATAATTACATTTAATTTTTATAACTGAAATGAAGTAGTTTAAGAATTGTAATTAAAATCTATTGACTATTTATTGATTAAAATAATCTGAGTCCAGATCAGAAGTTTGCGCGTTAAGATCAAGTCCGGGAAAGATATGGTGGTGATATGTTGTGTTTGATTTATATATCTATCTCAATGAGATGATTGAGAAAAATACTCAAAACAGAATCATGTATATATATATATATATATATATATATATATATATATA
>JAPMOR010087037.1:300591-318166 GCA_026543865.1 Argiope aurantia
GAATCGTTTCAGAACTTCTAAGAGGGGTAGGGTAAATCCTGACAACTTGAAATCATAGAGCAGTGTGGGGTCGGAAATGTTTTCCTGAAGCGGTGTTGTACACAGAAGCACCATAAAGAAAAGAGACCGTAAATGAGAAATCGTTTTAATAATACATGAAAAGAAGCAAAAGGTACATGGATGAAAGTAAGTGTTCGAAGCTTCTTAAACGGGCTACTATGCATGCCTCACATCTCCGACGCATGGACATCCGAAAATTCTGGAATACTCCAGGCATATCTCGAATCTCTCCGGCAGCTACTGCGATTCTTGCAACGAGCTCCTTAGCAGTTTCAACAAGGGTGTCATAAACTAGTGATTAGATATGACCCCCGAAAAAAAAATCAAGACATGATAAGTCGGGTGACCGAGCAGGCCAACGCACGGGACCCCCACGACCGTTGACCAAATGTGGCATCCAGGTAGTTACGAACATCTTCGCTATAATGGGCAGGGGCTCCATCGTGTTGAAACCACATTGCCTATTGCGTCGATGCAGAAATCTGTTCATCTCTCAAAAATTGTGACAATACTTGCTGCAGAAAAAGCAAGTACGTAGGTCCAGTTAGACGACCCGCTAACAGGTAAGGTCCGATGAGGTGATCTCCCACAATATTGGCCCATACATTGACCGAAAATCGATTCTGTGCTGCACGACGTCGTATTGCATGCGGGTTCTCGACCACCCGGATATTGTCGTTATGCATGTTGGAAATTCCTTCCCTTGTGAAGGATACCTCATCGGAAAACAACACTTCAGCAGGAAAAAGGGGATTTGTAGCACATTTTCACAGGTGCCACTGTGCGAAATCAATACTAGGTACATAATCTTCCGGTTTCTGGAAACCGGAGGATTTCCCGCTTCACGGGTAACGGATGCATGTCTTCTGCTAGGAGAATCCTCCAGACGCTGCAATGGGAAACCCCGACTGCGTTTGCTACACTTCGTGTTCTTGGATTCCCCTGTACATTCTGCAGCACATTCTGCTCGGCATCTTCAGTCCGTGCTGTTCTTACCCTGTCCCTGTGAGCTCTTTCTAATGAACCTGCCTCAACTAATCTCTGGTGCAGTCTTGCAAAGAAATTATGACTGGGAATACGCCACGTCGGATATCGTTCCTAGTACAAACGCTGTGCGGCTGGTCCACTACAATTGCCAAATGCATATCGGCTAACTCTGCGATCGTGTAATCATTCATCCTACTAACTTGGCGTTCTTGAGAGAAATGAAGATTCCCTGCACGAAAGCCCGGACTTTTCGCACAACGCCATCTACCGCATCAGGAAAGCATTTCTGACTGCCCATGGGTATATGATTTTGGTTCGTCAGGATGTACCCTACCCCTCTTAGAAGTTCTGAAACGGTTCACTGAAACACCCTGTATATATATAAAATGTATGTATGGTTTCTCAATTGACGCGCATCAAAAACGAAATTAAATATTAAGAAAGTAAACTGAATATACAAAATTCAAAATAAGAGTTGAGTTGTCTCTGACATTCAAATAAGATTTTGACTAGTACAATGTGTTGCCGCCACACACTGAATTTCAAAATTTAATTGCAGAAAGCAGAATCTTATTGTGTTTTTTGTCGCTTGAATTTTATTTAAATAAAATGGCTGATGAGTGATCGCATTGAATATCTAAAATTGTATCACATTTTTTAAATGTAATTAATAGTTACATTTGAAAATATTACTTTTTAATCCATTTTAATTACATGACTTTATAAAACGCATCCTTAATATCGGAGAACAAGGCAAAAATAATTATAATAATAATTTTTTATGTAAATGTATAATCATGTAATAATAATAAAATAATTTTAAAAAATCATAATAGAATTATTTTATTAGAATAGATTTTATACATGATTTTATACAAAGAAGAATTTGAATATTTTTTTCTTCTATATACCTTCATATAGTGTAAAAACAAATATGATTTAAAAAGTTAAAAGTAATATGCTTTTTTAAGAATATTACTTATTGTAACATGTAATTTGAGAAGAAATTGTATGTTCCAACGCATTTACTTTTTTAATGAAAATATATTTTGAAAAATTTCTAAAACATATCTATATATCAAGAAAAATATCTGTAAAATATATTGGCAGTTTTTCATACTAATACATTCATTAGAAAATTTAATTTGAGTCTAAATGAAATGTTGTCTCGTAGACCGCACCTCCCCAGTTAAGTCCTAAAATTTCACCTCCCCAGTTAAGGGTTAAAGGATTATGATTAATCAAAAATCCAATTATTCTAATACCAATTCCTACGCTTTTTATACTGTTTCTTATTTTAATAAATAAAAAAAATAATTATAATATTCTAATGATAATTATACAATTATTTCATTAAATTTGATTTTATTCTAATAAAATTTTTGATATGTATTGGAAATTGCTTATTTTTTAAATTCATTATAGTTTTTAAATTTCCTGACACGTTTTTATTAATCAAAAATTATTAATAAAAATATTTTTTAAAAAACTGAAATTTTATTTGAATGATAGAACTAAAAATATGCTAATTTATATAAAAATGTCAACTAATCAGATTCCAGTATAAATTCATACACTATTTTTCACTTTTATTCTGCACTTTAACTATAATTCAGTATAACGATATACATAAAGGGCTTTTATTTTATTTAACGTCTTTGACTGGAAAGGAACTGAATTATTTTTAATTATGTTCTTTTAAAATTATTTTTTGTTATGTTTAAAATTCTGGAATTTTTAAGTATTTTCCAACTAAATTATGCCATTTCTGGCAGAACATGCGACGCGCATCATGTTATATGTTATCATAGCGTGTAACACACGTTTTTTTCCAGTTTAAATAAACGCAAATTTTTCCTTGATTATAGGCATTCAATATTTTCTATAAAGTGGAATCACTCATTTTGGGCGGGACGATTACAATTATATTCGGGTTCACAGGTCCTTTCACTCGTCAAGTTGCCACTTAATCGTTGAAATTTCTACCACAAGCTTATTTCCTTAATCACATGTGTTTTTGTCTTTGTTTAATTTAGTTATATTAACGTCCCGTTTTAAAGCAACATTAGAGCTATTTTGGGACGGACCTCGTCATTTTGAAACTGCTGTCAGATTGTGAGGACGGTGCCTGAGCTAGTGCCCCCCTCTCCAAGCTTCCGAGCCATACCAGCGAGTGTATGTTTGGACCCGATGGATTTAACGTCAAGCAAGCCCTGTTACACGACGGTTCTTTAGTGGAATTGGGTCTCGAGACTGGAGCCCTCCGGTTCTGAAGCTGAGATCTTACCACCAGTCCACCACGGTCCCAGTGCATTGTCTTTGAATGACGAAGTTAGAAGGGCAATGGAAAGACATTATGATGACGAAACATGAATATTGCAGAAGGTGGCTTGTTGTCTACTTTTAAATGTTTGAATGAATGAAAGTGAGAACGAATATTAAACAGGTAGCTGCTAAGATAAAATAAATTCTGAAATTTTTGTATTGCGAATGAAAGATCATTCTGGAAAACCTTTCATAATCGTTCATTTTCGCTTTCCGTCTCTTTAGCGTAAAGTTCTTTGTCCTGCATCTCTTTTCACCCCCAAGAGTGTAGCTTAAGACGACAAACTTTATTAAACTTTATTAAAACAATTCTTTTTTAGAAGAACAGAATGTCGAAAAGGGAATGTGCAAGAAAGAAAATGTATATCAATATAGAAAACTGAAATAATAGAGAAAAAATTTGGAGAAATTTCGAACATAAAGGATTAGCCTATACATATACAGTATCTTTAAGTAAGTCAATGCCAGTTTACTTTCGAACTTAGATCATGAATCACGATTATTTCTTTAACTAAAGATTAAGTAATAAAAAATTCCAAACTTTAAATGAAATAGAGGAAAGATTCAACAAAGTAGAGATAAATGAAGTGATACCTTCGGAAGAATTATGATTATTAATCAAAGCTATTAACCTTAATTTGTTTACGACATGCAGATGTATCTTCACTTATTTTTTTACCAAATTTTCTGAGAAACTGATAAAATAGTCAATAAAGAATATTTTAGATCAATAGAAACATAAATTATTGATTTTTAGAGTAAATTTATTTTTAATATATTTTTTGAGTATAGTTGCTCAAAAAATTTGATGATTTAATGTAATGATTTTGATTTTATAAATAATTAGTACTGCAAATGTTATATTCGATATTTAGATATTACTCCTTCAAGTAAAATATGCATTATTTAATTGCAGAATCTTTTCTTGTAGGAAATATCATAAACAAATCCATTTATATCTAAATATATCGTTTTTGAAAAATTCTAAGAAGAAGAATATTTTAGTTATATCCTTTCCAAGTTTCTTTTCGAAAAAAAAGTAAAAATTGCTGATATATACTACAAGACGGGCTATTCTAAATTTATAGCCAACAATCTGTATAGCACAATAATTGATAAAATATATTTGTGTAGCATTATGTGTCGATATAATTGAATCCAAAAGCCAGAAAATATTTCGATGGATTAAATCTTTGAGTACACTTTTATAGGCCTTTTTGAAAGAGAAAACAAATTACTATATTGATACTTGAAAAAAATACTAATATCTTTGCATTAAAAGTAAAGCCTGATTAAATTGGTTTGATTCACAGTTCTTGACTTTTAGATTTCTTCTTTAACTTTTTAAAATAAAAAATAATTTAAATACACTACTCAACCACATTATTAGATTTCGACAAATTTACTTCTCAAAGAAATAAACTTGTTTCTTGAGAAGGAGTGTTTATTGACATTTTTTAAGCCCTAAAGAAGCTTCTGTTATAAGACAGATTATTAATTTATTACAGGCATGGATATCAATAAAAATATAAAGTAGTCATTATTTTTTTCCGAAATAATGTAGATAAATACATCTAAATAAAAGAACAAAATTGTATACATTTTTTTTTATTTATTTTGCCCCAGCCGCCTTTGACGACCAGCCGGTTCGCCAGTATAACCGCTCGCTACAATTTTCAATTAAATATTTTAAGTAACTGGTCTCTTAATAGATTCTCAAACAAAATATTTTTAATCTTCAAATTTTAATAGTCATAACAAACTTATACTATTATTTAGATCGTTTCGTTCAATTTACTATATATATTTTGCTAATTTGTTGTCATTTCCGGTAAAACTTCAACTTTAATTTAAAGTGGAAATGATGAAATTGCAATTAATATTAAGATATTTTTTTTAAAAACCAAGCGTTTCATTTTATTTATCATCTTTATTGTAATTTATTAATTTATTATTATTATTATTGAATATGAGTATTGCAAACAGAATCGCTCGATATTTAAGTCTTTTGTGAACTGCAAAATATTTTTCTTATTTTATGTAATATCTCAAACAATAATTCAACAAAAATTTCTCAGATTCAGCATAAAATTCAGTTTTTAGTTTTGCTTTCAAAAGGATTGAAATGAAATCAATAATAATATTTTGTTCCGGCCTATAAATATATTTCAAAAATTATGAAGTCTAAATTTAATGCAGTAAGGTATCATATTCTGAGAAATATTCTGGACACACCAAATTTTAAATAAATGAATGAATGTTTCTATTTTCCACGATCAACTAAGACATATTTATGAAGTTTTGAATGTTAAAAATTTAGAAAAACTCAACATTTTCATAATCTTAGTCCAATTAATCTTGAGAAACCTGCGCGCTGATTGGCGTATTTTCTTTGAAACAATCGATGGAAAATCTAAAATTATCCTTTTTTTGTTGAATAGTGATATTCAAATTTTCATAAATCACTCAGTTTAAGTGATTGATTTAGTTGATTGGAAATTAACTCTTTTTATTTAAAATATTAGTGTTTCAAGAACATTTTGTTATTCATGATTTCCACAGCAGAAGCCTTATGTAAAATCAAAAATTCGTTATTTATTAGAGCATTTATTGAATCAAGTTACATAAAATATAATCATTTTCCATTTACGCCATTTTAGCAGATCTGTTTCTTACTAAAGGTTTACAAATTAGCTGTGCGTCCCTCATTTGAATGGATATCCTGTTCATATTAAACAAAACTTGCCTCTAAAAATAAAACTGATTTATTATATTAATAATATAGAGAGTAAAAATGATCATAAAATAATTTTTCTTGAATTTATTTTTTAGAAAAAATAATATTTCATATTTGTTTCATTTCCTACAGACACGTGGCGAAAATTATATTTTTGCAGATTTCATTTCCAAAAAGATTTAATTTATTTTTAATTGGAGCTTTAATCAATGTGATGGCAACATTTTGAAAAAGTCTAATTTTTTCCCATGAATGCGGAACGTGCTCGTGCAGCTTAAATTTTATTTTTATTTTGTGCGAAAAAAATTGTTGAAAATATAATTAAAATATTTATTTAAAAATTCATTAAAAATAGAAATTTGATTTTAAGATTAAAACATTGGTGTCATTTAAAAGATAAATTTTTGATCTTTAACTTCATGTAAAATTCTTTTTTGTGCTGTAATATTTTCGGAAGTTATAGCAGAAACACGTCAAAATTTCACTTCATTTTTAAATAAATAAAATACTAATTAGAAATTTGAAGAAATAACCCCCAGGTTCACATTCCCGGCCTCCAAGGTATACGCGTACCAAATTTGGTAGCTGTAGATTGAATGGTCTGGTTTTGTAGAGCGCCAACACACACACACACACATTGAGCTTTATTATAAGTATAGATTACTTGATAGTTGAAAATATGCTTTTAAGGTTAAGAGAAAGGTTAGGATTTATTTTAGAGAAAGAAAATATTTTCTTCATTTAAAAAATAATAAATTATTAAAATATTTACTATACTATACACCTTATAGGCAAAAGATAATCTATTTAAATATAGTACGTAAAGATATGGAAAAGTATGTGATAATTTGCCGGTACTATACAGAAATAGTTTCATTTCTGTTATGACTCAATCAACATTAAAAAAACTTTCATAGTAATTTTATTCCAAATTCTCAAATATATCTTTGTTTTCCATAATTCTATTTTTTATAGAAGTTCTAATTTAAATGGAAAATAAAAAATAATAACCAATTAAATTTAAAAAATAAATTTTGAAACAACATTTTTTATATAATAGTTAGCATTTTACATTTATCTATATCTATCTATACTTATAATAAAGCTCAATGTGTCAGTGTGTGTGTGTGTTTGTGTTGGCGCTCTACAGTTCAGACCATTCAACCTACAGCTACCAAATTTGGCACGTGTATACCTTGGAGGCCGGGAATGTGCACCTGGAGGGTATTTTTTCGAATTTTTAACTAGAATTTCATTTATTTAAAAATTAAGCGAAATTTAGCGGTGTTTCTGCTATAACTTCCGAAAATATAACTGCACAAAAAAGATTTTTACATGAAGTTAAAGATCAAACTTTTATCTTTTAAATGATACTAATGTTTTAATGTTAAAATTAAATTTCTATTTTTAATGAATTTTTAAATAAATATTTTAACTATGTTTTTCAATAATTTTTTTCGTAAAAAATTAAAATTAAAATTAAGCACGTTTTGCATTCATGGGAAAAAAATTAGCTTTTTTCAAAGTGTTGCCATCACATTGATTAAAGCTCCAATTAAAAATAAATTAAATCTTTTTGGAAATGAAATCTTCAAAAATATAATTTTCAGCACATGTATGTAGGAAATGAAACAAATATGAAATATTATTTTTTCTAAAAAATAAATTCAAGAAAAATTATTTTATGATCTTTTACACTCTCTATACCAGGTGTTTATTTAGTCCCGGACCCATTTTGATTTTTAATGACTCATAAAATAATGAAGATATAAAAAAACTTATGGCATTTATTTATGGAATAACTCATATATTTTCCTTTTCAGGTTTGAATATTTTTACTTTTGTAAATATCGTCTGCGCGTGTGGTTAATTTCAGATAATTTCATTTTCCAGTCTAAATATTTTTACTTTTGTAAATATCGTCTGCGCGTGTGGTTAATTTCAGATAATTTCATTTTCCAGTCTAAATATCTGTACTTTTCTAAATATCGTCTGCTTATTAATTGCATTTTTCTCTCTTTTGTTTTTGGCAACTATTGAAATGCTATGTTTAATTTTGATGTGTTTTTTCTATTTAGTACTTTTGTATGTGTTGTTTCATTCGAGCGGATATTAAGGAGAATGCATACACCGCAAGAGAAAGCACAGATTTTATGGAGGTCATAGAGTTAATTTGCAATCAACTAAATCACTCACTTTTAAGAGTTAATTTCGAATCACTTGAACTGACTGATTTATGAAAATTTGAATATCGCTATTCAATAAATAAGAAGGATAATTTTAGATTTTTCATCGATCGCTTCAAAGAAAATACGCCAATCAGCGCTCAAGATTAATTGTCCTAAGATTATGAAAATGTTGAGTTTTTCTAAATTCAAAACTTCATAAATAAGTCTTAGTTGATCGTGTAAAATAGAAACATTCATTCATTTATTTAAAATTTTGTATGTCCAGAATATTTCTCTGAATATGATACCTTACTGCATTAAATTTTGACTTCATAATTTTTGAAATATATTTATAGGCAGGAACAAAATATTATTATTGATTTCATTTCAATCCTTTTGAAAGCAAAGTTAAAAACTGAATTTTATGCTGAATCTCAGAAATTTTTTTGAATTATTGTTTGAGATATTACATAAACTATGAAAAATATTTTGTAGTTAACATAAGATTTAAATACCGAGCGATTCTGTTTGTAATACTCACATTCAATAATAATAATAATTAATAAATAACAATAATGATGATAAATAAAATAAAACTTTTGGTTTTATTAAAAAATATCTTAATATTAATTGCAATTTCATCATTTACATTTTAAAGTTGAAGTTTTGCCGTAAATGACAACAAATTAGCAAAATATATATAGTAAATTGAACGAAACGATCTAAACAGTATACGTTTGGTATGACTATCAAAATTTGAAAATTAAAAATGTTTTGTTTGAGAATCCTTTAAGGGACCAGTTACTTAAAATATTTAATTGAAAATTGTAGCGAGCGGTAATACTAGCGAACCGGCTGGTCGCCAAAGGCGGCTAGTAATTATATAAAGCTCAATGTGTGTGTGTGTGTGTTGGCGCTCAACAGGCCAGATCATTCGACCTACAGCTACAAAATTTGGCACATGCATATCTTGGAGGTCGGGAATGTGCACAAAAAAAAATCCTTTCCAAAAAATTCTTTTCTTTTTCCACACCTCCAAATGAGTAAGGCTTCAGTTTTTTCCTCACGCTATTGAGGCTAGATTTAAGATTTTTCGTCTGATAATTTCAAACGATTCTGTTTATTTTCTTTATATTTGATGCATTTAAAATTAATCATTATTAATTAATCTGTCTTTCAGATTCATTCTAAGGTACTTTTGAATTAAAATAAAACAGAATAAAGGAAATTAAAAATTTCTGATCTGCATAGCGCTACCCCAACTGGCGTAGAAAAATTCACATATTTGCGTTACCATAACTGGCGTTGAAAATTCCCGCATGCGCATTGTATTCTGATTTTAGACAACTATTTTCAATGGATGCGGACTGATTTAAATTAATTTTAGGTTAGTTGTATGTTTTTATAATGAAATTGTGTTTATGTTAGTTACATATGTTTTGTATATGCTTATAGTTTTAAGTACATCGTTTTTTAAGTAGTTTTTTAACCTGTTTTCGACCGATTATTTTAAACGATTCTGTTTATTTTCTTAGTGTTTGATGCATTTAAAATTAAACATTGTTAATTAATCTATCTGCTCATGATGAATCTGAGAAAATTTTGTAGACAAATTATTGAGATATATTTAATAAATTAAGAAAGATATTCTTTAGAGCCTATAAAGTTGAAACGCTCAGTGACTCTGTTTTGAATAATCCTATTATAAAAAAATGCTTTGTTTTAGTAAAAGTTATTATTATATTAATTGTAGATTGATCTTTTCCACTTTAATTTAAAGCATAAATTCTACGGGAGCTAACAGAAAATTGGAGAGATACATATTACGTTATGACTGAAGGCCTTTATAATATTATGAGTGAATTATATGACTATCAAAATTTGAAGTTTTAAAACATTTTGATGAAGAAGCTATTAAAGTATGAATTGCATAAAATTTTTAATTATAAAAATTTTAACGAACATTAAGATTGGCGAACCGGCTGGTCACCAAAGGCGGCTAATTATCTGATATTTTCAACCCTATTCCGCTTTTGAAATATCATATTCCGGAAGAGAAGCTGTTTATATTAGAGAAATGTTAAAAATATGTACCAATAATTTATTCTCAGATCACCTGTAAACATTTGGCACAAACGCCATCAAGTTACTTTCCGTTTACATCACATTATCCTTTTGCGTTGCATCCTTATTTCTTTATCAGCACTGTTATGAGTACACTAGAAAATCTTCCAAATATTTGAGCTGAACGGAAGTGATTCCACACCATAGTTGTCTTTTTAGACGAAACATGAACCCTTATAATCAGAAACATATCGGCCTGAATTGAGATTTTTATGGTTGTCCCACGTATAAACTGTTTTATCGATTCACCGCTTTGGATAGTTATCCTACTCGAATTGTTTGAAATCGTTTTCAATAAGATTCAGAAACAAACAAATTTGAAATCAAGAAATTCTAATGTATGAAGCGATTTATGTCCATAATAAGTACCACTGATTATTTGGCTCCATCATTTTCTAATTAAATGCGATGCTCTCTGCTTAAATTCCGTTTCGAGTACTTATTTCAACACATTTAAAGATGGGTGAAGTGCTTTGGTGTATTCGTATGATTCTTTTTTCATATTAAAGCTGTAATGTTATTTAGAAATCTGGAATAAACTCTGAATGTTTCCTAGGAAATATGATATTTGAACATCATAGCTTACAAGGCGAGTCTGCATTTATTTGGTTTATTCTGACGAAAAGAAATCAAATTATTCCAAATATAATTTTCATCATATTATTTTTCTTAAATAATGAATTTTGAAAGAAAGGATATAACACATTTTGAGAGCTTAATAGATTATCATAAGATATTATAAGTTATTTTTATGTTGTCAGTTGTTTTTTAATTAACTGATTTAATTTTCTAATTAATTTCTGATTAATGATTCTAATTTTTAATTAAATCTATTTGGATTACCACTTGCTTGAATTTTACGATAAAAATTTGATTTCCCTAAAATTAGTATAGTGTATTTCAGAATGGCAGAAATATATAAAGTGTGAACTCTCTGCAATATGCGTCTGTTGTACCATATCATAGTACTATGTATTCTATAACCCCCGAATTCTGTTTCCATATTGAAAATGATTTGATGACTTTTAGACCTTGAAATCATTTGGAAATAATTGAAAAAATACATTTTTTTTTATTTATCAACGTAGGCTTTCAAGTTATCAGTAAAAATAAATTAACTGCATGCAAAAGATTGAAAATGTGAAATTAATAATGTTCACGCTGTCGGAAACCAGAAATGCAATTTTTCACATCAATACTTAGGCTATCGAAACATTTTTAAAAAAATATACTTTAATTTTAAAGTACTGTAGTTTTATATAAAGAATGACAAGTATGCTGGATTTGGTGATTTGGTGTCAAATTGCAGTCTAGGCAAAAAAAGGAAATAAAAACCATGAGATAGTGCAAAATAAGTGAAAAAAATCTGAAAAAGTTCTTGGCTTTTGAAGAAAAAGCCAGTGTTTGAAAGTTAATTGGAGGAATTATGTCAAATTAATTTTAAAATTATACAGTTTGCATGATCGTATGCAATCATATTCAGAAATTAAAAGCTTCACATTTATTATGACAAATTGTGATTAAAGCTTGAATTCTAAAAAAAGTTCTAATTGTTTAGAAACGAATTTCTGAATGATTTTTTTTACTACAATAAGAATTACTAGATCAATGCACATACAGACAGCTAAAATCTATAATTTAAGGAGATTCAAGAGCATGATTAACTGCAAATACACCGTTTTATCAATTACTTATTCACTTATTGCGCTGTTTTGGTTTAAACTCAAAACATTTGGCATTATGAAATATTTGGCAAATGCTATTATATGTTTAAATAACATCCATCTCGTTGTTGAATACAACGAGGTGGAATATATTCCATCTGATAATTATTTGGGATGAAAATGGATTCATTGCTAAATGCATTCATATCAATGATAATAATGTGTTTGCAATTTAGCATGCAAAATATAAGAAAATAATAATATATATGTTTATTAAAATTGCTTATTTTTCCAATTTTATGCTATAGTTTCAAAACACTTATTTTTTAAAATCAAATTTTAGATTTATTTTGTTCAAGTAAAAGCAATTTTAATTTTTTTTTCATTATTACTTATAGTAAATAAATATATACTATAACAATAATAATGCTGTAATAGAATTTCGTAAAATAATGCCAAAACAATTTTACAATAGGCGATATCCATTCGGTTTCCTTAATACTTTTATTTAATGTTTTTCATTTCTTAATCGAGGCACGTAAAAATCCTTGAAAAGTTACAAAAACTGTGTTTTTATGAAACTTTATCGTCCTTGCGGTACCTTAAGATTTACTCCAATATTCTTTATATTTTTTATTTATCTTATCTATACCAAAAGGTACACATTACAAATTAAAAATCAAAAATTGTTTTTTTCTTTCCACCCTAATGTCCAATCAATGACCCCCAACCTTAGTGAAGTTACTGAAAGTTGTAATAATGGCAAATTATAAGTTAGGATCAAAATATAAGATTACCTTCTGAACATTCGACTGCTGTGATGAGAGTGATTTAGAGTGGTGCGAACAGATTAAAGTTACTACTGTCGAGTCGGGAGATATGAGTAGTTGAGTAATGTCTCCTTACAGCGAGCGCTCTACGAGCAATTTTGCACTGTTGTTTAATAACGATTTTTTTTGTGTGTGCGCTTCCTTTTTCTGCAAACCCTATTTTGTGTACTCTTCGTATGCATTTTTTTTTATCTGTGTCTCCTGTTTTTGTGTAGAATCGTGTTTCGTAATTTACGACTGGCCCTACTAGTATTCATCAACTTAGAACCTCCGAATGGCTCTTTGAATCTTCATATCATTATTCACCTTCCAATTCTGAATTGTAGTAAAAGATGAAAATCATCTGGTACATACATATAAGAGGAACGAAGAAGAATAAATCTGAGGATTTTTATGTTAGAATTTAGGAGTATAAAATTGTACAATATTTTTTTAACAGCCTAATACTAATTGAGTTTTTGCAGCTGTTCTTGGATACGTATATAACTCAACTATCTAAATCAATTTCGCTATTATCATTACTTTTTTTTTATGTTTGGTCTTCTTAAAAGGACATGGATGGAATTTCCAAAGTAGTTTTATTTAAAATTCTTCCTCGTATCTTATCTCATTCCAAGATATTACAATTCGATACATTTAATTTGCTGCACAAATCTTGTTTATATTTATTTCATGTAAACATTTAGAAACTTCAATATTGCTGTAATATATTGCATAAATTATTTTCATATTCTTTAAATGTGATTTACGACTCTTTTTTTTCTTATCACATTTATGCAAACTGTACTGAGGGCTTTGGCAATTCATCTGCAATCAACTTCAATCAAAAGCACTTCGAACAACTCTCTTGTCTTTCATTTATAGTAACTTTAATTTATTTCCTTATTTTTTCCATCCCAAAGTGGTTTTATTTCAAAATTCTTTATGATATCTTAGCTCAGTTCAAGGCAATACAATTTGATACATTAAAATTTTTGCACAAATCTTAAGTTTATATTTTATTCATGTAGCAGTTCAGAAGTTCCATTATTTCTGTAATATATTGCATAACTTATATTCATCTTCTTTTAATTTCATTTTCAACTGATTTTATTCCTATCACAATTATACGAGCCTTTATCTTTTATACTTTTGTAAATTGAATAAAATTAAACTGGAGCTATTCATTCCTTTCAAATAGCAACTTATCTTTCGATGATTTGCCTTTTCAAAATGAGTTTGCGTCTTCAACTAAGGGTTTTGACAATACATCAACTTCACTCGAAATCCTCTCGAGAATATTCTCTTGCCTTCCAATTGTAGTAAATTTAATTTAATCCCTTATTTCTATCAATCTGGCAAGTGTTCATAGGTGCTTATTTGGGATTACAATTATTGAACGTCAACTAAAATGCTATAACTAGTATGACTCCGCTTCGTTGATTGATAAAATTCATAAATCAACAAGTTAATGCTTATGAGCGTAATCACTCATTTCACTGTTCTCATCAAACATTTCATCTTCGGAATTCAGGATGTACAAAGTGTATAATAGTTTCAGAATTCTACCATAAATCCCAAATATCATTTGTATCTCTCATGTATAAATTTCATGCAACTGTTTGAATTCATTTAAAGAAGCACTTTACATTTTGAACTATGGTCACAAATATAGTATACAAAGCTCTTATGTATAGTGCTGTTTAATAAATCCTTTTATTTTTTAAAAGGAATTGCCTGACAATTGCTTTAAACTGTATTAGTAAGTTCATAAAATCAAGTAAGCAACTTTTGTTTTTATTGCTCAAAATAAGATGTGGGTTTTCAAGTTCTAATAAGTATTCTTAACTGAAATAATTATGGTTAAATTCACATTTGAGACTGATTTTTTTTTGGTATATATGTGATTAAATATTCAGTAATAAGATTTTATGAGATGTTAATGTAATGAATTGTATGTTTGAATAATTTACTCCAATGGAAACCATTTATTTAATGCTTACTTCTGTATAAATGAAACATATTTTCGTTCACACAGAACACGACAGAAATTAGGCATTTGATATGATAAACATATAAGTAATTATCTGATGGAAGGGCTTGATTTCATGTATTGATGCCAAATAGATAATTTTGTGAATGGAAAAATTAAAAAAGGAATTAGTTAAATGATGCATATTTTTAGTGCCCGATTTTATATTTTAATTCAGCTATTAATGTTTAATTAATCGGTATCAAATTAATATTAGCCACCTTATTGTTTACATGAGGATTTGAAGTTGCTTAAATATGGCTTAAGTTTTCCTTGCTTGGTTTGGTTTAGTTATATTAACGTCCCGTTTGAAGCAACACTTGGGCTATTTTGGGACGGACCTCGTAATTTTAAATAGCGGTCAGATGACGAGGACGACACCTGAGTTAGCACCCCCACCACACCAGCGGCAGGATGTTTGGTCAGGACGGATTTAACGTGCAACAGACCCCTTTACACGACGATTCTTCGATGGAATCGGGCGTCGAACCTAAAACCCTCCGGCTCCAAGCCACCGCGGCCTCATTTCCTTACTTATATTATCCCATAGGGAAAATTTTACAGAAAGGTTTCAGGTAATAAAAATATTTATACGATGATCTGCCAAAGGAAATGAAAGCTTAATTAGATTAGGAGTAAAATTTAACGAATGCTAATTTGAAAAATACTTTTTTATTTAAAAAAAAATAAAGAAAAACTTAAGCATTATTTAAGTACAGCATACATACTTGACTCAAATATCTATTTTTCAACTATGTAATACATAGAAGTCAATAAATGAAAAACATTTGATATTTATTTTATTTTTATTTATTTTTTATTTTTTTTCTCTTTATTTTTTTGAAAAAATAAAATAGATTTCGTTAAAAAAATAAGGATCGTCGAGAAATGTCCTAAAATATTTTTCATCAATTGCAATTCGATGTTCCGAAAAAAATATTCTAGAAATGCTTCTCTATGATTTCAAAAGGTGAAAAGCATTATGTAAAAAAGCAAAATGTTAAATTCAAATTTATAGCAAATTAAGTAATAGCAAATAAAAAAATGAAATCTATGAAAATTGGACTTTTATTTTCAGGCACATTTCATCTAAATATCTTAATTTCGTAAACAACAATATTTGAACACCCACTTCTTTTACAGCTAGTCTCTCTCTCTTTTTTTTTTTTTTTTTTTTTCTAAAATAAAACAATTATTCGGCAATTTTATAGATTTTTAAGAAAAAAAATATTTTACACACTATTATAACTTTATTAAAATGCTAATTTTATTTCAGATTTTAACAGGAAAATTATTATTAAATATCTGATCTGCACTTTTTCTCCTTAACCCTTAACTGGGGACGTGCGATCTGTGAGACCGCTAGTGATAGATTTTCTGTCACCCCTAATCTATTTTTAGCTCAATTGAATGGATAGACTCTGTAGCTTCCTGTTTTGTGACCTTCAATACACGTGCACTTTTTCAACCGATTTCAGCAGATGCTTTTTAAAATAATTCAGTTATTTCTTCGAGCGCGGTCTCTAAGACTGCACCTCCCTTTTAGTGTCCCAGTGATAAACAAGGCTTAGCAGATGGCGCTAAACCTTGGGACGCGAAATATCATAATGTTTACTGATTCTATTATTAAGCAGTGTTCCAGACATTTTTAAATGAAGCATTACGTGATTTAAGTGATAAAGATCATAGTATAGAAGAGTTTTTCGATGCAAGTTTGCATTGAATTGATTCTGATATGTATGTTCAAACATAATCAATTTTTCTAGTGATAATGTATTTTGAAAAATTTATAAAATATATTAATATACCAAGAGATGTATAATGCCCTAGAAAACCGTGCTATGAAAGTCACATAAGATGATAAAAAAAGGGCCAATTTTACCCATTGTCATTTTTTTTTCATATAATTGGTGAATTTTACATTATATTGTCTTCTATATACCTTCATATAGGATAAAATAAATATGATTTAAAAAGTAAAAAAGTAATATGCTTTTTCAAGAATATTATTTACTGTAACATGTAATTTGAGAAGAAATTTTATGCTCCAACGCATTTACTTTTTTAATAAAAATATATTTTGAAAAATTTTTAAAACATATCTATATATCAAGAAAAATATCCGCAAAATGTATTGGCAGTTTTTCATACTAATACATTCATTAGAAAGTTTAATTTGTGTCTAAATGAAATGCGGTCTCGTAGACCGCACCTCCCCAGTTAAGTCCTAAAATTTCACCTCCCCATTTAAGGGCTAAATGAAATAAAAATTACTTATATAATAATTCATTTTCCATAAAATTTGATTCAACGATTGTTTAACTCGTTGGATTAATAGGAATATTTGCATAAATTCCACGACTTAAAACGGAACGAATTTTTTGATTTAATTACTAATTGTTTTATAAATTAATGTCGAGTAAATATTTAAAGCTTTAGATAGCCGAAAGTGACTATACAAAATTCGTATTTGAGGATATAAAAATTACATTTTTATACGAAGCAATTATTTTGCCATTAGTATTATTTGCTCATCGCAGACAATATAGGGATTTGAAACATAAATATGTGTGTTAGATTCTAGATTCCATGATAAAATGAAAATGTGATGTGTACATAATTAATTGAATATATATATAATTGAATATATTGAATTGATTATGTACACA